>CM069857.1:226240516-226705516 GCA_036172795.1 Pelodytes ibericus | reverse complement strand
TGTGTGAGATAGAGACTATCACAGTGTGTGTGTGTGGAAGACTGTAACTGTGTGTGTGTGTGTGTGTGTGTGTGTGAGAGAGAGAGAGAGAGAGATACTGTCACTGTGTATGTGTGTGTGTGTGTGTGTGTGTGTGGAAGACTACACATTGTGTGTGCATGTGTGTGTGTGTGTGTGAGAGAGAGAGATAGACTGTCACTGTGTATTTTAAACTGTCACTGTGTGTGTGCTTTGGTGTGACTTCCACTGTGTGTGTCATTGTGTGTGTGTGACATATTGTCACTGTGTATGTGTGAGAGAGAGACTGTCACTATGTGTGTTTGAGACTGTCAATATGTATGTGAGACTGTCACTATGTGTGTGTGTGAGAAAGATAGATAGAGAGTCACTGGGTGTGTTAAACTGTTACTGTGTGTGTGTGTGACTGTCAGTGTGTGTGTGTGTGAGACTGTCACTGTGTGTGTTTGTGTGACTGTCACTGTGTGTGTGTGAGACTGTCAGTGTGTGTGTGTGTGTGTGTGAGATATTTTCACTGTGTGTGTGAAAAAATCACTGTGTGTGTGAGAGAGAGATTTTCACTGTGTGTGTGAGAGAGAGACTGTCATTATGTGTGTCTGTGACTGTCACTATTTGTGTGTGAGACATCACTGTGTGTGTAAGAGGGGGAGATTGTCACTGTGTGTATTTGTGTGTGTGAGAGAGGCTGTGTATGTATGTGTGAGACTGTCAGTTTGCTTGTTTGAGACTGTCAATTTGTGTGTGTGATCAATGATTACTGTGTGTGTGAGAGATAGAATGTCACTGTGTGTGTGTGTGAGAAAGACTGAAACTGTGTGTGTGTGTGTGTGAGAGAGAGAGATATTGTCACTGTGTATGTGTGTGTGTGTGTGTGTGTGTGTGTGTGTGGAAGACTACACATTGTGTTTGCATGTGTGTGTGTGTGTGAGAGAGAGAGATAGACTGTCACTGCGTGTTTTAAACTGTCACTGTGTGTGTGCTTGTGTGTGACTTCCACTGTGTGTGTCACTGTGTGTGTGACATATTGTTACTGTGTGTGTGTGAGACTCACTGTGTGTGTGAGAAATTCACTGTGTTTGTGTGAGACTGTCAATATGTGTGTGAGACTGTCACTATGTGTGTGTGTGACTGTCACTGTGTGTGTGAGAAAGATAGATAGAGAGAGAGAGAGAGAGAGAGAGAGAGAGAGAGAGAGAGAGAGAGAGAGAGACTATCACTGTGAGTATGTGTATTTGAGAGAGAGGCTGTCACTATGTGTGTGAGACTGTCAGTTTGTGTGTGTTACTGTCACTATGTGTTTGTGTGACCGATGAACACTTATGTGTGTGAAACTGTCAGTGTGTGTGTGTGTGTGTGTGTGTTTGATACTTTGTGTGTGTGTGTGAGACTGTCACTGTGTGTGTGTGTATGTGTTTTGGAGACTTTGTGTGTGTGAGACTGTCACTGTGTGTGTGTGTGTGATACAGTCACTGTGTGTGTGTGTGAAAGAGACTATCACTGTGTGTGTGTGTGAGAGAGAGTGAGAGAGAGAGAGAGAGAGAGACTGTCACTGTGTGTTTTTTGCTGTTACTGTGTGTTTGTATGAGACTGTCACTATGTCTTTTTTGTGTGTGATTTTCACTATGTGTGTGTGTGTGTGTGTGTGTGTGTGTGTGTGTGTGTGTGTGAGAGAGACTATAACTGTGTGTGTGTGTAAGAGAGACTGTCAGTGTGTGTGTGTATAATCAGTGATCACTTTGTTTGTGTGTGAGCCTGTCACTGTGTGTGTTTGAGATTGTCACTATGTGTGTGTGTGTGTGTGTGTGCGTGAGACTATCACTGTGTGTGTGTGAGGCTATAACTGTGTGTATCAGATATACTGTCACTGTGTGTGTTACTGTTACTTTGTGTGTGTATGAGACTGTCACTATGCGTGTTTGTTTGAGTGTGATTGTCACTTTGTGTGTGAGAGAGACTTTCACTGTGTGTGAGAGTCTCTCTCTCTCTCTCTCTCTCTCTCTCTCACACACACACACATAGTGCCAGTCTCTCACACACATAGTGCCAGTCTCTCTCTCTCACACACACACAATGACTTTCTCACACAAAGTGAGTCTCACACACACATAGTGATAACATGTCACACACACAGTGACAGTCACACACACACAAACAAACACACAGTGACAGTCACAAACAAGCACACACACGTTGACAGTTTCAAACACAGTGACAGTCTATCTCTCTCACACACACACACGCAGTGTGTAGTCTTCCTCACACACAGTGACAGTCTCTCTATCTCTCACACAGACACACTCAGTGACAGTATTCCTCACACACACACACACAGACACACACAGTGAAGTCTCTATTTACTACTCAACTCTCTCATAAATAAAACCTATATTAAACGCACTGACTATCTGAGCTGTAGGTGACTTAACCCACCCCAGCTTCTTTCAATACAATCACACTGCAGCTCACAATAGAGTGAATACCCTGCTCTTCTTAATCAGCAAGCTACAATCAACACTGACCTCCTAGTGTCATTACCAGCTCCTCTCTCTCTTCAGCCTTTTACTCCCTCATCCATGAAACCTCTCCTAAACCTGGCAAGAAACAAAATCAGCATTTGCCATAGACCCCGCCTGCTTCGTACTACCAACACCAAATGCAATACTGACAACCTTATATCTATCCCCTGTTATAATCACCCACTCTTCAGTTGTGCCCTGCTAAATGCACGCTCTGTATGCAACAAGCTTACAGCTATACACGATCTATTTATTTCTCACTCCTTTAAACTCCTTGCACTTACTGAAACCTGGCTTACCTCATCCGACACTGTCTCTCCTGCTGCTCTCTCTTATGGTGACCTACGCTTCAGCCACACCCCGAGACCTGGGGACAAAAAGGGTGGAGGTGTTGGCATCCTCCTATCTGCAAACTGCTCCTTCCAGCCACTACCCTCAGCCCCTTCCCTTTCATTTTCATCATTCGAAGTGCACGCTATTCGTCTTTTCTTCCTTCTATCCCTTCGTGTTGCCGTTGTCTATCGGCCCCCGGGGCCTGCTTCCCAGTTTTTTGACAACTTCTCTGCGTGGCTCCCCAACTTTCTTGCCACTGATGTACCATGTCTAATCTTGGGAGACTTTAACATTCCACTTGACCTAACCAACTCTCCTGCTACTTCAAAACTCCTTTCTCTCACCTCTTCCTTTGGCCTCTCCCAGTGGACCAACTTTCCAACCCACACTGTTGGTCACTCACTAGACCTAGTTTTCACTAAATCTTGTGCTATCTCTAACTTTTCCCATTCACCTTTCCCCCTGTCTGATCACCACCTTCTTACCTTCTATCCCACTATACCTCAGTCGACTACTGCACCTCTCCCCCCGGCCGAATTCAAAAGACTGCTATCTAACTCCACCGTCCCGCTACTTACCACTGCTCTTCAAACCTCCCTCCCCTCCTTAGAATCAACCTCATGTCCAGAGAAAGCAGCTAACTCTTATAACAGTATCCTCACCTCAGCCCTTGACAACATTGCCCCTGTTGTTGCCAAACGTGCCCGCAAACCCAACCAACAACCGTGGCACACTGAGCAAACACGATACCTCCAAAAATGTGCTCGCACGTCTGAGCGGCATTTTAGGAAATCACGTTGCAAGGAGGATTTCCTTCATTACAAATTCATGCTGTGCTCCTACAACTCTGCTCTCGCTCAGTCCAAGCAACATTACTTCTCTACCTTAATATCCACCCACTCATCGAATCCCAAACGTCTATTTTCAACATTTAATGCTCTCCTCTGCCCTCCTGCTCCTACGCCCTGCTCCGCTCTTACGGCCCAAGACCTTGCCTCTCACTTCAAGAACAAAATTGACGCTATCAGGAGCAACTTCACCTCCCATGACTTGCTTCCACTACCTAATGCCTCGTTCCCATCCCCCAAACCCACTCTGAATATCTTCTCCCCTGTAGCTGAGAAAGAGGTTGACGATCTGCTTTCCTCCTCGAAATCTACTACTTGTGCGCTTGATCCCATCCCATCTCACCTTGTATCCTCTCTTTCCCCTCTACTTTGTCCAACTCTAACCCATCTCATCAACCTCTCCCTGTCCTCTGGAATAGTACCGTCAACCTTCAAGCAAGCCCAAATCGTACCTGTCTTGAAAAAATCTTCCCTCGATCCTACTCTTCCGTCTAACTACCGTCCTATATCCCTTCTCCCCTTTGTGTCCAAGTTGCTGGAGAAAACAGTGCACTCGCGACTGACAGACTTTCTGACTCACAATAACCTACTTGACCCTTTTCAATCTGGCTTTAGACCCTTACACTCTACTGAAACAGCCCTTACTAGAGTATCAAAAGACCTCCTTGCTGCCAAATCTAAAGGCCACTTCTCGGTGATGATCCTCTTAGATCTCTCTGCTGCCTTTGACACCGTTGACCACCGCCTCCTTCTGAATACATTATCCTCGCTTGGCTTAAGTGGTGTGGCACTCTCTTGGATCGAGTCGTACTTATCTGAGCGCTCCTATTCGGTGTCGTTTGCTGGAGCGACATCGTCACCTGTTCCGCTCTCTGTCGGTGTTCCGCAAGGATCGGTCCTCGGCCCGCTGTTGTTTTCCCTCTACACTACCTCTCTGGGAGAACTCATCCGCTCTTTTGGCTTTCACTACCACTTGTACGCGGATGATACTCAGCTCTACCTCTCCTCCCCTGACCTCACTCCCTCTCTAGTGTCACGAGTAGCTGAGTGTCTGTCAGCCATCTCCGCTTGGATGTCTGATCGCTACCTGAAACTTAACCTCTCCAAAACAGAACTCATTATCTTCCCTCCCTCAACTGCTGTCCCTACACCTGGGTTCACGGTCAACGTTGATAATACTACGATCGTACCGGCTGACCGTGTTCGATGTCTTGGGGTCACTTTTGACTCTGCTCTCTCCTTTCTTCCTCAAATCCAGTCCTTGGCCAGATCCTGTCGGCTGCACCTAAGGAACATTGCCCGCATTCGTCCGTTCCTCAGCGAAGAGACCGCCAAAATTCTAGTGCACTCGCTTGTGATCTCTCGCCTGGACTACTGTAACGGTCTTCTGACTGGACTACCTCTGGTTCGTCTGGCTCCCCTACAGTCTATCCAAAATGCGGCTGCCAGACTCATCTTTCTTGCACGTCGGTCTGATTCGGCGGCTCCTCTCTGCAACGCCCTCCACTGGCTTCCCGTCTGCTCGAGGATAAAATTTAAAATTCTGTCATTAACCTACAAAGCCCTCCACTCCTCTGCTCCTACGTACATTTCCTCCCTTGTTAACCGCTACTTCCCTACACGACCTTTGCGCTCCTCCAAGGGGTTAACACTCTCTTCTAATCTCATCACCACTTCTCACTCGCGTCTCCAAGATTTCGCCCGAGCTGCCCCCTCTCTCTGGAACTCCCTTCCCCGGAGCATCCAGCTCTCTCCCTCGTTTTCAAACTTTAAAAAGTCCCTCAAAACTCATCTCTTTAGAGAGGCCTACTACCCAACCTAGCTGGAACACACACTCCCTCTTTGACCTATCCCACCTAATGCCTCCCATCCACTCTACTGTTTCTACAACTTCAATCCCTCTGACCTCTTCAATCCCTTAATTGTGTCATTGACCCCATTCCCTCTAGATTGTAAGCTTACGAGCAGGGTTCTCTACCTCATGTACCAGTCTGTACTAGTTTGTCCAAATTAGTATGTAGTTCCTTTCTTTGCTCTGTACCAAGCGCTTCGAGAATTGGTGGTGCTGTACAAATAAATGTTAATGTAATGTAATGTAATGTCTCTCTCACTCTAACACACACACACAAACACACACACAGTGAAGTCTCTCTGTCTCACACACACACACACAGTGACAATCTCTCTCACTTACACACACACAGTGACAGTCTCTCTCTCTCACACACACACACACACACACCGTGACAGTATCACACACAGTGACAGTATCACACACACACCAACCAAGATTTTTTAGGCTTTTTTTTAGCAAAAAAAAAAACAGACTTCCCCCTTGTGCTGCGAAAGGTAAATAAGAGGAAACACAGCAGGGGCTCCATGTGGATGAATACCCAGCAAATGCCATGTATTTGTCATGGCCCTTTTTGCTGCTTACCTCTCACCTGCTGCCTGCAAAACAAATCCAGGTCTTAACATGATTGGTATTTTATTTTTACTGGCACTGTCTCATACCTCTCAATTATCAGCTGTGCTGGTAAAAAGAAAGGCTAGGTGGCAACCCTAGGTGGTTATAACTAACTCCCCATACATTGTTAAGAAATGTTCATGGGGCTTTCTCAAGGTCCCCAGAATTAAAATCGATAAAAGCCCCTCCCACCCCAATACATAATACATCCCTCCCCCTAATAAACAGCACCCCATTTGTGGTCACCCCCAGATGACATAAATTATAAATAACATGTGATTAAATTAATCCTACCTTCCACAGGTAAGGGAACACAATTTAATGAACCTGTAGATAACAATAACTTGTGTTGAAAAGTGAAAATCACTGCCTGCCCCCTCTGGCACACAGAATATTACTTTAATTAAATATATCCTCCAATGATTAGGGACAACATTACTCCGCAATGTTATGCTCATGATAAGATGGGTTAACTACTGTGCTGCACGTTTTCAATGTTTAGCCCTCAAGTGGTTGTTATGCATGTCAGCTCAACTATTTATATTCAGCTTTATATTGCTTTATGTTAAATTACTTGCACAATGTTTTTGGTCTCTTGGGTGGAGCATACATAAGAACAGGTGAGGCATTGTTCTCTATCCTAGTAGTGGGTACACTGTGCAATGTCTTTGCAGCTGCCTCTCAGTGGAATTAAATTCACTTGTAGTCTGACAGCCAGCTATAAGGTAGAAAGCCTCAACCTAGAAAAATATACTTTCTTTATTCAACAAACTTTCTAGAATAAGCTTCCAATAAATGTGCAGTTTGTCATATTAAACATTTTTACCTTTTTGATACCATAATGTGTCAGTAGGAATAAATAAAGGGAAACAGGTGCTGTTGACTTCAACTTGCATATATACACATATAAAGGAGATTGTGTAAATCTTTTAAACTTCTTCAAAATACAATCTGAGAATAAAAAGGCCACAAGGCACAGAAAATCAAAGAAAGCTTTCAATTGAAGTCATACATCAAACATGCAATAGACTTGTGTTGGTTAGATTAAAAATGGGTAGCAAAATGAAAAAAAGAATAACCAGAAACTTCAAAGGCCATCTTGATTTTTATATTTATATATATATATATATATATATATATATATATATATATATATATATATATATTTACACTGAAACACATTTTCATATATATATATATATATATATATATATATATATATATATATATATATATATATATATTTACACTGAAACACATTTTCATATATATATATATATATATATATATATATATATATATATATATATGAGCGTAAAATGTGTTTAAACTTAAATACTAACTTTACATTTTTCTAAATGAGCTTAGTATTTTAATAAAAGTTTCTGGATTAAAAAAAGACAAGCAGGTAAAGGTATATTTATTGAAGGCAGATCTGATCTTTCATGAAGAATTGCAGTTTCTTATCTTCCTATAAGGCAGTTTTACCTGTTGCATGTGAGGCAGGTTTACAAAGATACATATTTGGTTGTGGATGCTTTCAGTTTGAAATGTCACCAAGTGCTGCTGCTTTCTCTCCTGTGGACACTTCCATTAGAGATTCAAGATACTGGATGCTAGATTTTTTTTTTCCTTTTGGAAATCAAACATGATAATCTACAGAAATCCATTCTGACAAATTGAATTCCCTGCTGCTCTTTCACCATTATGAGCACTGTGCTTTTTACATTAAGGTGCCCTGGGTTTTAAGTTTAAAGTCAAGTATAATATGCCACTGAAAGCACACGAGTGACTTGAAAATCTGCTAGGAACAGCATGCCAAATTGGTATCTGCTAAATAATGAGTTTTGCAAGGTCAGATTATTATGATGATCTGATGAAACAGAAAAAACATGTGACCTTGCAATGTATTTTGTAGAAATGTTGTTAATTTTATTACATATATGTATAAACCTGCCATTATACCAATGGATTATTGAATCTGAAGTTCAGCACATCCTTGTGTGTCTGGGAAATGTGTTTTTGTTAAAAATAGATGAATTAATTATAAATCACCAGCAAGAGTGCAGTTTTGCTCATTAGACATGCTGTTTACAATTATACATCTTGTAGGAGATATGTATACCCATAGTTAGAATTGTTTCTTGTTTTATTATGTAAAAAATATTTTAAAATATTTTTAACTCTCTATATGTTTATTTTCAAAACAAGTGAATATCATACAGTGAATAAAGATATATACCAGTTTATAAGAATCCTTAGCTATAGTTAACATTTTTTAGGAGGTGGTCTAGCAACAGAGCAGTAGATGTAAACAATAGTCACTTCCAAATCTCTTGCCCACAATAGCGCAGAGCTACATTGAAATGGCATGCTGCTTGGACACCAGATTTTGGTGTTGCTTAGTGCCTCAACTTCAAGGCATTTTAGAAACTCCACCTGAGGGGTGGAAGTGGTCATTGATCAATTGTACAACTCATTTTAATGAAGGGCATTCCCTGCCATCACCTATCTTAATGGCACAAAATGCCAAGACAGTATGGAACGTACATACCAGGAAAGGTAAATTCAGATATTCTCTAGTTTTCAAGTGAGGATGATAAAGGTGGAGGAGTGGCCTTGTATGCATTTTTAATGCTCATTAATAAGAGAAAAAAGTCCCATGCACCAAATGAGCCCAGAAGGAAAAGTCTATCCCAGGTTTAAACAGATTGATGTAAGAGATCAGAAGTGGCTCGTTAGGGACTGCACGAAAAACAGTCCTGGCTGACAAATAGCTATGGATAGTGAGTCCTGAAACACCGCAACCCCTTTTCCATAGAAAAGCCAAAAATCAGAAAACCAGCACAATTACACAAAACAAGGCAAAAGCAAAGGGGATAGCATTTTTATCAGGCCACATCAACAAAAGGGTAAGGGTGACCAGAGAACTGTGGGAAGGCATAGGTTTCCTGGAGAGGCCATGACTGGGGAAAACACTTCCACTGCCATCAAGAGAGGTCCAGCATCCAGCTGAAGAATGCTGGTGTCTGACAGTTTTCCCTGGATACAAACAGATCAAGGTTGAAGGGACCCTTGAGATTCAGGGTGAGAATGACCAATGGGGACATGTGCCAATGTGTAGGACCAATGAACCTTGAGTTCTGTCTTAGAGGAACCTGGGAATCACAAAGGGACACCGATCATATCCAGTCAGCTGATATGGAATCCACATTGTTCCAGGGTCCATAGGCCTCCACACAAGACACACCCCATCAGAGGGAGCTGGATTCCGATTCTACAATGAATCATCTGAGAGTGGAGACAATCCAGTCGAAGGAACCTAAAGATGATGAGCCTTCAGATGTTGCATTATGAGGTAGTGCAAGAGCCCTGGAAAAAAATTGCTTATATAGAGGCAGAGAAGACCTTCCTCATTGATGTCTGAACTTTGTTTATCTAGGTAAATATGTGTACATGTTGATTTTGTTCATTGAGGAACCTATCACTGCACAATATGTTTTTATACTTTAAGAGTCCCAGGATATGTCATACATGTTGGCCTCTGGGCCGAGTTCCTTGGGGCCCAGATCAGTTAACTTGACATCCAATTTGTAAAGGGTGGCTTTGCGCTGTTCTTATAATATAGCCACATAAGCATTATAAATTGGGATATATCTTTTTCCTTATCCAGCTGCACTTGACCTGTGTGGTTCCCTGCACCCACACATGAACAATATAAACAAAATACAGACAACCAGACAAATGGTTTGTTTTGTTAGTGCAGTATGGAGACCACCACCCAGTATGGAATAAAGTTCCTTTAACCAATAAAAAATGTCAGAATACAGACAGAATATATCGCATAAATGATGCAGAAGTATTACAATCACTCACATACACTTCAGGTTTTCAGAAAATCTCAGAGGTTCTTCACAAGATGTTAGAAAATGGAATGTTCTGTTTGGCATCTTCTCCCTTTTGCTCTCCAATGTGTGTAGAAATACACAGGGGCAGGGGTAAAGTGAAAAACATATAATATGTTTTTATAAAACTCGTACATGCTTACATGTAGTGTTGGAGTATACAGCATGCAATCAATTTCTCCAAAGATAGATGCACCAGCAGGTGACAGCTAGCATAAATGCAATAGGAAATGAACAAATACAGCAAACAAAGTAAAATTAAATAAAAAACAATTATTCCTAAAATGTCCCAATATATTGGAAGATCTAGGGGACTGAAGGTACAGTACTGTAAAGTGCCACGCTACTCTTCCTCCTGGCGTGTATGGTAGAAAATATTCTTTCTCTTTATTTTCGCCTACCCTGTGGCTTCCGAGCTTGTGACATCATCGCGATTTGCATCGCTTTCCGGGATTTGCACTCAAAATCCCACGGGATTCCTGCATTTGGTTGCCAGTGACTGGCAAAGTGTATGCTCAAAAATGGACATGGAACAAAAAACATAAACAGTTTGTGCATGCATTTAAAACTTCCTTTTGTACACAAAACCTTCAAATAAGCTTCAATATAATATCTATGTTTGTTTACAAATATCAATGTATTATTCAAATTTAAAAAAGAAAAAGTTGATATATTTTATTCTCTATTTTTTAGAAATATAAAGCACTCATATTAATGAGCAATTACATATATAAGATCAAATGAAAATTTGAACTATGAATAAATGAAAACTTTTGAAAGATATATATCCCACATATACATTTTCAAAATATACACATATGGGTTAAGAAAAAACATTATTAGACTACGTCTTCAAAAGTTTTGTGCATTTTATTATAACAATCATAAAAAATTATACAGTTATAGGAAATTATAGAGATCAAAATCTGCATTTAGACCTCTGGGTTGCAGTGTCCACATCAAATACCCATTTCTCTGATATTGTCTACCCCTCTCCAATGCTTGTTCACTTTGTCAGTGGCCCAACATTTTAACCCTTTGGGAGTTTTGTTATGGCAATCCAAGAAATGTTTTGAAAGGGAATGCTGTCTGATTCCATTTCTGATATTTCTGACATGCTCCCCCGTCTTTTTCTTTAAAGTTCTAGATGTTCTCCCTATATAATGCCGCATGGGCACTCAGCCACATAGATCACATTCCTTGAGGAGCATGTCAGATTGTTTGATAGAAAAAACTCTTATTAGAAAAAAGATACATATTTGGTAATAGGGTATTTTTGATGTTGTGACACTTTACATGCCTCACAGTTTTACATCCAAAGAAATCAGGCTTTTGGGTTAAAAAATGAGTTGGCCCTTTTCTTATTGTTTGTTTCCCAAAATAGCTTTTTGTAAGTTTACCTTTTAAATTGCCCCCCCCCCCCCCCCCCCTAAAAATGAACTTAGGATCTACTGGTAGTTATTTTAAAGTTCTATATTTGAATAAAATACTCCAATGTTTTTTAATAATTTTCTTCGATTTGTTGTTATAATCAAAGACTAAGGGTAGGTTGAATTCTTTTGTATGTCAATTTTTGTTAATATTGTAATAGGGTATTTCTTTCTGTATTTGCTATTTCAGTTATGGTTTTATCTAGAATGTCTGGGTTATCCCTTTTCTTCAAACCTCTCTTTAAGGATATGTGTTTGTTGTTGGTACACCTCTACATCCATGCAATTTCTCCTTATTTTCATATATTGTTTTTTTTTTAGATGCCTTTAGCTATCATGATCAATATAATTATTTGTGTCAACTTTTTAAAAATAAGTTTTTGTTTTGAGAAAACCCACTTCTATATAAATATTGAGGTCCAGAAATTGAATACTTTCATTACTGTAAGTTGTGTTTAGTACAATTTTCTTGTCATTTTTCCCCAAGAAAGTGAGAAAACACTCCAAATTTGTAGTATTTCCTTTCAAAACAAAAAAGAGGTCATCTATATACCTTCTGTACAGCACCAGGTTCGCCTGCCGGTCATGCTCGCCCCATATATATTTGTCCTCCATGAAGAAGTTAGCATAACTGGGGGTGAACCTGGTCCCAATCGCTGTTCCTGTAAGTTGCAGGGAAAAAAAATCTTCAAACCAGAAACAAATTGTTCTTTATTACTTCTATGATATATTGGATTTGGGGTAGAGTCAGAGAACTCTCCTTTTTTAAAATTCTCTCCACCGCCTGGCAGCCTTGGGCATATTTTATAATTGTATATAGTGATGAAACATCACTAGATACCAGGACGTAGTCCTCCCTCCAATCCAGGGACTCCAGACATTGTATGAGACACATGGAGTACTTCAAGTAAGATTTTAAACTCTGTACATATGGCTGGAGAATCACATCCAAGTATTCTGACAAATTGGAAAAAATGGAGTCTATGCCCAACACTATGGGTCTCCCTGGTGGTTTCTGTATCTCTATGTGTGTTTTGGGATTAAAATATATGGTAGGTATTTTTGGATAAACCACATCAATGTATTCAAATGCCTTCTTTACTTGATATACTTTAGGATCCTCCAACTGTTGGTAGGCCTCCTTTCTATAGTGCTCTCTGGACGAAATAACTGCACCCCCTTATCTGCGGCTTTATAATAATCTCCTCATCTGTTTGTAGTTCTTTTAAAATAGCTAGTTATTTTTTTGTCAGAATTTGTTTTGTTTGTTTCATTTTTTTAATATCTTCTGATTTATATGAAGTGGGGTAGAATTTTGACTTCCTTTTTAAATTTGATTTGGCTATATTTGTTGGGTCTAAATCTTTATTTCCATCTTCTATTATATTCAAACTTCAGGCATAAAATCAATCTGCCATGAGGAACAATTGTGGTAAGTGGCCCAAGACATCAAGCAGTTTGTCTTACTATGTGCTAAGGCCCTGTTCCAGAAGTTTGCAAGGACATTCATGGCCATGAAAATTCAGGTCAGGTCAAGGTGAGGTGTTAGACACTTTGTCTGGTATAGTAGGACGAGGCCATTCTGCCTTGAGCATAGGAACTCTGCAAGATGCTAGGGAGGACACCACTCTGAGGACCTGTGATGGCGAAGGATCAGAAAGAGGGAGACCAATGGCATCCAAAATCTCCATGGGTGCCAGGTTTAAAGGAGCCTACGTGGGAGTCATGGGGCAGGGCACCCCTTGGGTGTAAGGGTCCTCACAGTTCAGCGAGGAGTGGAATCCTAGGGGATACTGGTCTAAAGATCTCTGCTTACTACTTATTTATCACAACTTCCAAACCCCTTGTTGAGGTGGGGTCATAAAGGGACACCAGTTGACCAATTTTTACAGGCATCCTGACCTTGGAGGTGGTATTCAGTGAATCTCGGGGTCTATGGATCAGTGAGATCCCTGTATTCAGAACCATCTCTGACAATCAGAGAGTAGGGGGTTGAAAATGCCTGGGCTGGCAGGGACTGATGCAGAGCAGCCAGTGCATAGGTAAGGGTGTCAGCCAGAGTGCGCCCATAACAGAGCACGGCCAGAAGAGAGCACCACCAAAACTAAAGCCCTGTGGGCACATAAGTATAATCTGTCAAACTGTCTCAGTGCCTTGCAATTTCTGCAAGGCACAAGAGAAGCATGTTGTGGTGCCTGTATCTATCAGGGGTTACCCAAGGTGTCAGTGGGGGTCACCCACAGCACTGGTAAAAAGGCTGCTAAGCCAATCACTTTAATCATAGGGGGGTCACTCCTGGCCTTGTTGGGAGAAGCATATGTTGTGGTGCCTGTCAATATCAGGGTTTACCCAAGGTGTCAGTGGGGGTCACACGTCGCACTTGGATTGCATATGTTGTGGTGCCTGTACATATTGGAGGTCACCTGAAGGTTTTTTTTTTAATGGATGTATCATCCAGGAATGATTCCCTTACATGTTGTGAACTGGGTAGTTATGTAGATGGGTGTCTCGTAGGAGAGCCCTGCTTAGAGGAACCAGCCAGATATTCATCAAGGGTTTCAAAATTCTCATCCCCAGAAGGCACATCTGCCTGTGTGGACATTTTATTAGAGGGGGTCAGATCATGACAATGGTACAAGTCCTCAGATCTGCCCCAGGTTAGTGAAGGAGCTTCAGGGGCATCCTGAGTAATGTTGGGGTTGGTTTGTTTCAGAACAGCCAGAGCCACTGGCAAAGAGGTAGCCAGGGTCAACTGGAGCCATGCCTGAAGGGCCCCACAAATGGGGTTATTGGTCAGGATGGTTAGATTTCTATTCAGCTGATCAGAGAAATAAGTTGTCTTGGCAAGTTTTCTTTGAGTCTTGCATCTATTGCAGATGTGCCGATAAGGGATTGTCAAAGCAGTGCCGTCGCACTGCAGGACAAAGCCCACCCACCACCCCACTCACCCATCCAGGGCTTGACGCGCACTTCTTCTGCACGTCTCCATCGGATATACGGAGCACGTCCAGCTTCGGCTTTCGCGCATGCGCGATAGCCAATTGTCTTCCTGCCCTTACTGTCCCTTAAAGTGACAGTAATAAAACCTTGGACTCAAAATACCCGATAATACCTGGGATAAGAGCGTGGAGAAGGAGGAGGGGAAGGAGAGAGAGAATATAAAAGGGAGGAAGAAAGAAAAAAAAGAGAAAAAAGAGGAGCGTAAGGAAAAGGTCTCCAAAGAATTATGGCAAGTAAAAAAGGAAACGAACAGAAGCACCCGGAGAAGGAAAGAGAAAGAAAGACTACAAGAAAAGACCAGAAGCAAGAAAAAAGTTTCTCTAATTTTTTTTCCTCCCAAGTAGACAGAAGCATGTCGGACGCAGGCTCCATCAGCCCCTCGAATAAAGAACGAAACAAAAAAACTCCAGAAGAGGTGGAGAGCAAACGAGATGAAGGAGGAAGCATTTCTCCAGAATATTTAAAATCATGCCTTCAGTCCCAAGCGGAACAAATAAAACAAGAGATAATTAAAAATAGCACCGACCTTAAGCTCGAAATAGGAGAAATCGGACAAAAGATACAAAATTTAGAAGAAAGATTTAATTACCTGGAAACTCTATCAACAGACTCGAAAGCGTCTTTAAAAAAGCAGCACATCAGAATATCCTTTTTGGAAGGGAAAGTCGCCGAACTAGAGGATAGGGCGAGACGTAACAACCTTCGATTAAGGAATATCCCAGAATCTGTCCCTCAGGAGCAACTATATGCTTTTGTAAAACACTTTTTTGAGGACTTGGGAATAAAGATGGAACAGGAAACAAATTATATCGAAAGAATTCACAGATTATATAAGGCAAAAAACGCCCCTGCAGAAGCTCCAAGAGACGTAATAATCTGCTGCCACTCATACATAATGAGAGAAAATATTATGAAGCTAGCCAGGCAGACTCCAAATAAAGGAGAGAATTCAAACATAAAGATTTTCCCAGATCTCTCATTTGAAACAAGACAAAAGAGGAGAGCCTTCTCTCCAACCACACTGATTCTGAGGAAACATGAGATAAAGTACATGTGGGGTTTTCCGACAAGACTTATCATCTTCTCAGAAGGAAATACAGTGTCTTTCAACTCAGAAGAAGATGCCGCCAATTGGCTAACTCAGCAAAATCTAATGTAAAAAGGGGACGTGCAGAAGTTCATCAAAGACCTAGAGATATGAGGAGGGAGAAAGTGATCCATTAGAGAAAAGGAAGAAACTCTTCTCTCAACACCTGGTCTCATAACAGCTGAGATGGTCTTTGAGGAGGAGGAGAGGGGAAATATTTTTTTTTTTTTTTTTTTTTTTTTTCTCCTTCTCTCTCTCTCTCGATAGAGATTTAAGAAAGGGAACATTTTAAGGACTCAGACCTATTCATCGTTGACTTATTACTACAACTTCTGCCATCTTAGGGCATCACACCTTTTAGGAAGTAACTAAAAACACTCCTCGTACCAATCGTATTTCTAGTAATTCGGGGTCCCCTCACCCCAATATTTTTTAGCACTTAAATTCACTACATAACTCACTGTTCTAATATATATCACAGTAGGATAGTATATTTGTCGAGGGAGAACATCGGGGAGGGATTGCTCTGAGGGGGAGATAGGGAAGAGGGAGGGACTCCCTCCAAAGAGGGAACATGGAGATAGATGCACAATAAGGGGGAACCTATTAAATACACTTAGAATCACTGTATCACAGGGCTCTCCCCCACAGCACGATATTATTGTTTTTTTGGTGTCATAAGGAAGAAGAAGGATAGGGAAATGTTAATTTAGTCATTATATATTTAATTTTTTTTTTTTTTTTTTTTTTTGCCTTCTCTAGCCTCCCCTGGCGCAGCTAATCTAGCATATAGTAGTATTAGCGAATAGGGTAATATAGATTTCAGTTAGGGCATCACACCTTTTAGGAAGTAATTAAATACACTCCTCGTACCAATTGTATTTCTAGTATTTCGGGGTCCCCTCACCCCAATATTTTATAGCACTTAAATTCACTACATAATTCACTATTCTAATAATATCACAGTAAGATAGTATAGTGTGGAGGGAGAACCTCGGGGAGGGATAGCTCAGAGGGGGAGATAGGGAAGAGGAAGGGACTCCTTCTAAAGAGGGAACATGGAGATAGAGGTACAATAAGGGGGAACCTATCAAATACAATCAGAACCACTGTATCGCAGGGCTCTCCCCCACAGCACAATATTATTGTTTTTTCGGTGCCATAAGGAAGAAGAAGGATAGGGAAATGTTAATTTAGTCATTTATTTATTTATTCAAAGAAGGGAAAAAAAAAGAAAAAAAAAAATTTTTTTTTTTTTTTTTTTTCTCTCTCTCTCTCTCTCTCCTCTCTTTTCCACCTCCGCCTCCCATATCGGAGATTTGGGAGAGTATAGACGAGAGAGAGGAACTCATAGGAGATCATTGTTTTCCCCCCCCCCGGAGGATGAACGCACTCAGCGGGCTCAGCTTCAACCTAGAATTGGAGCTTGAAATGACCCATGGTAACATGGTATTTAAATCCCCACTGCCCGAAATGTCTTCGGTAGTGGAGATTGTAATGGGCTTTCCCATTAAAATCTGTTATATGTTGTTTGTTTATGTTGTTATTGATGCGACGCGTGGGGCCGGGAACAAGGGGGGGGTTGCCCAAGAATATGGTTAGAGTTATATCAATTAACACCCAGGGATTGAATATTCCAGTTAAAAGATCAGTAGTATTTAGTGAGTTGAGGAAAATAAAAGCCCAAATTGTTCTCCTACAAGAGACGCATTGGCGAAAAGAGGACAGTAAAAAATGGATTCCAAATAATTATAGCACAATTATCTCATCAGCTCTTATAAATAAGAAAAAAAGAGGAGTAGCAGTATTGATTTCAGAAGACTTAGACTTCCAAGTAGAATACCAGGAGATAGATGAGGAAGGCAGATTTATTATCTTAGTTTGTCAGATTCTAGGAGAACTATTTACAATTATTAATGTTTATGCCCCAAACACAGCAACAGTAAACTTCATTCAAAAATTAATATCCAAAATCATCAAGATAAAAAAAGGTAAATTAATCATAGGAGGAGATTTCAATTGTTTAATGGATGGTAATATGGACAGATTATCCGTAAAGAAAACCCCCCCAGACAAAAAAACTAAAAGCAGAGCTAATAGGTTTACAAAAATTATACATAATGCTGAGCTTCTAGACGTATGGCGCACATTCCATCCACAAGAAAGAGAATTTTCTTGTTACTCCAAATCCCATGCAGTATACTCAAGAATTGATTTCTTTTTTGGGAATCATCAATTAATAAAAGGAGTGGAAAAAGTCTCAATAAGAGAGGTGACATGGTCAGACCATAGTGCCCTCGTTATGGACTTAAAAGATAGTGAACCAAAAGGCTCCCGCTCATCCTGGAAATTAAATGACCTCCTATTAAAAGAATCTAAAGATATAGAAGAAGTCAACAAAATGACCGATCTTTTTTTTAAAGAAAATGCTAATAATGAAATCTCAGAACCCATAGTTTGGTGCGCCTATAAAGCAACTTTAAGAGGCCATTTTATTAAGAGTGGATCAATAAAAAGGAAAACAAGGGGCGCTTGCCTGACAGATCTATACATGGACCTATATGGGAAATCTAGAGATAACAAGGAAAATCCCTCTGAACAAAAAACTCAAGAGGTAGGAACAATAAAACAACAAATAAATAGACTTCTTCAAGAACAAGCCATAAGAAATTTAGAGACTATGAAATCAAAGTGGTACTACCAGGGAAACAGAGCAGAAAAAATGCTATCCAATAAAGTCAAGGGAAAAAGAGCGAAACAAGTGGTCCATAGGATTATAACAGAAGAAGGCGAACAGCGTCTTCCAACAAAAATAGCTAAAGCCTTTAATGATTATTATCATCAGTTATATAATATTCCAACAAAAGTCGAAAATTTAGACCCTTACTTTAATAACAGAGTAGTTAAAAAAATATCACCAGAACATCTTATAGAGCTATGTAAACCTTTCGCTCCAAAAGAAATTAGCACAGCCATAAATAGTCTAAGTAAAAAAAAAACGCCTGGCCCGGATGGCTACTCAAATCTATTTTATCAAACATTCAGCAAGATCCTAACTCCCCATATTACAATAGCTTTCAATGAAATGGTGAGGGAAAGATCGATCCCTAGTGAAATGTTACGGGCCAATATTATTCCAGTCCTAAAAATTGGTAAATCTCCAGACTTGGTATCAAATTATAGGCCTATATCCTTACTGAATGTAGATATAAAACTGTATGCCAGTGTACTAGCAAAAAGACTTCAACCAATTCTGCACTCAATTATACATCGGGACCAAGTCGGATTCATTAAGGGTAGGTCGATGGCAAACTGTGTGAGAAGAGTATTGAATGTATTAGAAATGATGCACGGCTCGGGAACTCCATTCCTCGCCCTGTCGGTGGACGCAGAGAAAGCCTTCGACAGGGTGAGGTGGACTTTCCTGAGCCGTGCACTGGAGGCCTACGGCCTGTCGGGCTGGATTTTGGACGCCATAATGGCGCTATATCTGTCCCCGACGGCCAGATCAATAGGCAAAGGGTCAGACGCAAGCTGGTTTCCCATCTCTAATGGGACCCGCCAAGGGTGCCCTTTATCCCCCCTGCTCTATGTGATATCAATAGAATTTTTAGCGGAAGATATAAGACAAAATCACAAAATAAAAGGGTGCCAATGCGGTCAGACGGAACTCAAAGTAATTCTCTACGCAGATGATATTCTAATCCTGTTGGAGAATCCAGTCTCCTCCCTGAATGAAGTTAGTAAAGTAATAGAAAGTTATAGTAGATTCTCTAATTATAAATTAAACACAAATAAATCAATGATCCTAGTAAAGAATATGCCTGAAAAAGAAAAAAAATATATCAAGGAAAACTATAATTTTGAATGGGTAAAAAGATACTGTCCTTACCTGGGAATTAATATCCCAAAAAACCCCAATAAGATATGGGAGTATAACATCCTGCCCTTCATTCAACAAACTAACAAACAGCTAAGAGATCTTGCTAACTCAGAGATATCGTGGTTAGGACGCATCAACGTACTTAGAGCCTACATTCTGCCGAAGCTCAACTTCCTTATGCGTATGATACCTATAAGAATCCCAAAACCATGGTTAATGTTGATCCAGGCGGCCTTTTCAAAGTTTATATGGCGAAATAAAAAACCCAGAATGAATAGAGAGGTATTAAAACTAAAATATAAAGAGGGAGGGCTGGGTGCCCCTGATATCCTGGAATCACATGAAGCAGCAATGTTCCTACATTTAATAAACTCTATCAGAGAAAGAGAAGAAAGAGAGATTTGGGAAGAAATAGAATCCCACAGATCAGGTGTCAAAAACTTAAAACAACTGATTTGGACGTTAGGCCCGAACAAGAAGCAAATACTTGCTCAAGGAAATTCCCATGTACTGAAAGGTATAAAGTCCACTTGGGAAATCATGAGCAAGAAACTAGGAATCAAAGGCAAGCTACTAGAAAATCTCCCATTAGAAACAGTCGCTTACAATATAGAAAATATCAACTACGATGCCTGGGTAAAGAAAGGCCTAACCAAAATATCTGACATAATGGAACAAGGGATCTTAAAACCCTTCCTAGACCTCCAAGTAAAATATGGCCTAACAACCAAAGACAACTACGCCTATATAAGAACTTGCAACTTCCTCTCAAGAGGAAACGTAGCAAAAAACACAAAATCCAGCACATTACTAATTCAAATCCTAGAATCGGCAACAGAGAAAAATCTCTTAACAAAATGTCTAAATCTCTTGAAAGAGACGAGAAATGATCCTAGACCTGTGGCCCTGGGGAAATGGGAAACAGACTTAAACAATAAAAAATCAAATCAAGTGGCAAAAATCATTCTCCAGGGTTAACTCCGCTATACATTGTCTCAACCTGTCTGAAACTCACTATAAAATAATGCACAGATGGCACTATGTGCCTAGCAGACTAGCGAAATTTTACCCAAACTGTTCATCAGATTGTTGGAGATGTGGCAGACCAAATGCAGATTACATCCACATCTGGTGGTCGTGTGTAGGAGTCCGGGCACTGTGGACAGAACTTGCCACATATATTAAAAAGCTGACAACGAGAAATTTAGAGCAATCCCCGAAAACCTTTCTTTTACATCTGGACTGGCCACATATGTCCACTTCAGAGTCTGACTTGATAAACCATATCCTGATGAGTATGAAATTGTCCTTAGCCCGCAGATGGAAAACCGTTAACATCCCCTCTTGGCAGGAAATAAAAAACCAAACTATACACCAAATTAAGATGGAACAGGGAATTCTTAGACAAGACTCCTATAACAACCTAAAAATCAACCTCTGGGAAGCCTGGATAGATAAACTACTAACGATAGTCACATAACCAGTAGAAACAAGCTCTCGCCCCCCCAACACCAGGTTCCCTGCCCCCCGCGTCTAGCATCTTTTGTATATATGTCTATCGGTTTAACATAATGATTAAGGGATATTTATGAAGATTTATTAAATAAACTAAGGAGGGAGGAGGAGGGAAGGATGGAGGAAAGACAACCCATGGGCTTGATGGAATGGGCACATTCCCACTTATTATCGTCACGAACTAATTCCTATCTTTCCGCCCTCCTCTTATGCCTTATCACCCTTAATGTATTTTGTATAGTCAATGTATTTTCTGTATGTTCACAATACAAAAAAAATAAATAAAAAAAAGTGAAAAAAAGAAAGGAAAAATATGCACTAGACACAGTGATGTCAAAACACATCTCATGAATACAAAAGATGAAGCATGGTGGGTGGCTGAGTGTCTGGAAAAAAAAAAAAAAAAAAAAAACCTTGGTTTCCCCTCCCAAAAGCTCCTACACTATTTAAACTCTCATTTGTGTGCTAGTCCTTGCCTGTAATAGTGGCTGGTGAATTTACTAGCGTTTTGATGTTCTTTATTACTGATATTCTGTTGCCGACTCCTGCTAGCCCTGACCTTGCCTGTTTTTGCCGCCTGTCCCGACCTGTTTGCCTGTACTGACTCCGTTTGTTTGCTGCAAGCCCCGATATTTCACCTGTCTGACTATTCTTCTGCCTGCACCCACAATACCTTCACCTCGGTCCATTCTCCATATCCAGCTTCCTGTTCTATTGGGTTTAGCTTCCGTTTTCTAGTAATAGTTCAGAGTGCAAAAATCCTGGGGGAAGGAAACCTGCGGCTTAACCATAGGGTGGAATTACTTCAGGCAGAATAATTCTGTTCTATTGCCGGGGTCCGTTGCAAAGACCTACATCTACTCTGCAAAGCGGTTCCTGCCTCGTACCTGAACATGACAGTTATTACAGGCCTTACTATGGAACCTGCAGACATAGCCCGAGTGTCCTCCAGACAATATAATCAGGATCAGATCTTGGCTTCACATGCGTCACAGCTCCAAAGTCTCGATCAGAAATTAGACACCGTCACCAAATTATTAAGAGCTTTATCCACAACTCCTCCAGTATCAGCACGTTCCATGATGTCTCCTGAACCTGCCGACCTGGGTGCTCAGGGAGCTGCTAAACCTCCTAAAATGCCAGTCCCAGATAAATATGCAGGTGCTCCCAAAGAATGTAGAGGATTCTTAAACCAATGTCTTCTACACTTTCGGACTCAACCACCTTCGCCACAAACTCATCTTGTGTGGCTTTTATTATTAACCTTCCTTAGAGGCGAAGCATTGGCCTGGGCATCTCCATTACTTGAGAGAAACTCTCCACTCCTGGATGACGCTGAGGCCTTCATATCAGCATTTCGTGCCGTCTTCGACGCCCCAGGCAGACGAGAATCCGCAGAATCCAGTCTCATGGAATTAACCCAGGGTAGAAAAACCATAGCTCAGTATGCAATAGAATTCAGGACACTTGCATATGAGACCGATTGGAATGCAAGTGCACTCAGAGCTGCATTCAGGAGAGGCCTTAATGAATCTCTTAAAGATGCTCTAACTTTCCGTGATCTACCTGACGATCTTGAAAGATTAAATGCATTATGTTTAAGACTTGATGCCTGCAATCAAGAGAGAGACGCAATGAGAGAGAGAACGAGACAGGAGACCAAGGTTCCACAAACCACAAACTCCATACTTACCTCAGAATTCCGGTCATGAAAACCGTACCCCTCCAGTTGAACCCATGGAGATTGGGCCTTTGTTACGTTTATCTGAGGAAGAAAAATAAAAGGAGGTCAATGGGTCTTTGTTTATACGGTGGCCAATAATGGCATATGGCCCAGTTCTGTCCTCAGAAACAGGGAAACTTCCGTGATTAGTGGAAAAGGAGGCAATCCACTGAGCATTTCTGTCCTTATGCCTCCTTCTCATGCTAGAATGTTAATACCAATCATGCTCCAGTGGACAGGTCACCAAGTGACCACACAAGCCTTCATCGATTCTGGGGCTGTTGGAAATTCCATTGATAAGAATTGGGCACTGCAACAAGGCATCCTCTTCACACACAAACCACAAATCAGTTCCATCGCTCCCTTAGATGGTTCACCGCTTGGTACTGGATACATTTCAGAAGAAACCATATTATTAGGGGTTTTTAAGATTGGTGTTTTTCATTCTGAAGAGATTATTTTCAATGCTCCATTCAGGCCTCTTCTTCCGGTCATACTGGGTATGCCATGGCTACAGAAAAATAATCCAATCATAGATTGGAAACAAGGTGAAATCACGGCCTGGAATGAGCATTGCAAAATGATGTGTTGTTCTCAACCTTCCAAAGTTCATTCTGTTCTTGAACTTACCTCTGAAGAGCCTCGATCTATAGTCCCTGCTCATTATTGGGAATTCCTGGATGTTTTCTCTAAAGAACGTGCTGAAACTCTCACTCCTCATTGAAGCTATGATTGGGCTATTGAACTCTTGCCTGGTACTTCACCTCCTTCAGGACATACATATCCCCTCTCTGAACCAGAAAATCAAGCCATAGCACATCGAAGAAAGTCTAAAAAAGGTTTTATAAGACCATCCTCTTCCCCAGCTGGTGCTGGTTTCTTCTTTGTAGCTCAAAAGGAGGGTTCACTCAGACCATGCATCGACTATAGAGGATTGAATAAAATCACTGTAAAAAATGAATATCCTCTACCATTGCCATCAGAATTATATGATCAACTAAAGGAGGCTACCGTTTTTACCAAACTAGACTTGCATGGGGCATACAATCTCATTCGAATCCATGAGAATGATGAGTGGAAGACGACATTTAACACTACGAATACTTAGTAATGCGATTCGGTCTATGTAACGCCCCGGCAGTGTTTCAAAATTTTGTGAATAATATCTTCCCTGATATGTTACTATCACATGCCATAATATTCCTGGATGATATCCTGATCTACTCCAGAAATATCAAAGAACACAGAATCCATGTAAAACAAGTACTCCAACACCTGAGATGTTACAAGTTATTTGCCAAGGCCGAGAAATGTGAATTCTAAAAAAAGAAAATCAAATTTCTGGGCTACATCATCACAGATCGTGGTCTCGAGATGGATCCAGAAAAGGTCATGGCCATCAAAGAATGGAAAATTCCCAGTGGCTTAAAATATATTCAACGCTTTTTAAGGTTCGCCAACTACTATAGAAAATTCATTAGAAATTTTTCTAAGATAGGATCACCCATAACAGCACTCACCAGAAATGGTGCTTATCCTAAATGTTGGCCTCCACTAGCCGCCAAAGAATTCAAAAAGCTAAAAGAAGCCTTTATCATAGCTCCTATACTTCGTCGCCCAGATCCAACTTTACCTTTCATTTTGGAAGTGGATGCATCAGAATCCGGAGCAGGAGCCATTCTATCACAGAGAGATAAAGAGACCAATCGTATTTATCCATGCTCTTATTTTTCTAAAATGTTCTTACCTGAGTGTAATTATGATGTCGGAAACAGAGAGTTATTAGCCATAAAAATGGCTCTAGAAGAATGGAGACATTTACTGGAGGGTACAATCATTCCTGTTACCATACTGACTGATCACAAGAATCTCCTTTACATAGAAAAAGCTAAAAGACTTAATCCCAGACAGGTCCGATGGGCATTATTCTTGACTCGATTCAATTTCGTGTTAACTTACCGCCCCGGATCCAAGAATAAAAAAGCTGACGCCTTGTCGAGCATGAACATGCTAACTATCTTCCTAAGGAGGATACTATTCTCCCTTCCACTCAGATCTTGGCTTTAGTTTCTCCGGTACTCATACAACAGATCTCCCTAACTCAATACCCTAGACCCAAGGCCATGAGATTCCCTCCTGGTCGTTATTTTGTCCAACCTAAATTCAGAAAAGCTGTACTATCCTGGGCTCATGATTCTCCCATTGCAGGAAAAAGGGGAATCACTAATACCAAATTTCTTCTCCACAGATATTTCTGGTGGCCTACTCTTTCCCATGATACACTCAATTTGTCTCCAGGTTTTGGAGAACACTTTGTCATCAACTTGGTATTTCTCTTAGGTTCTCTTCGGCATACCATCCCAAAACCAATGGACAAACTGAGAGAACGAACCAGGTATTGAAGCAATATCTCAGGTCTTACGTGGACAGCGACCATTCTGATTGGTCTGAATTTTTGTACCTCGCAGAACTCTCTTACAATTGTGCCTATCCTGGATCATTGAAAATGTCACCCTTCTGTGCTATGTATGTGTTTGAGCCCTCCCTTTGGCCTATGGTACTTTGTCCATCCGATATTCCTGCCGCTGACCGAAAGATCTCGGATGTAACGTCACATTGGTCAACTTTATCCAGACAATTGGTTGCTGTGAAGCAGACGCAGAAATCCTTTGCCAATAGGATGAAATCTCATAATTCTCCCTTCAACCCTGGTGATTTCGTTTGGTTGTCTACTAAGAATCTCCATGTCAAACAACCCTCACATACACTAGGTCCTAAATACATTGTGCCTTATAAAATTCGTTCTCGTGCCAACACTGTTTCATATTCTCTTGAATTACCTGAAGCTGATCAGAGAAATAAGTTGTCTTGGCAAGTTTTCTTTGAGTCTTGCATCTATTGCGGATGTGCCGATAAGGGTTGTGATCTTGGTCGGAGCCGGATTGCTTACATTTTGACCTTAAAGCATCCCTGAAATGGAATAAGTCCAGGAGGTCAACTGAGACCCAGGGCAGATGGGCACCCCTTACTCTCACTCTACACAGCAGGGCATGTTTATCACAGACCTGCATGAACTCAGATTGAAAATATTCAATTGCAGAGTCCAAATCGGGTATCAAGTTTAGCCTGCTCCACAGACAGTTGTTCAAGTCACTGAGAAAAGACTGGAGATCAAACTTCTTAAAACATCTTGTAACAATTACTCTAGGGGTCGATTTGATGGATCTTAGTTTCCGCACACAGTACATTAAGCAGTGATCACTGAACACATTGGGTAGGATGCCAGACAGCTGGATTCTTTGAGGACAAGATGAAAGGATCCAATCCAGTAGTGTATGGTTAGAGCTGTTGGGATTCATCCAAGTAGGAAAATAAATAAGCTGAGTTAGGTTCATGCATTTGAACAGTGAGCATGTTTTAACATTTTTGTGGAGTAATCAGTCTACATTAAAATCTGCAAGATTAATCAGCTCAGTTTTTCTTATTTAGGGCACTAATATTTCCCAGTAGTTTCTTGATGTCAGTTAGACTGAGCAGGGGAATTTGGTGGACTATAGATCCCTAAGTACTAATGGTTTTAAGAATGGGTGTCATATTCTTCCAGCTATAACTTCAAAAGTAGAGGGGGGTATTTCATAACATAAGGTCTATGAAATTCAGTGACTCATATATTTATACCTCCTCCTCTCTTATTTCTGTCTTTTCTGGAGCATATATATCCCTGTATATATACTTTGTATTGCAGAGTCTGGGGTTCTAGGGCTTAACCAGGATTTAGTGATGACAAGAGTTTTTGGTTTGTACGTCTGACACCATATGCTCTTAGTTCATCAATTTTGGGTAGAAGGCAGCATATGTTGAAATGGACACAGGAGAGGCGCTTATTGAAAGTTGACATTTGTACTAGAACAGGACCAGGGATGGTATCAATGTTGTTTGCCAGGGCAAGAAGAAGAATGAACACAAATTTGCAGAGTTGCTTCCCCTGAGCTTTCACTGACAACCTATGTTGAATAGAGGGAGAGGGTGGAGCGTTTTTTAACACACTCCACCAGCACTCACTAGCAAGTGCACATTACAAAGCAGTCCATGGTGGATCACAACATTATTTTGCAAGGCACGGGTCTGTGTATTGAGATGAGTGGGAAAATGGCTTAGTAATGCAAGGCATAATGAAAACATAATCATTAATTTTACTTGGCCAATCATTATGGCAGTAAGGCAGGGTAGACAAGAGAATAAACATAGATTTAAAAAATTAGCATCTCCTCTAAGATGCAAATTAAAGCTGCAGTTGAGTTTATTTTAATTTATGTGTGACATGTTGTTTGAATTGTAACAAGTGAGAGTTGATTGTTTAGTGGCCCTCACAGACTATATATTTCAGATAAGTTACCATATAATTATTCAGATAGCTGCTAATGTCCAACACCTGAGTGTAGATGGAAGTAAACACAGCCGAGAAGGAGGGGCGTTGCTAGGTCTCCAAAAGATCCGGTGCTGGAGCCCGAGATAGATTTGATAGAAGTGGAGTAAATAAGCTCACATGGTTAGGCAGCATACTGACTGATATATATGATGCTAATGAACAATAGGTATATATGGGTATACCTGGCACCCAGTTATTGTTGTCCCTGCCTGGTGCCTTCGCCGCTGGGATCGTTTTATTTATTTATTTATCCAGCGGAGTGCGAGGGACCAGTGTGTGCATAGGCTGCACAGTCTTATAGTGTCCGAGCACTGAGTGTGCTCAGCAGGGCTAGAAACAACAGCAGGGCACAGACCAGGCTAGAATGAGGTATAGCAGCCAGGAGGGGGACATATTGATAGATGCACTTTTTATATTGTAAACAACAACAAAATTGCTGACTTGTATGTAAGTGTATGTGACTGACAGTGTGTGTGTGTGTGTGTATGACTGACTGCATGTGTGTGTGTGTGTGTGTGTGTAACTGATTGTGTGTTTATTTGACTGACTGTGTGTATGTCTGCCTGTGATCGACTGTATGTGTCTGTGACTGATTGTATGTGTTTGTCTATCTGTTACTGACTGTGTGTGTGTTTGTCTATGACTGACTGTATGTCTGCCTGTGACTGACTGTATGCGTGTCTGTATGTGTGTGTGTGCCTGTCTGTCTGTGACTGACTCCACAGCATTAGCAAATGTGTAGGTATAACACAGACTCCACAGCAATAAAACTCACAGTAATGTGCAGTGTGTGAGTGTATCACAGTCTCAACAGCAATAAAACTCACAGTAATGTGCAGTGTGTGAGTTTATCACACACTCATGCTGTACATTACTGGACCATAATACACAATAAGACAATAAGGCACGCAAGAAACTCACATTACTCGAAGTTACACTTATACACTTAAATACACAGCCACAAAATACACACATATACACATGTAGCCACACATACACACTTGCACAGTTACACATACATACACACACCCTTACACACAGAGTAATTCCCATGATTTCAAAATAACTGAGCATACAAAATGTTGTGTATGTTGCAAAAACCATTTACCAGACTTTGAGAAAAAAAAGATAGATACCCTTACATAGACAACCTTACACTCACACACTCTCTTACACACACACCCAGAAAACCTAAAACAGACACCCTTATACACACAGATGGCCTTTCCCAAACAGATATTCTGCCACGCAGACACGTGTGTGAACCTGCAACTCTCACACACACACATCATAAGTATTTCTTTTTTTAATAAAAAGTGATCAAAAACCTGGGGAGAATAGGCTGAGGTATGAAGGTATGCTCCTTCTACCAACCTCATAAAAGAGAGAAGTGCAGGGAATTGAGATGGGATTTCAACTGAATGGGAGAATTTTTCCAACTCTGCTACTTTAGCCTTAATTTTGAAATTCCCATCTCACTTCCCTGCAATTCTCTCTTTCATGAGTAAAGCCCATAACGTAATGTAAAGCAGCACATTAATTCATAATGTATGGGTTTAATACTATAACCAGGTACATGGGATGTTTAATGCCATGTGTATGGACTTTTATTGCCATCAATATAAAGACTAAATATAAAGATTAATCACTATTATTCATATTGAATGTGATAATCAAGTGTGAAAATAAAAATAATATGAGATGATAGCATTGTTTCACATTTGATTATCACATTCAATATGAATCATAGTAATTAATCACATTTCTCCTAGTAATCTCACTGGGATTCACACTCATAACTCTGCCACTCACACTTTCACTCTCACACACTCTGCCACTCACACACAGATACGCGCACACTCAGAACTCTTCCAAACACTCACACCCAGCCACTCACACACGTGCACACTCATAACTCTGTCACTCACACTCTGCCAATTACATACATACACATGCACACTCATAACTCTGCCACTCACACCCACTTACACTCTGCCAATTACATACATACACATGCACACTCATAACTCTGCCACTCACACCCACTTACACACTGCCACTTACATACATAAACAGGCACACTCAAACCTCTGCCACTCACACCCACTTACATTCTGCCACTTACATACATACACACTCATAACTCTGTCACTCACATACATACACGTGCAGACTTATACCTGCCACTCTCTCTTACAATCTACCAGACTCACATTCAAAGCTTGAGGGGGCGGAGATGCGCATTAGGGACGGAGCCGAGAACGAGGGGGGTGGAGTCTGGTGCTGTCCAGCATCCAGATTGCAGCATGCAGGGGGAGGACCGAGGTCAAGGGGGCGGGGCCTAGCACGAGGGGGCGTGGTCAGAGTCGCCATCCGGGGCTATGGAGGGGAGATCCGGGGCTTCAGCCCCAGTAGCCCCCCCCCCTAGCGACGCCTCTGCCGAGAAGATGTTGAGGGGTAAGGTAAGGTTTATAAAAGAAAACTGACCTGGGGGTGGATGGAATTAAACACCCTTATTGCAAGAATCCAAATCTGTGCTGGGATTCAGAGATTCTGGTGTGTTCAAGTCAGTTACAAACATCCTTATTGCAACAATCCAAATGGTTATGTGTTCTGGGATTCCGGGATTCCAGTATGTTCAAGTCAGTTACAAACACCCTTATTGCAAGGATGCAAATGGCTATGTGTGCTGGGATTCAGGGATTCAGGTGTGTTCAAGTCAGTTACAAACAACCTTATTGCAAGAATTCAAATGGCTATGTGTGATGGAATTCAGGTTAGACTTTGATGTTCAAATTGCTCCCTGTAACTTTCCACCTCTAAAGGTGGTTGCATTGAAGGGATTGGAGATGCAGTCATATCATAACATGTGTTATTTTACAACACCCATTAAATAACCCTGTTCAGGGGCGTTGCTAGGTCTTCGGATGATCTGGGGCTAGAGCCCAGATGAGCTCGGTCACACACAGGGGCGTACCTAGAGCATTTGGCACCCGGGGCGGACCCTGAGTGTTGCACCCCCCACCCCCATAATAAAAATGTAAGAAAACACCCACAAATTGTTCAGTGTTTGAAAATTGTACAATTATAGATACCAGGAATATTGTGCCACTCAGAACCCAGTAATATTGTGCCAGTCAGATACCAGTAATATTGTGCCTTTCAGATACCAGTAATATTGTGCCAGTCAGATACCAGGAATAGTGTGCCATTCAGAGCCCAGTAATATTGTGCCAGTAAGATACCAGTAATATTGTGCCAGTCAGATACCAGTAATATTGTGCCTTTCAGATACCAGTAATATTGTGCCAGTCAGATACCAGGAATAGTGTGCCATTCAGAGCCCAGTAATATTGTGCCAGTAAGATACCAGTAATATTGTGCCAGTCAGATACAAGGAATATTGTGTCATTCAGAGCCCAGTAATAGTGTGCCAGTCAGATGCCTGTAATATTTTGACAGTCAGAGCCCAGTAATAGTGTGCCAGTCAGAACCCAGTAATATTGTGCCACTCAGAACAAAGTAATATTGTGCCACTCAGAGCCCAGGAATATTGTGCCACTCAGAGCCCAGGAATATTGTGCCAATCAGATGCCCAGTAATATTGTGCCAATCATAGCCCAGTAATATTGTGCCACTCAGAACCCAGTAATATTGTGCCACTCAGAACCCAGTAATATTGTGCCACTCAGAGCCCAGGAATATTGTGCTACTCAGAACCCAGTAATATTGTGCCAATCATAGCCCAAGAATATTGTGCCACTCAGAACCCAGTAATATTGTGCCACTCAGAGCCCAGGAATATTGTACCATTCAGAGCCCAGTAATATTGTGCCACTCAGAACCCAGTAATATTGTGCCAATCATAGCCCAAGAATATTGTGCCACTCAGAACCCAGTAATATTGTGCCACTCAGAACACAGTAATATTGTGCCAATCATAGCCCAAGAATATTGTGCCATTCAGAACCCAATAATATTGTGCCAATCATAGCCCAAGAATATTGTGCCACTCAGAACCCAGTAATACCCACACACACCTAGACACCCTGACATACACACACACACACACACACACACACACACACACACACACACACACACCTAGACACCCATACACAGTCACACTTTTTTTTTTTTTACTTACCTTACACTTGGTCCGTCATCCAGGACCTTCTGCCGGATGTCCGTCCACCTGACATCCGGCAAGCAGCTGACACAGCGCGACGGGGGCGGAGCTTGCACCCATCGCGCTGTGATCTCTATGGCCAGGAGGAGAGGCTAGGGAGCGAGCTTCCTTTAGCAGCCTCTCCTTCCGATTGGCCCTCACCCCCGCGTGAGGTTAATCCTCCGATTCTGGGACTATGTCCCAGACGGAGGAAAGCTCACAGGGGGATTTTTTTTTATATTTATAGCCCTGGAGTCTCGGGGCTAAAGAATACAGCCCCAGTAGCCCACCCCTAGCGACGCCTCTGACCCTGTTATTTAATAATAATAATGAACATCTCTTAACCTTCCCGGAAAGCAAACAGGACTTAATAGACCAGACAAAACTGTATCTTGAGTGTATTGATAATAATGAGACCTCTGACTCAACTTTATGGTGTTCATTAAAGAGTGTTATGAGAGGTCACTTGATCAAAAAGGGGGCGTGGGTTAAAAAACAAAGAGGGAAAGATCTGGCACAATTGTATGCTGATCTGGCTATCCAAGAAAAGAAGAACAAGCAAATTCCTGGTTGTGCAGGTGGGGATGGGATTCAGGAAATACAAAAACAGATTACAAATAGGTTGAGGAAAAATGCCCAAATATCCCTGTCGTGTCTGAAGTACAAGTGGTAGTATAGCAATAATAGAGTTGGTAAAGAATTAACTAAAAAAAATCAAAATGGTGAATTAAAACCATAGAATTAAAAAAATTGTTCAAAACGGACTGACACACATTTCCACTAAACAGATAGCTAAAGCATTTAAAATTTACTATGAAACATTGTACAATTTGCCCCATCCTGATGCAACGAGTTTGCAGATCTCCGATCTCTTAATTTGCCAAAACTTACGAGAGAGAAGTTGGATCTCCTTAATCATCTAATCTCTTCCATAGAAATATCCAATACTATTAAAAACCTAAAAAAAGGGAAGTCTCCTGGACCTGACAGATTCTCCACTATCTTTTATCAAACACTGAACACGATTATTACCCCTGTGTTATCTAGAGTAACACTGTGAATGGTAGTAATGGGTTTCCGAGAGAGATGTTGGAGGCATCCATATCCCCCATCCCGAAGCCAGGAAAGGACCCTACCCAAGTGAACAACTATACACCCATTTCGCTTATTAATTTGGATATCAAAATATATTCAAAGATACTAGCTCAGAGATTAAGAGAGGTGAAGCCAAACCTGATTAATACTGATCAGGTTGGGTTTATGCAGGGAAGATCAGGCACTGATAATGTTCATAGGATTCTCGGGGTCATGGGCCCCATTAACCAGGAGAAGCTGCCCTCTATCATTGGAGCTCTAGACGCAGAGAAAGCTTTCGATAGAGTGGATTGGCGATTTTTGGCAGAAACCCTTAGGGCTTTTGGTTTTGTACTCGTACCCCCAGGAAAGGATAAAGGGTCCTTTCCTGGCTTCTGAGTTTTTCTCTATCGGGAACAGCACAAGACAGGGTTGCCCATTGGCACCACTGTTGCACACCCTCACAATTGAGCACTTAGCTGAATACATAATAATATCTAGCGACATACGTGGCATCAGAGTGGGACAACACGAACATACCATTACGTTATATGCAGACGATGTGCTGTTAACCCTCTCCTCCCCAATAGAATCCATCTCCAACCCTCATAAAGGCACTCTACAATATGGGTCATTCTCCAATTACAGATTCAATCTGGCCAAGACACAAACCATGGCCTTTTTTATATCATCAGACTACCCACAGATACTGAGGCTATTTGAGAAAAAACCAAGCAGCTCAGAAACAATTAAATATCTTGGTATCAAAGTTACCCATCAACTTGGGAATATAGGCATGGTAAATTATACCCACCTTTTAACAGAGCTTCAAAGACTTACAACCCAATGGGCCAAAGCAGAAACATCTTGGTTTGGTCGCATTAATATCCTTAAGGGGTGTATACTGCCAAACTGATTTATCTTTTTAGACTTATCCCCAACAAGGTACCTAACTCAATAATCAGAGAACTTGACCTACTATTTTCGAGATTCGTTTGGGGGGCCAGAAAACTGCGGATTCCTGGCAGAACCCTCAGACGTAGTTTAGATCAGGACGGACTGGGATACCCTGACCTCCAAAAGATACTCAAGGCAAGGATAGTCCATATATTAGCATGGAAATCAAAGCAAAGCGCAAGTATGGGGTGGTATAAAATTGAGAAATATCAAACCAATGATATCGACCTCTCACTGTTACAGTGGCTAACTCCTAAACTATTTAGAACATTAGGGACTAGGTCCAAACTGGTCAAAGAGATTATACACTCTTGGAACAAAATTTAAAAATCTCTGAATATAGGGAATATACTCTCAAAAGCAGCCCCGTTATCGATTCTTTCGTATGCAATCTAAATCTTAACGTGGGTTTCTGACCCCATTTTCAGACAAGTCTCTTAAATTTGGCCTTAGACCCAGGGACCTCTTTACTTTCTTGAGGATTAAATCCTTTTTGCTGGCTAACCCAGCCACAGACCGGACAGATTGGGAAGAGTTTGTCTCCTCTGATCTAAGCAGGAAATCTATATCAAAGTCTATAAAATGTATTGATGGCAAGAATCCCCCTGTAAAAACTCTTGCCATTTTCCAATCGGAGACAGAGATAGGCTCTGTCTTCCCGCTGTGTGAATGGTTTAGGGTATGGAAAGAAATTAGAAGATCAGTCCATTGTATCAACATCCAAGACAATTTTTATAAACTGACCCATAGATGGTACATGGTATCAACACGCTTAACAAAATGTTCACATGATCCATGCGATTTATGCTGTCGATGCCAGAGAAAATCGAGATCCCAAATCCACATCTGGTGGGAGTGTGAAGCCTTGTCCAGCTACAAAAAAATATTACAGGAAACATTGAGTACCCTGCTTGGGCTTAGAGACAAACTTTGCCCACAGTCCTTTTTATTTCATTTGGATCTATCCATATCTGATAAGTTTAAAATCTGCCTGGCCAGATAGTGGAAAAAAAAGAATACCCCAACATGGTCGGAAGTTAGAGCACAGATGGAATTTCAGGCACAGACGGAAAGATATTACTATGGATCTACTATAGAAAGACGAGATGTATTTATTAGAATTTGGTCCGACTGGAACCTGAAACTAGCCCCCTCTACGACCACATCCCCCGATCTGTAAAGGAGATATTCCCCCTGCGTATAAGATCTAAGACGCCGGATGTAACCCTGTGGTACTCCCCTCCTAACTCCCCTCCTCATCTTCCTCCAAAAGTATGAAGAATGCAGCTTGAGTAAATGGTTGTTTGAGTGTCTGTTTTGGTATGCATGTGTTGAATACGAATTGGTTCCTAATAGGCTCACGTAAAAGGAAAATGGTGAAACTCTGCAATTTTTGTAAAACGTAATAAAGATAAAGAAAAAACAGAAAGAAAAAAAGAAAATATTTGAATACAAATTAAACTTAAACAAAAGGAGAGGGGAGAGGGGGGAAGGAAAGAGGAGAGAAAAAAGGAAAGGAAAAGTATACCTTGGCATAGTCCCATAATTGACAATCCCTCTCACCCTGTATGCTGAACACTCCCAATCCGAAAAGAGTACTATCTGTTTTGCACTGTATGAACTGTTATAAGCCCCCACTCGACTGGTTGTGTAAGATATACGATGATAATAAGTGCAGGGGTGGCAATCAGACACTTTAATATATGTGCGATATGTCCTGTATTTACGTGTGTTTTATTTATATATATATTTCTATTTTGTATTTGAAAAGATAAAATAAAGTTTGGAAAATTAAAAAAGAAAAAAAAAAAAGGAAGCTATCAACATAATCCTTTATCTGCACAGTCTGGTGCACAGTCTCCGTACATTACATTTAGTAATACTACAGATCCTTCAATTCACTGTGGAGAATTGCTGGCAATTCAGACAGGAATTTTACGAAAAATAATAATAATAACCACCCTTTATAAACTGAGTCCAGGGGCTGCCAAAATGGCCCCCTAAAATTCCCCTAACCTCACTGTTATTAAACATCCCCTATAAAATTATGGGGCAAGGAGCTGGCCAAGTGATCATGGCACCTCCTTTATCACTAGCACCCCACCACATTATTTCAATTGGGACAGAGACTGGCAAGTACCCCTGCTCTTTATATTCCTTCCTATTGACAATGGAAAGAAGGTCTGAGCAAGTGCCCTGACCTCCTATTATAATTGGGAACTTCTCCTTTATTATAATAGCCTAAAAGACTCTTTGCTCCATAAAATGTATGGCCAAATGCATTAAGCCTTGTTAACAACCCTCCATAAATTAAATGGGGTCAGAGACTTGTTGAGTAGCCCTGGACCTGTTAATACCAGCATATAAAATCAATGGAGCCATTAAAGTCACCCTAAAATATGCGATAGAAAAAAGAAATTAAGTTACTATCCCCCAACTCCACCTTGCCCAGTTGGGTAGTAAATTAAAGTAAAAAATAAAAACTCCCTTTGAGTGCCATGAGGGTGAGCACTTGTCACATCAGTGCCATCATACTGTAGCACTTCAATGCCACCCCGCTTATTGAGTCATAAGTTCATAAGCACAAATAATAACAATTCAGCAGCTAGTAACTGACTTCCTATTTGTTTTTTGTTTTTTTTACAGCTGTTTTTGGAGGGGCAGAACAGTTGTCAGATGTCACTGCATACGTGCAGAAAGCATTCCCATACATCTTTATCAGAGTCAACTGATTGCCTCCCAGAAGATTCTGGGAACTTTCATTTCTTGGTTATGCTACTGAAGTCCTGGTGGGCCGGATCAATCCCCAGGAGATAGTTTGCAAAAACATATTTTCAAGTTAAGTATTGAATTTTTAAAAAAATAAAAATAATGGAATGAATAAATAAATATCTCTTTGGAGAGAGTTCAGAGAAGGGCTACTAAACTGGTTCATGGGTTGAAGGATAAAACTTACCAGGAAAGGTCAAAGCATCTTAACATGTATAGCTTGGAGGAAAGACGTAACAGGGGGAATATGATAGAAACATTTAAATACATAAAGGGAATCAACACAGTAAAGGAAGAGAGTATATTTAAAAGAAGAAAAACTACCACAACTAGAGGACATAGTCTTAAATTAGAGGGGCAACGATTTAAAAGTAATATCAGGAAGTATTACTTTGCTGAGAGGGTAGTGGATGTATGGAATAGCCTTACAGCAGAAGTGGTAGAGGTAAACACAGTCAAGGATTTTAAGCATGCGTGGGATAGACACAAGGCTATCCTAGCTATAAGACCGGGAACGGGGGACTAATAAAAGTACTCCAAAAAAAAATTGGCAGACTAGATGGACCGAATGGTTCTTATCTGCCGACACATTCTATGTTTCTATGTTTCTATATTAATTTTAAAGTACCAGCTTTAATATACATTTGTCTTTCTCCAGACTGGGATGAGCCTTTAATTTGCTTGTAGTTTGTAGCCACAACTCTTACTTAAGCTCTAAGCCTCTAAAACTAGCTAGAATTTACCTAACTTCATGCAGTGTGCCTTCTAATATCATGGTTGGTGTTCAACTAAATTGCTTTTCCAAGTTTTCAAGTTCTCGATACAGTATATTTGGTAAAATGCTGTTTTACTATCATAAGGTTATCAAATAATTTCCCTGTTAAAATAAAAATGGAAAAATATATGATAAATACAGCACATTTCACATATGTGTTTTAGAAAAATATAAAATTACTTTGTAAATAATATTAAAAAAAGCAGACATCAACAGTTTAGCCCACATTTATTAAGCAATAATCTTACTTTAAATTGGCTATATAGTGTGTTATTTTATATAAAGCGTTTATGGGGGAGATATATTTCCACTCACAAAATACATGCAACTTTGAGAAATCTCAAGGTATTACTTTCTAGTGTCACATTATAAATAAAAATAAAATTGTCCTAGTTGCTAGGCACTGTGTGCATCACTGACTGGCAGAACGTTATTTCTTCACTATGATTGAAGTTCTGTGTGTGAAAGTGCTGAAAGATAAGAATTCTAGTTAGAGTGTTAAAATGTGGCTCAGTATTGGTTTAACCTGTAAGGTGCAATAAGATCACACAAAACAATTAACTGGCTTTTTTTTTACTCTTACCGGCATTAATATTTATATAAAAATCTTTTAATTCTAAGCAACAACAAAAAAAGATAGAATAAAAACAACCTTTCTGACAGCTATTGCTAAAAAAAATAAAAAAGCACACTGTACTTAAATCTTTCTGTAGTTAGTGTATAATATTTATATTTAAATCTTTTGAAATGTATCCCAATAGTGTAGAGTGCACCATTCAACTTAAAAATATATGGCATGTTTTGTATCAAATACAGAAGCTTTCTGAGGAAAGAAGATATCTTTCAGACAAATCCCACAGGCATTTAGATGAAGAAGCAATTACTTCATTTCTTAGCTACCTAGCATTGCCAGAATAAGAGAAGTATCAATAAAATGAATTATATTATACTAGATACAATATATCATCAGCAGGTACAAGATCCATAACAAATGCTGGAATAACTGCCATCCTGCTACATATATGGCATGCTAAACATTTCAGGATGCATTAAAATCCCATACATGCAGATTTTATACATGCAGAAAAAAAGCCTCTCTGAATAACAACTCACGGGATTTGTGTTTTATGACTGCTTTTGAGAGAGAAGCTAGTAATATAGAATCTGAGATTATTAAATGAATCCATAATAGGAGAATTTAGGGTATGAACCATGTGATATTATTATATGTATGAATTAAATTCCCAGATAATGTGTCACATTACAAGGTGCTTGGGGATTTGCCTTGATTGATTGACGGTGAGATGAAGAAAAGTATGCCCTAAAGGTGCAGAAACATTTCTTGGGGTATGGTTAAAATAATTATATATGTTGGTAATATATTTTAATGAAAAGATTTTATTCACTTCTGTTGTCCAACCAGTGCTTCAGTATTTTTTTATATATTCATTCATACCTGTAACTACATGGATGCAGGGGTCCATGGGTGGAGAAGTATAGCTGCAGCTTAAATAAAATCTGTGGGAGGAAGGGGAATATTTCCGTTACAGGGTAATTTCAATATTAGCATTGATATTGAGTGTACAAAGGCAGCAAGGATCAATTCTAGGGTCATGGACACCTACATGCATTACTTTTTTTGGTTCCCCCATGTGGACATGGCTAAATTACTAACAATTCCCCTTTACAAATGTCTGTTCCAGACATGGCCTATTAATTTTTCGGGGAGCAGCACAAACTTTATTTTGACAGTAAGGGCCAACACATTGGTCAACTCATTCCCTAAATTTGCTGGAATCTTTCTATATCTATAGATAGCATCTACCACCGGTAAGGCTAAAAGAAATGTATTCTGATTACAATGATAACTGTTGGAGATGCCTAAACAAAAAAGGAACACTGGTACATCAATGGTGGGAATGTCAGTTTATAAAAAACTACATTGGATATATTAGAGCGCAGTCTCTCTACTTGCCTCCAATATTCTTGGGGTGGAGATCACCTGTGACCCGGCCCTAATGTTATTCTATATTGGCCTGGAAAGATGAGATATGGAGAAAAGAATACTCCTTGTCCAAATACTACTAGCATCAAAACTTATAATTTCCAAACTATGGAAAACGTCAGGCCATCAAATGAAAGACATTCGGTTTATAGACTTTCGGTTTATGGAATACATGTAATGCTATTGGCTTTCTATAAACCGAAATAGAGTCCCCAGTCATAAGAATTTCTTATGAATGGGGACTCTATTCCGGTTTATAGAATAGCAATAGCATTACATGTATTACATCTGAGAGTCAAATAGAACCGTCAAATACTGTGCTTACATCGCACTTTGAAAAATTCTAATAGTTTTGGGTGGTAAATAGTACATTTTCGTCTTGCGGTGCACTTCATATCTGAGAGTCAAATAGAACCGTCAAATACTGTGCTTACAGCGCACTTTGAAAAATTCTAATAGTTTTGGGTGGTAAATAGTACATTTGCGTCTTGGGGTGCACTTCTTATCTGAGAGTCAAATAGAACCGTCAAATACTGTGCTTACAGCGCACTTTGAAAAATTCTGGCTACCTCCTCCTCCTCCAGCGCCGCTTCCACCTACACCACCACGGTCACCGCCTCCTCAACCTATGGGTCACTTAGTATAAACTGAAAGAGAATACCCTGCACTCCAACCCTCTTTCAAATGGATAATTCTGTTGATCCTCCTGGCAGCCATGCTTTAGATTTAGATTTATGTTCTTCCATAGCTAAAATCAAAGATTCCATCTAGTGCTATTTTATGGCTCAGCTGTATTTTTAATTTGTATGTATTTAATGTTATTTGAAGTTATTTCCCTATCCATATTTGTTTGCAGGGCACTTGTCTTACCCACATTTTACTTCCTTTTGCAGCCCTCTAGCCCTTTCCAGGACTTTTTAGAGGCATTATAGTGCCCAAAAGTTCGGGTCCCCATTGACTTCAATGGGGTTCAGGTTCGTGGTCAAGTTCGAGCCCGAACCCTGACTTTTTCCCGAAGTTCGGCTGAGTCCGCCGAATCCGAACATCCAGGTGTCCGCTCAACTCTAATAAAGAGGCGAGAGGAGTACTCTGCAGGAACAGTACGATTTCTCTGTTTGATATGTATATGCCTTGTACTCAGTAACTTATCTCATTATCAAAAAAAAAAGAACTCCCAGAGCACACTGCATTAGGACTTTGGTGATTCCGATGAAAAACACAGGAACCAAAACACCATATAAAACCAAGCCGGTAACCCAGACAGAGATTTGGCAACTAAAGCCGACTTAAAGGATTTTTTCAAGACCTGCAATGGTCTTGTGCAAAACTTGTGGCAGTACACTCAGAGGTGATGTTCTTGAAGATGAATCTATCCTTCATAGAGACCGAAAATACCACCCAAAGCAAAACATAAGCTGAAATGAAAGCCCACAGTGGAGTCATGGTGCAACAGATAAATGGCCTTAATAGATAGGTGGCAATTATTGATTATGCACCATTCAAAGATTGTTTAGCCACACCCCTTACAAAAAGCAAAATCCAAGGGTCTCCTATCAATCACGCCGCACACAGTCTATAGAGGGCAAACATCAATTAGCTTTGTTTTAAAGTTATAACTGTACCTCCATGACATTGCAACCTGAAGGTTTCACTGATTATTTCAGAAACAATTGAATCCCTTTTGAACATTCAAACTTTACTTCTATCTGATTTTAACGTAATTAAGGAAGGTTTTGTCACTATTTAACTCTGAAAGTCAGCAGAAGAGTGAGTATTTAACCAGTAAAAATGCTTTGACCTGTGAAGTGAAAATTGTGATTATTACAAATAATAACTCAATTAATGTCACACAATATTTCCAGTGTGTCAGTTAGAATCCATTTATTTATATATTGAACTGAAGAAACCAATAAAATGTTTGTAATGTAAAATGTTAATCATATCTGAAGTGGAAATTACACACATCTCTGCATGTTAAATACTTTCAGAAATACTGGGATGTGATTATAAGACAACTGCATTGTTTCTTGAGTTCTACCATAACCATGGTAACATGTCATTCATTTCATTTTGGCATAGAAAAACACAGCCATTCAGCAAGGGACAAAATAATATGACCAATTATTGATTTATGCAAGTTCCAGACTGTGAAAATGGATTGTACATCTCTTTGTTGCGAATACATTTGCAAAAAACTCTTTTTTTTTTTTTTTTGGTTAGATGCTTAAGCAGTTATTTCTTCCTTGGTTTCTGATAAATTTACACATGCACCTGTAAGTCATTATTCACATCATTACACCCTATTGTTTCCCAGTTTTCTATAAAGATTCACTTTAACATTAGGTATATATTTAGAAATAGGGTGAAAGCATCATCATATATATTAACTATCGTGAGCCAGTTTCAGATTACTGTTACAACTTTCGTTAAAGGAACCCTACCTTGAAAAAAAATATTCTCCTACTGAACAACACTTTAAATTATTTGAAAAAAATCTATCCCATGTAAATTAAATTTTTCATACAATTATGCTTTTTTTAAAAAAAATTGCTTATATTCACATGTCAAATGGTTGTTCATGATGACTCACCCTGAAAGTTAAAGGGACAGTCTAATCCCCAAACTCACTTTGGTGCAAGATGAAGATTACTACTTGTATAGTACTGTATTGGATGGTGAAGATTATTAAATGCTCTATTTAAATTAATACCAAATATGGTATCAATTGGTGTCTATTTAACAGTTTACAGTTTGGTTCCCACGGTTACACAATTACAATAGAAGCCAAATGAGCATTACCTCAACAACAAATTAATAAGGTATACTGGTCAATCACACAAATATTGGTAAATATCTTGAATGAACAGACAAAAGTCTAAAGTTTGATAAAAGTATAAACAAAACTTTACTGGAAATAAAACAACACAAATACTTTAACATACACTGCTATAAACAATACGATCAGGTAAGAAATCTACTTAGATCTATTAGTGGAGATTCAGCAGCTTACACAGGATAATTGAATCAGCATACACAAGACAATGAAGGGAGTTCCTTGCCACATGTTCAATGGATTGTACATGAGACCCTCTAGAGACACCTGGCTTCTTCAGACTCAGTCATGAAACTAAACCCCAACTAACTGGTAATCCCTTAGGTAACCTCCCACCCAGTATCCACTCACAGAGGTAACCAACCAATACCTGATGGTCATCTCTAGGAGGTGGACACTACCTGTGGTCACTTGTGGAAGGAAGTGACTCAAGGATGCTCACTTCCTCCCTCAAGCACGTCTCATTGAATATGCGGCAGCCATCTTTATTCACTCAACGTCACAATGCTCACTAAACCCCCTATAGGTTCCATTTGTTATTACACATGAATGGGAACACTAAACATTTATTATTGCCCATAATCAATATGGTAATATATAAGTACACAGGTTTTTTTCCCAGTGTAATGTGATGCAGGCATTCTCCATAAATCAGAACTTTAACATTCTCAAGCCATCCCCAGTGATTACTCTGCAAGTTTATTCCAGGTGCAGCAGCACTGATTGTATAGACACTGAGGATACAAAGTTTAATTTCATTCAGTCACTTCTTGTGCTGCTGGAATTGAATACATTGTGTGGACTGTGATAAACTTGCTCTTGTACACAGTAGGATCTCTTAACAGTACAACACATTGTCTGATGACATCACTAGACAGACAGGAAATTCCATTTATTTGAATGAAATTATTTTCATTGGTTCCTGCAGCAAAATAAAAAGGAAACAAAAGGAAATTATGTTTACTCAGTCCTGATTTCTTGTTGTAAATTCCCTAAATCATCTAGCTGTAAGTATTTTATATTTTAAGCAATGCAAAAGATAAAACATGCATTTTACAGTACTTTTAAAGCACATTAATATGCATTTATATTTGGAAGATGCATTTTGGGCACTAGACAGTCCCTTTAAAGGTCAAAGTCAGTGCAATTATACTAAAACGTAATATTTTTAAAATGAAATGAAACTGATAATCTTTTTTTCTTTAAGTTCCCACCTCCCAAAAATTCTATAATCCTCTGACTTACCAAACCTCTTTGACTCAGCACTCTCCTTTGTATTACACTTTCAAACCCTTGCCACATTTTGGTGATTGCATCTAAAGAACATTTCCTGCATTCGCCAGTTCCCCCCCGAAAAGGTCATTCAATTCTTAGTGCACTCTCTTGTTACCTCCTGACTATTGTAACACACTATTAATTGATATTTCTTTGGCTTGAGTTATATAACCTTCAATGTATCCAAAATGCTGCTGCTCATTTTATTTTTCATTACTTTTTTATTCAAAGGAGGAATGAACTTACAATATGAATCATTACAATACAATGTGAGATGTGAACACTGGAACATGAGTCATAAAATTTTATCTTAACAGTATTATTTAACCCATGACTGGTACCCATAAAATGCCCCAAAAGAGATAGGAATACAACATGAATCTTTAAAGTATAACTTTAGATATCAACACAGCATCATGAGTTATAAAACTTTCTGAATGGTATAACTGTACCAAAATCTGGTATACACCTCTAATATGCATTTGAGAATTGTATACCCTATAGATGTGGCAGGGCCCTTTGGATCCCGGTGAATCAGTCTTATATCCATTCCTAATGCAAAAGAGTTATCATGGGCATGGGCGTCCGCAGAATTTTCTCGGGGGGGGGGGGTGCTTTGGGGCAAAATAACAATGTAAAAATGGCATGTGGAAGTCAGCAATTTAGAGAAGAAAATTGGTGAGGCAAATCCATGGAATCAATAACAGTCAAATTGATATTGTGCAATACAGCCAGTAAAATGGCCCAGAGAGAGCAGACCAAATCATTCTGACAGAATTAAATAAAATGTTTTTTTGGCTGCAATTCCCTATTGGAGTTGAGCGGACACCTGGATGTTCGGGTTCAGCAGGTTCGACGGAACTTCGAAAAAATGTCTGGGTCCGTGCTCGATCTTGACCCCAAACTTGATGGGGACACAAACTTTTGGCCACTAAAATGCCTCTAAAGAAGTCATGGAAAGGGCTAGAGGGCTGCGAAAGGAAGTAAAATGTGGGTAAGAGTAGGACAAGTGCCCTGCAAGCAAATGTGGATAGGGAAATAACTTCAAATAACATAAAATACATACAAATTACAAATACAGCTGAGCCATAAAATAGCACTAGATGGAATCTTTGATTTTAGCTTTGGAAGAACATAAATCTAAATCTAAAGCATGGCTGCCAGGAGGATCAACAGAATTATCCATTTGAGAGAGGATTGGAGTGCAGGGTATTCTCTTTCAGTTTATACTAAGTGACCCATAGGTTGAGGAGGCGGTGACCGTGGCGGTGTAGGTGGAAGGGGTGTTGGAGGAGGAGGAGGAGGTAGCCAACACTTTTTTATTTGCTTTTGGTTTTTTAAATTGGGGAAGCCCCCAATATATTGGGACATATAACAACAGAAAACAAAGAATAAGTGCACTTGAGTATAACAATAACTGGGTGAGGCCGGTATAAATGTCTATTCTGCACAAGGTACAGACAAGTCTGGTGGGATCCATGCCTGGTTCATCTTAATAAACGTGAGCTTGTCCACACTGGCTGTGGACAGGTGGCAGCGCTTGTCTGTGATAACGACCCCTGCCGTGCTAAACACACGTTCAGACACTACACTGGTTGCAGGGCATGCCAGCACCTCCAAAGCATAAAGGGCAAGCTCAGGCCATGTGCCCAATTTGGAGACCCAGAAGTTGAATCGGGCAGACCCATCAGTCAGTACGTTTAGGCTTGTGCACACGTACTGTTCCACCATGTTGCTGAAATGCTGCCTCCTGCTAAGACGTTGCATATCAGATGGTGGTGCTGCTTCTTGTGGCATGCTGACAAAGCTTTTCCACATTTCGGCCAAGCTAACCCTGCCTTCTGAGGTGCTGGCGGTTCCCCAGCTCCGTTGGCGACCTCTTCCTCCTCCTCCTCCTCATCATCATCATCCTCATCCTCCTCAAAAACTGTGCCCTGGCTTGACAGTTGTGTACCTGGCCTATGCTGGTGCAGGAACACACCCTCCAAGCCACTTGTGAATGACTGGTCTTATAACCGTGGAAATGACCCCTCTTCTTCCTCCTCCTCCTCCTCATCATCCTCATCCTCCTCAAAAACTGTGCCCTGGCTTGACAGTTGTGTACCTGGCCTGTGCTGGTGCAGGAACCCACCCTCCAAGCCACATGTGAATGACTGGCCTGATAACCATGGAAATGACCCCTCTTCTTCCTCCTCCTCTTCCATCATCGCCCTAAGCGTTTTTTCAAGGAGACATACAAGTGGGATAGTAAGGCTGAGAACGGCGTCATTGGCACTGGCCATGTTGGTGGAGTACTCGAAAAAGTGCAAAATGGCACACAGGTCTCGCATGGAGGCCCACTCATTGGTGGTGAAGTGGTGCTGTTCCGCAGAGCGACTGACCAGTGCGTGCTGCAGCTGATACTCCACTATCGCCTGCTGCTGCTCGCACAGTCTCTCCAGCATGGGCAAGGTGGAGTTCCACCTTGTGGGCACGTCGCCAGAGGCGTTGTTAGGGGGGGCTACTGGGGCTGGAGCCTTGAGTCTCCTGACCATAGCCCCGAGTCTGTGAAGCTTCCCCTGTTCTCCCTTTAGGCTGCGTTTCCTGCTCTGTCACTATGATAACCCCGCCCCCAACCCATGTGACCAGCAGGAACCCATGTGTCCTCCCTCACGAGGGATGATGTGCTGTGCTGCTGTGGAGAGGCTGCTTTCTGCTCTCTTCTCCAGGGGCTGCAGAAAAAGCCTTCTCTATGACCTGCCACTTACCTCCCACCCAGGAACAGGCTGCACAAGGTAGGACCTCCATGTATTTTTATATAAATATCACCAACAGGTGAGTACTGGGGAAGGGGGTGGAGGGAGGGTGACATTAATGGGCAGAATAACCCTGGCAAATGATGGATAAATGAACCCTGGCAAATGTTGGATAATTAACCCTGGCAAATGATATATGAATGAACCCTTGCAAATGATGGATAAATTAACCCTGGCAAATGATGTCTGAATTAACCCTGGCAAATGATGTATAAATTAGCCCTGGCAAATGATGGATAAATTAACCCTGGCAAATGATGGATAAATTAACCCTGGCAAATGATGTCTGAATTAACCCTGGCAAATGATGTATGAATTAACCCTGGCAAATGATGTATGAATTAACCCCGGCAAATGATGAATTAATTAACCCTGGCAATGATGGATAAATAACCCTGGCATATTATGGAGAAATTAACCCTGGCAACCCTGACAAATGATGGTTAATGATAATTAATAAGTAGTGATGGTCTGTGCGGAACGAAAATGCCCCCTTCCCTGCAATGAGATATAGCAGCAGGGAGGGGGGACATATTGATCAACTTTTTTTAATTTTTTTTTAAATACACCACTTGTATGAGTGTATGTGACAGACTGGATGTATGTATGAGTATATGTGACAGACTGTATGTATGTGACAGACTGTACGGATGTATGTAATAGACTATGTATGTGTGAGACTATGTATGAGTGTGTGTGTCTTTGTGACAGATTGTATGTATGTATGTATCTGTGTGACAGACTGTATGGGTGTGTGTGTCTATTTGATTGACTCTATGAATGTATGTGTCTATGTTACCGACTGTATGTATGAGTGTGTGTCTATGTGACAGACTGTATGTATGACTGTGTGTCTGTGACAGACTGTATGTGTGTGTGTCTGTGACAGACTGTATGTGTGTGTGTCTGTGACAGACTGTATGCATGTATGAGTGTGTGTCTGTGACAGACTGTATGAGTGTGTGTCTGTGACAGACTGTATGTATGTATGAGTGTGTCTCTGTGACAGACTGTATGTATGAGTGTGTATCTGACACTATGAGTGTGTGCCTATGTGACAGACTGTATGTATGAGTGTATGTGACCGACTATGTATGCATGTACGAGTGAATGTGACAGACTGTTTGTATGTATGAGTGTGTGTGTCTATGTGACGGACTGACTGCATGTATGAGTGTGTATGTGTGTCTGTATATGACTGCATGTGATTGTGTGTATGTGCTGTTGTCTGGCTCCTAGATTTTTTACTGGCTCCTAAAACTCAGTTAAGTTTGTCAAGCCCTGGCATAAATGCAACTAGTTATATACATCTATTTGGGGTCTACCTCAAGCTTTTGAAAAGGCTGGAAATATTTAATATTTTACAGGTTTTGTCTTGTGATTATAAACGTAATATTTTTTTGCTACGAGGGTGGTGGGTGCATGGAATAGCCTTCCAGTAGCAGTGGTAGAGGTTAATACAGCGAAGGAGTTTAAGCATGCGTGGGACAGGTAGAAGGTTATCCTAGATATTAGGATATTTAAAACTGACCATACCTGTACCTATGCATCCTATACCTTTATCTTATATCTATACCTTTTCCTATGCATTACTATACCTTTATCTTATATCTGTACCTGTGCATCCTGCACCTGTTTGTCCATATAGCTTATATCCGTACCTATGGATCCTGTACCTGTCCATATAGCCTAAATCTGTACCTATGCATCCTGTATCTTTATCTATATATGCATCTGTATCATATATGTACTCATGCATCATCATGTACCTATATCTATCTACATCTATCCTAAATCTATACCTATGCATTCTGTACCTCTGTCTGTCTACCTATCGATCATGAAACATCATTGTATTTTAAGTATTATTAAAGCTGTGGGCTATAGCCCCAGATCATTTTTGAGCCTAGCAACGCCCCTGCATGTCGCATATGAGGTGGTGAGCGGGAAGGCCTAAGTTACACTGCAGCGCAGACAGGCGAGCAGCAGCAGGGTGAGAACGCCTAAAGTGCGCACAAATAGCCCGCACTTTTGCAGCAGCTCTGATATATCAGGGTAGTTTTTCAGGAATTTCTGCACCACCAAATTCAGCACATGCGCCAGGCAAGGGATGTGCGTCAAACTGGCTAGGCCCAGAGCTGCTATGAGATTTCACCCATTATTGCACACCACCAGGCTGGGCTTGAAGCTCAGTGGCAACAACCACTCATTGGTCTGTTGTTCCATGCCCGTCAACAGCTCCTGCGCGCTGTGGGGTTTTTCCCCCAAACATGAGTTTTAAAAGAGCCTGCTGTCGTTTCCCCCTGGCTGTGCTTACGTTGGTGGTGAAGGTGTTACGATGACCAGATGATGAGGTGGTAGAGGAGGTGGTAGAGGAGAAGGGAGAAGCTGAGTAGGAGGAGGAGGCAACAGGAGGCAAAGATAAATGCCCTGCAATCCTCGGTGGCGGAAGGACATGCGCCAAACTGCTATCTGCCTCAGGCCCAGCCACCACTACATTTGCCCCGTGTGCAGTTGGTTATGTGGACCTTGCCACAGATGGCATTGAGCAGTGCACACCTGATTTTGTCCACCAATTGCTTGTGCAGGGAAGGGATGGATCGCCTGGAAAGGTAGTGGCGGCTAGGAACCAAGTACTGTGGGACTGCCACCGCCATCATTTTTTTAAAAATTGTCCGTCTCCAACAGATGGAATGACATCATTTAAAAGGCCAGGAATTTGGAAATGCTGGCATTCAGGGCTAGTGTTCGCGGGTGGGTAGGGCCATTCTTCCTCTTTCTCTCCAGTGTTTGGGAGATAGACAGCTGAACACTTCCATGGGACAGTGTTTTGATGGTTTGGAACGGTCGTGGACGTGGTGGCATTGCTGCCACTTCCTCTATTTGATCAGTGGCAGGTGCCACTGTGACTCCACAGCTGGAGGAAGAGGCCAAGACAGCAGCAGAAGAGGAAGCAGGAGGAGACTAAGACCTTTCTTGGGTTTTGAGATGCTTATTCCAATGCAGCTCGTGCTTTGCATGTAGATGCCTGGTCATGCAGGTTGTGCTCAGGTTTAGCACGTTTATGCCTCGCTTCAGGTTCTGATTGCACAGCTTGCAAACCACTCGTGTCTTGTCTTCAGCACATTGTCTAAAGAACTGCCACGCCAGGGAAGTCCTTGGAGCTGGCTTTGCTGTGCTCAGCCCCTGGATGCGGTGGGCAGTAGCAGGCATAATGTCTAGCGGACTGCCGCTGTGGTTTTGCACCCTGCTCCCTCATATGCTGCGCTGGTGCCTCTTTGCGACCACCGCCTCTTCCTCCAAAATGGACACGTCACTCGCATGACCTTGATTCCATGTGAGGTGTAGGACCTCATCATCCTCCACATTATCTTCCACCTACTCCTCAACCCTGCCTTCCTTGCCGGTCTGCACACTGCCGAAAGCCACAGCAGTTGGCACCTGTGTTTCGTCATCATCAGAGACGTGCTGCGGTGGTCCTCGCATGTCCTCATCCTGACACATAAGTGGTTGTGCATCAGTGAACCCAATCTCTTCCACTTCTGGGCAAGGATAGGTGGATGGCCCATGGAAACCCCGCCAGCAGAGTCATCAAAAAGCAAAAGAGACTGCTGCATGACTTGTGGCTCAGACTGCTTGGCTGATTTGCAAGGGGGTGAGGTGAAAGACAGATGGCCATGGGCTGCAGGTGCCAACTCTGAGCTTTCAGCAGGGGACCGGGTGGGAGACAATGTCAAGGAACTGGAGGCACTGTCAGCCACCCAATCTACTATCGCCTGTACTTGTTCTGGCCTCACCAGAGCGGCATTCAGCCCTACCAAATAATGCTGAAGGTTATGTCGCGTACTAGCACCTGAGGAAGGTGTTTCACTTGTGCGTGTAGCTGGCACAGATTGACCACGTCCTCTCCTTGCAACAGGAGCTCCACCAACACCAGCAGCACCATGACCAGGTCCACGTCAGTTAATTGACGCTCTCCTCATTTTTTGCGTTCACCCACAAAATTAACAGATGGTTTGTCAGGCGACAATGTAACCGCCAATAGACAACAATTTTTATTGTATTTTTTTTTGTTTATTGGACTGCCAGAAATGCACCGCAGGCCGCAAATGTACTATTTAACAACCAAAACAATTAGAATTTTTCAAAGTGCGCTGTAAGCACAGTATTTGACAGTTCTATTTGACTCTCAGATATGAAATGCAGGACGAAAATGTACTATTTAGCACCCAAAACATTTAGAATTTAAAAGTGAGCTGTTAGCACAGTATTTGACGGTACTATTTGACTCTCAGATATGAAGTGCACCGCAAGACGCAAATGTACTATTTAACGCCCAAAACAATTAGAATTTTTCAAAGTGCGCTGTAACCACAGAATTTGACGGTTCTATTTGACTCTCAGATATGAAGTGCAGGACGCAAATGTACTATTTAGCACCCAAAAAATTGCAGTATTTAAAAATGCCTAGATGTTGCCCACTGAGCTACCAGAACAGGATTAAAGTCATGTGCCTGGCACACATGCAGTTGCAAGTGCACTGCACTCTCTGTGGCACTGGGCTCAGGGCAGAGTACAAAAATGTAGTATAGCACCCACTAAAATAATCGCTGTAGTTTGAATAATAGCTGTAGTTTGCAGATTCAACACCAGAATTCTTTACTAATCTGTCCCTCACAGCTGCAGCATCCTCTCCCTACACTAAGAATAGTTCATGTGATTTGCGGTGACTCCAGCTTATATATAGGGGCTGGGTCACATGCTGCACTGGCCAATCACAGCCATGCCATTAGTGGGCATGGCTGTGATGGCTTCTAAGGGCAAACGAGTCAAACGCTTGTTGATTGGCTGCCCTGCAGCCTTTCAAAACGTGCCATTAAATCGCTGAACCCCGAACTCCAACCCGAAGATACAGTGAAATGTCCGTGTTCGGGGTCCAAAAACCGTAAACTACTGTCCTCATTATCCAGCTGTAAAAGTACTTGTAAATGTACTTTGGTGTTGCATATAATGGAAAGAATAGATAGGAGTATGCTGAACCGTGCCTTGTTATCATGGTAATGTAAATCTGATCTGCTCTACCATTCTCGAACATTGGGATATGAACAAGAGGCAAAAATCTAGAATGATTCCAGATTGGACCTAACCTTTGCCTTACTGTTTTCCAAGCCTTCCATATTTTGGCATAGTAGAGGAATCATGAGCTGGTCCTTGAAGTTTTGGACAGGTGCTATGTTACCTGGGCTATGCATATCTAGGTAACTACAATATCTACTTATGAATAAATGGAAACTAGGTGAAGCACTCATGTTGTTGCAGTAATTGTGGATTTATTTTCAGTGAAATAATTATGTACACTCACAGTGAATCAGCTTAGGTGGGGAAGCAAACTTCAGATAATTGATGGCTTGATGTGTTTAAGCTAAAAAAAAAATGTCTGCCTTCACTATTTTTAAACACGGTAAAAATGACATTACCTAGCCAACAGGACCAATCATCTCCATGGTGTATAATTAACACAATTAAGTCTTGTCAGTGTTATTAACCCACAAGCATGGGATATTATGTCTCCTGACGATCAGAATCAAAATAATTATCTGTGTCACAGCTCATGGTAATTGCTTCCTGGTAACTCTTTGCCCAACTTTTTTAATTTGGCTATGGCCTCCCTCCTGTGCCCCACCATGTATGAAATTATGTGCCCTGCGTGACAGATTTGGAGGCTTCCCAGAATACATGTATACTAACTATACTGTTCTAAACTATTATTAATGTAGATGTTCCACTCACACACTAAGAACAAATGGAATAATTGTGAATTGAACATCACTGGACAATGAAAGATTATTTAGAATATTAGTTAACAAATTAATACAATGCTCTAACAAATGGTGGAGCCACTGTATGTAACCCACAACCACCTTTACCCGGTAACACATTGATTGACACTGTTGTAAACGACTGGAGATGTTATGGGTGGAAATATGCTGCAAAAATGTTTAAAAACAAATCACTGACAAATAAAATACTTGCCAGTCTATTAGTTTAGTAAGTCAATTTAATGCTCTTGCAAATTGTGATGCCACTGTATGCAACACATTACTGTTTGGTACCTTTACCTTATAATGCAATTACACCATTGTGACCAGCTGGAGATTGTATAGGTGGAGTTACTCAGTAAAATATTAAACACAAATCCCTGACTAAATCCCTTACAAGTAAAAAAAAATCCTTGTGCTAATGCTGGTGCCACTGTATGTAACCCATTTCTGTTGATTGAGTTAGTGTGGAGCAGGAGTAAATGTTGTTCAGGAAATAAACAGAAATAAGAATTATGTTATACTCCCTACCACAAAATACAAAACATTAAAAAAAAAATTGCTGTGGTCGACCCCAGGGCCCCGTATGGAAGCATGCCCAGATTTAAAAGAAATTAACTCGCTCCCGAAGCCGCCAACCCTGACCACGCAAGAGAAGTTATGCCTATCTAAAATGAATCCAAACAAAGCTAATTTCCACCCACCAATCCCAACTTACCACCCTTGCGGGATTCCATAAACCACACGGTGTCCAAGGTTTGGAATCTGACTGTGATTCTAGACTCTCCAACCTTAGAATCTCCAATTCTTAGATTCTCCAACCAAGAATGGCAAAATCCTGGCCCAAAAATGCTCCTCCTCTATCAAGATACAGGAGAATGAATTTAAACACCTGTCCAGAGGTTTTAAAGCTCCAACGGTTGTACATAAGATATACCCAGCATCCTCAAACACATGCTCGAGATGTGGTAGGGAGAGAGACAACTTCATCCACAAATAGTGGAAATGCCCCAAAATTCATCCATTTTGGATGATAATATGGGCCATAAAAGAATCCACTATGGAACTTCCCATTCCATTTACCCCACAGGCATACTTCCTCCATCACAACACGTAACCCATCTCAAAATACAAAAAACCTACATTGAAAAAGTGGCTTGCTTTGGTCGAATACAACAGGGACATGCAAAATCTCCTCATGTCAAACCAGGGTAGAGACCTGGCATATTCTAGACTTTGGTTTCCCTGGTCCTAATACTTGAAAACCATGAAATGTCATAACTTACTTCAATATAACCTTTCCTAGGTTCTTGATGTTATGAGAAAAAAAAAGGATGGTGAAAGCTACTGGCTATGAAGCACATTTTAATGTAGCAACAGGTGCAAAACCAAGGGACTGATAAAATGTTCTGTCCCAGAGGGCAAATATATGAAAAACCAAAATATATAAAAAAAAAAAAAAACATACATGCATACCGATAGTTCATGTGTAAATATATATTTTTATGTTGCCACAATGTGTTGTTGGCCAATAATTAAAGAAAAAATCTATGAAGGAGAAAAAAATTGTTGAAATAAAAGAAAAAGAGAGTTGAGAAAATAAAAAATGCAATAAAGTGCAAGAAAATGTAAAAAAATTATAAACTAAATTCAGGGGGATGTGCCAAAGACAAAAAAGAAAAAAGGAAAAATGAAAAGATGAAAAATTAAAAAACGAAAAAACAGGGAGAGACAAAAAAAGAGAGGAGTAAAATAATGAAGGAAAAACAGACAAAAAATGGAAAAATAGGAAAAATAAGAAGCAAGCAATACAAAAATGTAGAAAAGTAGTGAATCACTAGGCAGGCAAAAAAAAGTATATATAACTAATGTTGTCCCAACCACATACAAAAAGAAAAACACTGAAGAACAAATGGTGCCTCTTTAAAAAAAATAGCTGGCTGAGGATTCTGCATCAATACCAACAAAAAATACATAAAGTCACAGAAAGAATAAAAAAATGGCTGCAAAAAGAAAAAAAACAACAATAACTACAGGAGTGGCTTGAAAAGTTGGTAACTGTGACACAGGGCAGCGCACTCAAAACATATTCATTCTTCTGCCCTCTGTCTGATTCATCTCCACGATTGTCTCTTCAACATTTTTTGGAGATTTTGCTTGTTCAAGTGCACTTTAATGAACCCTACTGCATTCATTTAAACTGATATTGTTTTGTGACAGTGTTTCTCTAAAGCCTCTGTGAATCCTTCCCATCTGTTTAAATAATATGTCTGCCAATTTTGAAAGGAGAATCATCTCCTCTACATTACCACTGTAGTTTATGTGAAGGCACTGACCAGTTGTGAAGGTGACTGGCCTTAATGGGTCTATGGGCAGACTGAGAAGTACGTTTGGTGTCACTTCATTGACCCATGCCACTTTTGGTGTCGCTTTATTGACCCATGCCACTAGTATTTCCAATTTGGTTTGGGCAAGTGTTTTCACCCAGCAGAGGTCTAATATGGCCACCAGTTATGGTGGGAAGAACTTTCCTCCTTGATCAACTGTGGTAAGTTCATCTCTGCCAGCTGCCAAAAGGTCTTCAGACTTGGTAATAGGGCATTGTGAAGTGCAAAAAGTCTATTTTGTTTTTTTTTTCCCTTTCCCTTTCTTTTCTTTTTTTTTCTTTTATTCAAATTCCAATTTATTTATTGTTCCAAATATTGTTCCAAATATCACAGTACATTATCATATCAAAACATTATTTTCATCCTTAGTTATCAATAGACAGCATAACCTCGGCCTTGTACCTATTCAGCAAGGGTTTCCCCATGTTGTTTGCAAAGAGCTGGAACAACTATATTCCCCTCTCTCCTCTAACAGGTAAGAAAGAGGCAAAGGTGGGGTGAGAGAGAAACAGATAATACTGCATTCACAACAGACAAGATGTGGACAGCACAGGAAAAAAAAAAACAGAACAGAACATAGACATGGACTCTGTTTCTGACATCTGATCTCCGTTACCACTTTACCCTAGGGGGCTGCTATGTTTACCCCGTCTCCACATAGCTTTAGTTGTACCTTTCCCCTTCTCCATTCTGATTCGCCATCCAAGTCCCAATCGGCTCTTTCCATTCTGCTCTGATATATCATTTCGTTTTTTATCATCTGCCATGTGATTATTTCAGAGGTCTTCCATTTTTTTGCTGTTAGATATTTTACTGCCGTTAATAAGTGTATTAACATTCTTATCTCCTCTCTATTTGTCTCTGGTAGGTTTATATGTAAGAAAAGTCTATTTTTAATTTACACAGGCATGACTGCGGTAAGATCACCCATATCCTAATCCCAACTTTGTGTTTTAATTGAGATTTAAGTTAGTAACAGAAGCAGGATTTTCTGTTGTTTATCTGGCCTCCATGCAGTTCGCATCCCACTTACATTTGGTTGGAAGTATGGTGAAACCACTCCTGGCCCACCTCCTGGAAGTCTCCTTCTGCTGTTTATTTACTAAAAGAGTTTTTCCTGCTCTGCTGCAATGTTCCCCACATCACCTAAGGCTTTCCTCCAAACTTATAATTTCACAGAAGATGCAATTATTTCCCTCACTCACAATTCATCCAACTTGATCAGTCACCTCTGTCTGCAACCACCTATGTATCATACTGTATTCCCCGAATGCACTATTGTTGCCACCACCTTGATGTCCTGTCTTTTCACTCACTTTGTGTGTATTCTGGTCCCCATCTTTAGATTGTAAATTTGAGAGCAAGATTAGCTACCTCATTTTAGACATGTGCATTCGTTTTCGGACGAATGCATTTTCGTCCGAAAATAGCATTTTTGTTCATTCGTCTGAAAAACGAATAACGAAAATGCTAAGCTAACGTAAGCGGAATGAACGAATGGTTAATAAACGAAAATCAATCGTTCATTCGTCCATTCGTAGTACTATTGGCATTCTATAAGCCAAAATAGAGTCGGTTTATAGAATACAATAGCATAGTACACTACATTTCATAAACCGACATAATGAACGACTCTAGTCGTTCTACTGTAAGTCTATTGGCATTCTATAAACCGACTCTATTTCAGTTTATACTAATGCCAATACTATAGCACGAATGGACGAATGATTTTCGTTTACATTAAACCATTCATTCGTTCAACTTCTTAGCTTTCTATAGACCGAAACAGAGTCCCCATTCATAAATTTTTATGAATGGGAACTCTAGTTCGGTCTATAGAAAGCCCATAGTATTACATGTAATCCATAAGCCGAAAGTCTATAAACCGAACGTTCGGTTTATAGACTTTCGGCATTTGTAATGAATGTAATAGTACTATTAGCTTTCACTACACATAGAAAGGCACTACTACTGTTCGTTTTCTATAAGCCGAAAGTGTATAAACCGAAGGTCGTTCGGTTTATAGACTTTCGGTTTATAGAATACATAGAATTGCATGTAATTCTATGTATTCTATAAACCGAAAATCTATAAACCGAACGACCTTCGGTTTATAGACTTTATATTACGAAAATAATGAACGAATGTCGTCTGAAACTAATGCAGTAATGAACAAAATTCATTTTAGACAAAATAAATAACATTTTCGTACGAATTGACGAAAACGAAACAAAAATTTTAGTTTTGCACATGTCTACCTCATTTATCTCTTTGTCTAACTTAGTCTGTAATTCCCTTTTATACTCTACACCAAGTGTTGCATAAATTGTTGACTCTACATACCTGTTAATGCAATATAAATGTAATATGATAAGGATATATAAAAATATAACAAATATTAACAAGGACAGTGTAACAAACATTTATATAAATATGTTGTCAACATTAGCTAGTGTAGCATGTAAAAAGGCTTATTGTATCTATTGTATCGGTAAAGTCCTATGTTGATGCATCTGAAGCATTTGTGTACATGATTCATCAGGTTGAAAAATGATAAGGTCAGCCTAAAAACTGACATTTTCCTGAACAACAGTAGATTTGAATTTATAATAGGTTCAGGAGTATCAGTAAATTTTGATAGATGCTATCAGCTATGAGATGTTAAATTGAAAAGAACATTAACACTAAAGAGAGTGAAAGTGAAAATATTTATTTATGGCAAAAATCAACCTATTCCATGAAGATACTTTATGAAGTAATGTCTAATATTAATTTCAAAATGACAAGGGCTACTTTCTTTGTAGCGGAAATAAATTACCCTAAAATATGTAGGTCTATATCTTGGGCAAAGGTTATTTATATGTTGATATCCTCCCCACCTTTACAACTCATCCACCTTTGTGTCTCAGGAGAGTGGGTTACTGGTGGGAGTCAAATGATAGTTACTCATTTATAGGAAATATAAGATGACCATGGTAGTAGTAGCAAGAAGACCAGCATGTATGTGCACAACATGAGAACTTTAGTTTACAATAGATGGGGTGTTCAAGATTAGCTACAACTACTCAATGTACATAAAGGGAGCTGTAATCAACTGCAAAAAAGTCAGTATTTTTTTTTCATTTAGGAACCAGTAGAAATCTTTATTTTAAATTACATTTTTAAAATTTTTATTGTGAATTTGCCTTTTTACAGAAGGCACAGTGAAATGCCCAAAATGTGGCTATTTTAACCAAATTTAAAGCATGTTTGGGTTGATCAGGGCATAATGGGTAGCCAAAAACCTGTGGTTCTCCTGGTAAAAATGCCCTAATGCAAACTGTGGCAAACCTAGCCACTTTAGGTCATATTGCAGAACATTTAAAGGTTGTCTGAAATAGCTGTGTTAACCTGGTGTAAAAATGTATTCAAGTTAATGTCAGTGTTAGATATTCTTATGTAAAAACCAGGTTCTGCTGTACGGAGGGATAATCCACTTAACAGGATTATCTAGTGGGAGTGCCCCTCCCGTACAGCAGTTCATGGTGGGAGAAATGTCCTGTATTTGCAGTTTCCCATGTAGTCCACTATTGTATAACCCCTGGAAGGGGATTAAGGAAACCCCTTGCATGGGGAATTGCATAAATGCTGGAGCTGTGAATAAACTAATCAGTTGACTCCCAGAACTGTGTTTCATCCGGTTACTGGGGGATTTGGGATATTGCCTTACTTTCCAGCGCTTTACTTGGATTACCTTATTTTACCAGAGGAGATATTGGGATTTAATATTGCAGTTCCGCTACACAAACACTTCCAATATGGCTGTTTCCGGACAGGCCAAATTGCTGATTCAGACCAGAATTTTAGCATATAGATAAGCTGCATTACGGGGATCCCATAAATTTGGCTAATTTGCCAGATCAGAATCCATTTTGGAATGGATTGGTGCATATTGAGTAGACATTTATTATAATAAAACTCTTAGTGGTTGAACTAATTAATTATTAAAATTAACAAAAAAACAAAGGCTATAAATAGAACAAGTGTCTCTCACAATTCTTTAATAGGTGATACTAACTTTGCTGTGCACTAACCAAGGGATGAGAAACCACATAGAAAACTTTAATTTAATTTGTATTTTTTGAATGCCTATATGCAAAGCAGGCACTTTATCATTTCTACATTCATCTTGCATTAGGGAACCAGTCTGCTTTACACAGTTCTAATGGAGTGAAAATATATTACAGGTTGAGGATCCTTTATTCAAAATTCTTGAAATACCAGTGGGAATACTGTAGAGAGCAAATCAGTCACCTTTACTGTGATGTAAGTGGCATCATTGTGAACCAGCCATTGGTGTGTCAGGCCTGCATCCATGCCACTATATACCATTTGTGGCCTTGGGGGAATCTGAGCATACATGGAAAGGCTATATCACAGCTTGAGTGGGCTGGGCACTGAATACATTGTTGACAGGTGTGTGTGTGTCTGTGTGTATGTAATTTCAAATTGTGTCAAAATCCAAACAAAGTTTTGGATCATTTTTAATAACGATTTTTGCAAAAGGGATACTCAACTTGTATCCCCAAATCCAAATTAGACAACCTTCAGAGTACTGCTAAATGAGCCTGGGCACCTGAAATTCATATGTATTTGTGCTTTTCAAGTTTGCTACTGTCATTTATCAGCTCAAATGTTTTAGATTATTCAAATTAAGTTTATTTATACAAATGTATAGTGATAATCATGTAATGATGATCTACATCAAGCTAATTATGTCTGTGACCACATAACACTTTTATTTGGTCTCACACAATATTATAGAATCAAAGGCTGTATGAAGTTATTATTAACATTTTACAAATGTTATAAAACGTACTGTTATAGGTTTTTTTTTTTTGCACTGAATAAATCCAAATCACTGTGTTGATACTTTCAGTGATGCTTTATTGTTGTCCCTCAAGTTTGCTTTAATTTAGTTGGTGGTGGATAATATGTGTTTTTCAATTAGGATTTTAAACTGTTAATATTAACAGTTATGTTTTAATGATGGGGACACAATACTCTTCTTTTTGTGGTTTATTAATGATACCACTAATTGATATTTATTTTGTAAGAACACAATTGTGGTTTTCCGTGACCAGTCCCCTGTGAATTGAGTCATTTTTCAGCTAGGCACAGTTCATTTTGAGAGGCAGAACTTCAAGAAAAACAACATAAAAATAATAATGATTTTGAGCTGAACCATTATTTATGACTTTCAATAATGTATATGTTTCAAGAGAGTTTAAATAATCTAGGCTAAAGAGTTGTTAAATTATACATACTAAAAAAATGTTACTATTGTGGGTGTCCTGGGATTAGTACTGTGATGGGTCGTTGCTAAGTAGATTTGCAACTAATAGAAAAATAGTTCGGAAAGGAAATTGTGCTTATCTGTTTATTCATAAATATGTGCTACAGAATATTAACGGTTTATATTAAACAATCCTCAATATTGAAGAAATAAAAAATTTCATACACAAAATGAAACAGTAGAACAGTTATTGTTGGTCAAATATGGACAGTTATCACAACAAACCAGTCTATATTTTGAGAAAAATATTTTTTAAAACTAAAGCTCATTACTCACATGAAATGGTAAGAAATAATTTACTAAAATGTCCTTCATGCTGCCCTGACTAGCTGAAATAAATGGCTAAATATGAAGATTGTTGAGTATACACAGAAAAATAGAAACATTGTTTGGTATATTCACCAAACAATGAAGTGTGGTATACTGAAAAAACAATAGCAAAAATCAGACATTCACATTATTGGAATTTTAAATAATACTAAAAAAATAGGAAGAGATGACACTGATCCCCTTGCAATAGTTGCTGAAGTGCTTTGTTTTCAAATAAAGTATAGAGAAGGACATTTTGCAAGACATTCCCAGTGAGTTTTTGCATGCATGTGTATGCTAAGAAACTGTATGCACTTGTATGCTAAGAAACTGTACAATACACAGATTACATGCTACCGGATGCATACAAATGAGTTTGATACCGTGATCATTCCTTAAATGAGAAACACAATGTAGTATGCAACATTATAAAAACAGTATACAACATTTGTTCAATTTTTAAGTTTAGTTCAGATTTTTACCTTAAAAAATATTTTCTGGAAGATTTTTTATAAATTTAGATTACCGGTATATACATTATCAAAGATGAATCATTTGTTTTTCAGTAATATGTAAGTAAAGAATTTCTACTTTTTGTGATAACTCTTCTGTTCTCTGGAGAGAAATAATATCAAATACACCTACAAATTAAAGACAAACCCTTGCTGTACTAACAATTATTCTTTTACTAAAAATATGACTATAACATCTGTATTCACTACCTGTAGTATTTCAAATATAATCTTTCTATCCCGCTTAAAATTATTAGTTCAAGCATTGAGTGGAGCAGCAAACAGCTAGCAATATAATAGCCAGAGACATAGTGCCACATATAATAGAACAAATTGTATAATATCAATGAAGAATGATGGTTTTGTTTTTTGCAGATACATGAAAAAGTGTGAACCAGTTTCTCCTGCCTTGGGCATTCTTGAACTATGAATCTCTGGCTTTCAAGATAGAGACATAATAAGAACCTTTTGCAGGTGACATATTTTTATTTGTTGAATGGCATGACCCCACAGTTATTTCTGCATTTTCTGCAGAAAGTCTTTTGTATTTTGAAACATAAAATGTGATCCAGAAATATAGCCATTTGGCATCCAGTAATCATGTACTTTATGCTTTATATTTCAAGAAAAGTAAAAAAAATAAATATATATATATATTTTTCATAATAATAGTTGTATATTTGCTATATTATTAAATTATTTGCTTCAATATGGGTTAACAATAATAATGGAAACTTAAATACATGCATCAATAAAGACAATTTATAAAATGTAACAGATGAAGATGTTTGACAACATTTTTATTCTTTAACAGATTTATTGTCAATAGATTAGCATATTGTGTTGTTCAGTGGCAGCAGAGAGCAATGGTCCAAAGACAGTCTCTCTTCGTCATGGTCTGTGCATTACACATCCAATAGTGAGGGAGAGCATAATGATGTACTCCCCTGCTGGAGGTGTATTTAACATCACAATACTCCACCATCGGACACCACACTCCAATCAGTGGTTACATAGAACCAAGTCAATGACCAGTGGAGTCACTATGGCAGATATCTATTATTGGTGGGCTCATTAAACTATATGCCCACTGCAATTATTCATGTATATGATTTTATGCCAAACTAACATATCTGTTAATGCTCCTAGGGCACAATGAGATTATAATGGGAGGGGACCACAGTATGGGGACTACACCTAGCCCGCAGGAGTAGCAAAAATACCACAACTCACTGTCCAAAGACACCTTAAAGATTTGGCAAGACCATTAGCTTTATCAGATGCATGGCAAAGTACACATTCCAAAGAATTTGACTACTCTTTCTACTTGTATTAACATGGAACTTTTTCCAGACAAGACTTTATATTATTGAACCAATTCCTCGGTAAATGCAAACATGCAACCAATGGATAACAGTGCAGTGGAATGTTCTGTCTCATGGCCCAGCTGAAATAGACCCAAACACCAATAGACAAGTCTATTGGTTTTTGCTTAGATACATTCCTGTTGATGGACCCAACAATAGCCACAGAAGTAAGGGGTCAAAGCCCTTACTTCTTCCATGGAATTAATGGGAGTAGAGTCTTCCAGCTTACCCAATCTCAACAATACCAGACATGGGTTCCCTCTGTGTCCACTCTGTTTGCTCTATGCCTTGAATCTTTGGTTATCAGGATGGATCCAAATTATAGTGGGGGTTCAGGTGGACATGATGATTTTAAACTTAGTATTTTTGCACATGACATCATAATGACCTCAACCTCCCCAATAGTTACTTTGTCCAACCTTTATAAACTTTTGCGAGACATATCTGAATTAAAGAGGTTGCATATAAGGTTTTATCTAGGTGGTACCGTGACCCGCTAACAATTAAAAAAAAAAATCTCAAAGATGATGATGCTTGTTATCATGGGAGTGGCGATCATGCAAATTTTTTTGGTCCTTATTGCCCCATTATAGGAATACACATTTTGTCTTTTATAACAGGTGTTGGCCAAACAAATATCTCCATCAGCCAAAACATCACTTCTATTACTGAATGTCCAGGATCCCATAGTGACTAAAATACAAAATTAATTAGTACATAGATTTTGTACAGCAACAAGTCCCTAGACAGCATTAACAGAACTGTTAGTTTAGTTAATAAATAAAGCTTTTAATAAATCAAACAATGGTAAGGGAGCAATCCTGCAATCGTCCAGCATGCCATCATTTTGTGATTTTAACTATTAATTACGTTTTTAAAACCATTATAACAAATAATGCATACATATATTTTCCTTAACCTCTCTCATTTTGCACACATTGACCATAGTCTACTATTCTGAGAGAATGAGACATACCTATGTATATGCATCCAGGTTCCTTTTATAATACATACCATGCTCTTCTTCTCTTGAAGACATATGATTGGTTGAATGTGCCATTCAGAAGAATCCCTATCCATGCTCTACCACTTGCTAGTTTTCAAAACCCAGCAAGTAGTAGAGCTGGTATAGGGAGGCTTCCCAGTACTGCTTCTATTTTGCAAGTTTTCCAAATGTAATATACCTACCCTGTAACTTTATTAGCAGTTGAAAGATATAAACATCCATCAGTATCTATTTTTGAAAAGGAGACAAAACTGCTACCAAATACATGGGTAACGATTTGATTTTACCTGTTTTTAATGAAATGTTGGTTATGATCTCTTACACCCTGAAGAAAATAAAGAATATAAATAAAAATGAAGATAGCATATCTTTAATATAGAAATACTCAACATTTCTATGTTATTGGTTTTGAGAGCTATAGAAGCAATATCTGTGTAGCTGGGTCCATGACTCTATTAGTACAAGTTAGGATATTTGCTTTTAGAAACCAGACAAACCCGGTTTCTTAATTTGTAATCTTTTGACACTTTCCATTTAGCTTTTTTGACACTGATCTTTGCCAACATGTATTGTTTATGTTAACAGATACTAGAGTTTGGGGAGGGGTAAATGGTAAGTAATGAAGCCATACATTTGAAAATGACTAGATAAATTATTCTCTGACAAGAGCAGGTTATTGAGCAAGGCAAGTTAAAATTCAATTATACAAATGCAATAAACATACATAGCAGCTGCAGATTTGGTTGTTTCATTATATGTATGCATTATTAGTATACATAATATTTTTGTAGAGTTTCAGTAGTTTACCATTTAAAAATATGTATAATTTGTATTCATACATCTTGTTTGATTTCTTGTAACAAACTCTGACATAAATTATATTGATGGTTTAAAGCATTAATAATAGCTGTCTCTACTGAAACGGATGAATTTTACAGAAATGTGTTTACCCAAAAAGATTAGGATTGGAACAGGTGTATATCTGAAAGAGCACAGGTGCTTTATTAACATACACTAATTTACTGGGAACACTAAATTCCAAAAGTATGTTTTGTCGTAATACTCTATTAATAAACTTTTAGTTACATCTAAGTTTTAATCTTTCCTTTCATCTTATTTGTTTTGTTAATTGATCATACAATTGAAATTGGTTAGTATATATGTTTAACATCATCTATAACATTAAATGGAATGCTATTAAATAGATCTGTATAAGAAATTGTGTATACATTATTTGGTAACAAAGAGGTTAAGTTATTCTTCTGTCCATTTTTGATAAAGCTGTCACACACCTCTTTTCTGTTTAACCTTTGGGAGAACCCCTAAGAGTGAGTAAAAGAGTATCACTTCATGTGGTGTCCTTGGTCAGTATGCCAAAGCAATACAGCAGTACTTGACTGAGAAGGCCTATAATAAGCTAATACACACCTCTGGGGTTACTGTGTTCTTCTTGAGTTGAGAGATTGCCTGGTATTTTAGGTGTAGACTGCATTTTGCGGATGGCACTAATTTGATATGTTTCATGGCTATTACTCTGTAATGGCGCAAATGAGCATAAAAATTGTGTGAGACATTCCCAAGTGGGCATTTTCTCATAAAGCAAACTATTAAATTCTGTCCATTCTTGGTTGAGCTGTCACACATGCCTCGTTTTTGCAATATAAAGGTTCCAATAATCTATTTTATTAATGCTAGCTCAGAAAAAAGGCCCTGCATACAATCATAGTGATTTAGTCCAGAACATTGCACTTTTTATATATGCTTTCACTTTATTACACATAGATAAGATTCACATTTTCTATGTGAAATAATTTGAAATCTGTGAAAGTGAATTTTTCATATTCATTAGAATCCCAATTTTGTCTCATCCTTCAAGCCATTTTTAAATAATTAACAAGGTTAATGTATAAAACATAGCATTTATCTGTGGTATAATGATGTACATTCTGTTATGTATGGTGTTAATAGAACATCTAATTTATATGGTTATTTTGAGTTGAAAATGATGTCCCTTGCTAATGTATTGTATGCTATTTATTACATTTATTGTGCTATCTCACACATAGCAATATGTGGGTTTTGATTGTAAGTGCAAGATAAATTCATGCAATGTTCATCTTTTCTTTAGAATAATAATATAATTAATTGGATCTACAGTTCACATGTCTAAATATGAGTCGTTCTGCAAGATGTGCAACATACAGAAATGTAACAGTCACACATTGTGACTTCTATATGTTATTAAAAGAGAAGTAAAATATTATCAAAAGCCTGTAGATAGTTACAATAAAAAAAAATGCTCATCTTCTACCAGTCTTGTGATATGATGGAAATTACAGTCATTGTTTGCATTATACAGTCAAAACCAATATGTACACATATATTATGACAATATAAAAATATACATATTATTTGCTAAAAACAAAAAGTAAAGACAATTATGCTGGTGTAATTGCTATTTCCACACTTTTGACACATTACTTACGATGATCAATGGAATTCTAATTGCTATTAATCAGAGCCCTAAGTAGCATATTTTTTTCTTCATATTAGCTCCAGCTGCTAAAACAATTGTCTGTTTTCAGTTGTTGAATTTCACACATTTTTCATTTTTTTTATATAGTGCGCCATTTCCTCTCTTGACGAATATAAATAGTGGGAATCTGTATACTGAGCCTTAGTTTGCAAAAAATTAACTATTTGTATTTTCTAATATGTGGTTATGTAGACATTTTCTGGTCTTGTTTTAGCCAAATACATTGCATTTAAATGCATATCATGCTGTCATGTAAAGCAACACAAGTGGGGTTTTATGTATTATAAATTATAATCATTTTATGTAATCACCATAAAATCACATAATACTATGAACAACTTAGTCTATTAGAGGGCTTGACAAATCCTAAGAGCCAGGCAGCCACAGCTTATAAAATCCACACTACTGGGTTATTTTATATATACAATCATCATTTCCCTGGTCACTGAATTGGTCTGTTTGGATTCTAATGTCTATATAATATTTTTAAGCCATGGTCAATTGGACAATCTGTACCACTTGGCATTGTATGACTTTTTAATTTCTAGTTCCTTCACAAAACTAGCTGCTTCACTAAAAATAGTTGACACTCTTAACTGCTCCATAATTGGAAGTACAATAAAAGCACTATCCAAGAAAAAAAAGCATAATATCTATGTTGTATATTTTTGTAAAGCTAGTGCCTCTAATTGACTTTGTCTTGTAGTATATGTGTCATTGCCACATATAAATCTCTGTAAACTCAGAACTCTGTAAAAGATTAAATAATAGTTATAAAACGCAGCTGGAAATTACTTGGGTGTCTATGCAGACTTTACTCCTTGCTTACCAAGTTCATAACCACTTCACTGGAATGCTCCCTCATTGCCATCATGCTAACAGCTTTTTGACTCTCCACACTTACCATAGGTCCACCTCCAATAATTTACATACCCTTCCACATTACAAAAAGGATGTGGTTTAAATTTATTTCTAATTTAAACTTAACTTCCTATGCTCTGAAAATATTGAATAACATTCCAAACTCATCTTCCACTGTTCGAAAATTCCTGATGTCGGCACCCGAGTTTGACTTAGTCTCAAAAATAGCTTTGATCATTTTGCCTTCCATTACTTACAATGGGGAAGGTTCAACCCTGTTTTTTTTTTTATCTTGCTAGGCCTGTGCTTGATGTCTGTGTATTTTATGTTTTTTTTTGCCCTGTTCCTTGTCTGCTTACCTGTAGCTTTATGTCCCTTTTACTGGGTTAGTCTTGCCTCTTCAGCATGCAGTGTCCTGACTATTTCACCTGTGGTTCTACCTACAAAGCCTTGTTCCAGGGTGCTTCAGACTATGGCCGAACTCACTGCGTCGTGGACTGTACACCTTCTGCTGTAACCACAGGGCCTTGGTATGTGACAACACAAACCTGGGGAGTGTGGTTACCATGCACTAGGTCCTGTGATCATGTTTCTTCAACTGATTCCTGTACTTTAACACTGGGCCACTCAGGGTCAGTACAGTAATAGTCTACAGTTGATGTCTAGTAAATCAACAATCTCAACAATTCATAATATATTGTACTCCCACTTAGATCACAATAGCAAAGTTAAACACACAATGCTCGGCATCAGGTTTGGGAACATTGGGGTACCATTCTTATCACCCATTTGTACTCCTCTGCCAAAAAACCCTGGCCTTATTATGTTTTATGTTTTCTAGCCAAATCTAGCTTTCGGTTGCTTTGCTTCTATGTTAAAAATGTTGTGTTTTTATGCCTGTAAGAATATTGTTAAATGTATTGCTAACCCTACATTCTCTGGAAATTTTCTCTTCTCTGATTTCTTTCCTGTGACATACTCTGTGCGAGACTTCAAAAATCTCACTGATCTAACCAACTCTGCAGCCAATTCAAAACTCCTTTCTTTAACATTTCCCATTGGCTTCTCCAAACTGACTAATTCTCCAACCAACATTGAAGGTCACTAACTAGCTCATGTACCATCTCTAACTTCTCCAATTCTTCTTTCCCCCACCTGACCACTATCTACACATCACCACCTAACAAACTACTACACATCATCCCCAACTCAATTCCATAGACTGCCCTATATCTCCACCTTCACACTTAATACTAAAATTAAAACAACTCTCTACTCTTCTCCATTCTTCTCATGTCCAGAGGAAGCTGCTAATTCATACAATGGCATGTTAACCCTTGACAATTTTGCCCCTGTTGCTGCCAACCACTGTGGCACACAAAACAAAAACTCTTCCTCCATAAGTGTACTCATAAAGCTCAGCAGCATCTATCACCATAGCTGTCTTCTGGTCCTTGTCTACTAACAGAATGCCAGGTTGATTGGCCAGAACCTGTCAGTTTGTCTGGATCTTGAAGTCCCACAGGATCTTTGCCTTGTTATTGTCCTCAACCTTCCAGATATTCTGTTGTCCATTTCAGTTTCTGCTGTTCCTGCATGTATTTTAAACCCTTCCACTGTGCACTTCTCGACACCTTGGATCCTTTCTGGTGTGGTAGGTCCCTGTGTCTATCGATCTGATGTTCACTACTTGTTCCAGTATGCCTATGATCAGTACTTCAGCGCTGTCTTTGAGTACAGCCCTCTCCAGCTACTGTAAGGTTTTCCCAATGTCAGCCACTTCAGCTATCTGCTGAGGCTACTTCCAATGCAGGGTCCTTGTCATGATTAAGCGTGTTATCATGTGAAACGCGTAAGGCAACTTTTTTCTCACTCCACTTGTTGTCGTGTTCCTGTTTCCTTTTATCGGATCCACTTTGTTATTAAATTATTCGATTTTCATGAGAAGTGCTCATTATTCTTCTTTCAATCCATGTATGTTGTCGCTTCAGGCATTCTCTCAGTAGCTCATATTTTGGTGCCATCTAACTGATGTATTCCCAGATGCATTGAGTTTCATCCAAGACAGTGGCTCTGACACTCCGCAGATCCAGCCAGGCCTCTATCAGACTGGTGGGCATTTTTTGACTTGGGGTGAAGACCCCTGTTCATTGTGAGGATCTTTCAGATCTTCACATCGGAAGTTATATGATGACTGTCATGGTGTACGTGTTGATGGCATAGATTGTGTTCATTATTGAGCGGACACCTGGATGTTCGGGTTCGGCGGGTTCAGCCGAACTTCGGAAAAAAGTCGGGGTTCGGGGTCGAACTTGACCCCGAACTTGACCCTGAACCCCAACCCAATGGTCAATGGGGACCCGAACTTTTGGCCACTAAAATGCCTCTAAAAAAGTCCTGGAAAGGGCTAGAGGGCTGCAAAATGAAGTAAAATGTGGGTGAGTGTCCCCATTCATACGAATAGGTCTTTCTATAAACCGAACTAGAGTCCCCATTCATAAGAAATTCTTATGAATGGGGACTCTATTTCGGTTTATAGAAAGCCAATAGTATTACATGTATTCCATAAGCCGAAAGTCTATAAACCGAACGACATTCAGTTTATAGACTTTCGGTTTATAGAATACACTTTTTACTACCATCCGACCACACGCCTCCAGTCAAAATTACATCCCAATGTCTTCACTGCAAATCCATGTCATGTGGATCAGTGAGTCAATATCTTGTTCACTCTTAGCATTCAGCTTTATGTCTTCCATTTAAAGGAGGTTGTCTCACTTTTGAATTTGGAGCCATATCCATTCCTTGTGATTAGCTGGCAGAGAAGATTCAAGGCTAAGCAGAACAGCTTCAGTAACATGCATTATCTTGGCATATGCCACACTTGATGTTCACTTGTGCCAACCAGCTTGAGTTGGCTTCCAGTGTTGTTTTACAGAGCCCCACTGAGTTCTTCAGGAAGGTCCTTAGTAGAGATGGGCAAAACGAAAATTGTCATTTCTTTTTCGTCCATTTGGATGAAAACGTTATTTGTTTCGTCCAAAATAAATTTTGTCCATTGCTGCATTCGTTTCGACCTAATTTGCTCTCTATTTTTGTTTAGTTACATTCATTCGTATGAATGGAAAATAATTCACCTATTCGAGAATTCGGATGAAAGAGTCAAAATCATCAACATTTCATCCCCTACCTTATGATACTGAGCTGTCAAAGTTAGTTTCTTTCATCTGAATTCCCCAACCTTATACTATGAATTGAAGGAACATGGGTGAACTGTTCATTCATATGAACTGAATAACAAAATGAATGCAGCAAATGGCGAAAATGTCCTCACTTCAATAGTAGTAATAAAGTTGGAGAATTTGGTTGAGTCAAAATCATAATGAGCTGTTTAAATTTGGCTCTAGGTGGTTGGAGAATTCGGATATAGAAGCTTATAGACATAATTTTGTTGAAATTAAACAGAAACATAGAAAGTCAAATTTTAGTGGTGTAGATGTAAACCTGAAAGTGTGATTAAAATAATATAAATATAAGAGTATCAAAAATATTTGAAATGTTGCATGTTAATAAAAAAAAAAAAACCTGCAGTTTATATAATATTCACAGTTGACAGTTTCACACGTTATTTGTTGGTTTTAAAGGGCCAATAACCTTTATTAAGGCTACTTTGGACTTAAGATTGAAATTCCTGTCTCAATTCCCTACTCTTATTGAGTATACGCTTTAGTGACCCCTTAAGACACATGGTTCCTGCATGGTTTCACAGTATCCCTGGGAGATAGACTGGCATGCACGTCTGGTCGCGCTGTCAGACAACCAGGCAGCACAGCGCATGCACAGTATTCAGTCATCCAGTGTCCCAGACGCTGGAGAACAGATGAACATAGTGTTGCAGTTCTTATTTCTGCTGCTCTGATTAATTCTACCTCTGTTCTGAAAAGTGGGACAGAGGCAGATCTCGGTGTGACAGCAGGACAGACCCCCAAAATCAGAACTGTCCCATGTTACTGTAGCATGTTACTACTATATCACGCCATTCAGTTATGGATACTCCAAAGGCATGCATTAACCCTTAAAGAACAAGGAATTTTCCAGGGCTAATGACCGGAGGTGATTTTTCCATTTTTATATGTGGTTGTTTAAACATAGTTTTCCTCTCTCTCCTTTAACTCACCCACACAAATTATGTGTTAGAATTTACCATGTACATATAAATGAGCTCCAATTTTACTTTTCAAAAATACATATAAAATTTTATAAAACAAAGTGCACTATTTTCCCAATAATATTGTACACAACTAGTATAACACTAACACTGACCCACTTAGCCCACTTAACTAGCTAATAAAAATAAAAATATAAGTTCCCAGACTACCAAAAAGAGTACAGAAAAAAACTTTGACTTTGACTTTCAACTGTAAATAAATGAATATATAAAAAGAATATAAGTAATATAGTGAAATTGCACATAATAAATTATGAGAAAAAACAAAATGAGGGCCATAAACTTGGAAGGAAACTGATAACAGTAAAAAAAAGCTGTGATCAGCAGGGAAAGGGATATCTTTTTTAAACAGGAAATTAGTTTTAGTCCTCAATTAAAGAAGTAAACATTTCTCCTTGCATACCCTGAATACATACAATTTCATCTATAACATATTTTAAAAAAATTATTTATTTATTTACGTTTCTCAATCGACGTTTCGGTCTCCACCGTGGACCTTTACGTCGATTGAGAAACTCATGCGATAGCATATTTGTCTAATGAGTGATTAAACCATCGACTTTGGCGTTCATGTTTTTTTTATTTCTGTGGATATAGCAACACAGCACCTGGGCTGTTAACCAATTATCGATCATCAGCTGAGTGCATCCCACTTTGGATTATATATATATATATATATATATATATATATATATATATATATATATATATATAAAAATCCAAACTCGTGTACCCCACTATTGGGGACAAAAAATCACGCACTCACAGGGTTTAGGAAAAAGATATAGATGTCGATGTATTACAGGATAAACATACAAGGCATCAAAAATCGACGTTTCGGTTCCTACCAGGAACCATTATCAAGACTGATATGCAGGAGCATAAAACATTTCTTATATAGTGTAGTAGACACAATTAATTAATTAACCATACACATACAAGAGTATTTACGCCACCAGGGTGTAGACACCTCGCCATCCCGAAAGACTGAAAACAAAACCGGAAGTGAGAGAACCATAGAGAACCGGCGTCAAGCTAGACACGTCCGTGTACGTGTTGCCATAGTGACCATCCCTGATTCAAGCTCCATGTGCTGCGAAACAAGCACTCACAGAGCTACAAACTGGAGGCTGACCAAGGGCCGCCTTTTTTGCCCCAAGAGGAAAACCCCCGAGGAGACAGATGTGATTCCTATATTCAACCTCTCGAATCATAAGTTAATGGAGACAATGTTATTATCCAAGGGTTGTGCCCACTACCAATTTTTAGAAGAAGATCCCACGGTGAAGGTCTCAGCCAGTATTAAAACACTTCTGGATGGAGCCCTACAAGAAGGTGAGATTGATGAAACCACATACAACTTTTTACAAGAGAGACATCCTAAATGTCCAGTGACATATACTCTTCCCAATATACATAAGAGCTTCACCAACCCGCCTGACAGACCAATTGTTTGGGCGAGGGGCAGCCTGCTCGAACCCATAGCCAAGTGGCTGGACTGGCAACTGAAAGATACAGCTTTTGCTCTTCCTACATGTCTGCGTGATACACCGCATTTACTGCAAAAAATTAGAGGCCTGGTTCTTCCGGAAACTGAGGTATGGCTGGTGACCATGGATGTTACCAGTCTATATACCATTATACCACACCAGGATGGAATAGAAGCAGTGCAGACACTTCTTGAAGAATCCAATACACATCAGGGGCCTTCAGTCGAGTTCTTAATACAGATATTGAGCCTTACACTAAAATCTAATTTCTTCAGATTTGAACATGATTTCGTCATCCAGAAGTCCGGCACGTCTATGGGGGCAGCAATGGCCCCAACATAAGCCAACATGTACATGTACGTGTACGAAAGGAAGTATATTCTGGAAAAATATTCTGCGAACATCATATTTTATACCCGATTTGTTGATGACATGCTGATATTATGGCGAGTGGATGTTGGAGCTCTGGAGAAATTTGTTGTGGAATTAAACCAATTGAATACCCCGGTGCATTTTACAATGAATAAAGATCCAGAAAGAATTCAATTCCTTGATGTCGAATTGTTTCGAACAGGAGATAAATTAGGATACACTCTATTTAGGAAAGCAACTGACAGAAATACAATGTTACACGCCAATAGCTTTCATCCAGAATCAACAAAAAAATCACTGCCGCTGTCTCAGTTCCTTCGAGTGATACGAAATAACTCTGATGAAGCCACCCAAGAGATACAGTTACGAGAAATGGCCTTACGGTTTTACTCTCGGATTTTGTGAAATCTGACCCGACACATTGCTAAACTGTGAGTCCGGCTCCATCTATTTTTCAGAGACCTGGCTGTTTCAGGTGTTTAAATTGTGTGACTTGCTCCCACATGAATGCGACCTCTCATTTTGTACATCCCCACTCGGGGAGAAGATATGCCACCAAACAACGCATCACGTGTACAACAGAGCACGTTATCTTATAACCTGTCCATGTAGCCTAGCATATATAAGAAAAGACCAGTGTCACCCTGAAGGAGCGGATCCGTGGTCATCGCTCATCAATTATGACGGCTTACGGGGATAAAAAGTCCGACAAACCGGTTGCACAACATTTTTTAGATGAAGGCCATAGACTGTCCCAGCTGCGATTTGTGGCATTTGAACATATACCCCCCATGGCACGTGGTGGTGACCACTCGTGGCTCCTCCTGCAGAAGGAGGCCTAATGGATTAAGACACTGGACACTGTGGCCCCTAGAAGCCTTAACGAATATGTATCTCTCTCATCATTTTTGCTTCCTCCTGTGTATTAGGCTCCAAGTCCTCTATACATCCTTATATGTTTAATATCTTTATGTGTCTTATGCTTCTTTTACATATGTGTTTTTTTTTTTTTCTCTGTGATCATTGTAGACTGTCAGTTCTCATAGGCACGGCACTTAGTTTGTAGTGCCTTTCTCATGCATAATTGTAGCTTGTTTCATTCACACATTTACTCTTGCTCTCTTTTTAGGTTTAGAGATCTATCTAGCCTTAACTGTCTTTGTTTATATGTATTTATCTTGGCTCTCAGCTGTTTCTTTGGGTGTTTATTTTTTATGATATCCTTTATATCATGTTTGTCCCCTTTTTCTAATTTTTTTTCATTTTTTCAAATTTGTTCAAATTTTTTTCATGTCTTTGTCCCTGCCCTGGTCTTGTTTGTTTAATGTTTATTATTTTTCCAGTTTTTACACATTTATTTTCTACCAGTACCCTTGGTCAGCCTCCAGTCTGTATATCCATGAGTGCTTGTTTCGCAGCACACGGAGCTTGAAGCAGGGATGGTCACTATGGCAACACGTACACGGACGCGTCTAGCTTGACGCCTGTTCTCTATGGTTCTCTCACTTCCGGTTTTGTTTTCAGTCTTCCGGAATGGCGAGGTGTCTACACCCTGGTGGCGTACTCATTTATGTGTTCTTAATTATGGTTAATTAATTAATTGTGTCTACTACACTATATAAGAAATATTTTGTGCTCCTGCATATCAGTCTTGATAATGGTTCCTGGTAGGAACCGAAACGTCGATTTTTGATGCCTTGTATGTTTATCCTGTAATACATCGAAATCTATATCTTTTGCCTAAACCCTGTGAGTGCATGATTTTTTGTCCCCAGTAGTGGAGGTACACGAGTTTGGATTTTGGTATAACAGCGACACAGCACCCAGGTCTTTCAATTTAGTTGATTTTGTTTGTGCTGAGTGCTCCAATATTGGATTTATATATATAGATAGAATTTGGGATGGAAAGTATTCAGATTTTCAATTTTTTAAGAGTGAAACATTATCTTCAAACCCAAAGGGTAAAACAAAACTTAGGAGAAACAGAACTGTTAGAAAGAATCTTAGAAGAACACACCTCAAAGTGTTTGGTACAGAAATGTCTAAAAGTGATTAATACAGCAAAATATAGCACAAGGCTCAAAGCTTTGGAAAAATGGGAAAGAGATCTGTTAATCCCTATTAATAAAAAAGAGTGGATCAAGGCCTTATCCAAAACATACAAAAGCGTACATAATTTAAACCTTAGAGAAATCCAATACAAAATCAGTAACAGATCTTATCTGGTACCTAGTGTATTGGCAAAGTTCTCAACACCACAAATTTTATAACTGTTGGAGATGTGGAAAACCAGACGGGAATATGTTACATGTGTTCTGGCAATGCGAAGGGGTTAGAGACCTATGGAAGAAGATGTCAGAGCTGTTGGGGGGAGATTCTAGGGGCAGAGTTTATAATTCATCCAAGTATGGCTCTTCTGCACCTAGGAATGAATCAAATCAAGAAAGAGCTTTGACCACTAATAATTCATATACTACTGGCAGCTAAATTAACGATAACTAGAGCATAGAAAACACCTTTGGTAGCAGCTAGTCGGAAGTTTCTTAATCAGATTCTAACACAATGCCGTATGGAAAGAGGTATCGTAGCCCAGAACTATACACATAACTTAAAATATAATAACTGGAATGCCCGGACAATGGAATTTGAAGCCCGCTGTAAATAGGAACCGGGGATATTAGAATATTGATATAGAAACTTCCTGAGGACTCTCTCTCTTATCCTCTCTCGTCTTGTCTTGTTTTGTGAAATATGCATTATAGCGATATATTTGAGACTTGCGTTTTATTTTTCTGTTCTCTTTTGCATATTTTTTCTGTTGTATTAGTGTGGACTCTCTGTGTTGATTTTGTAAGAAAAAAAGAAAAAAAGAAAAAGACTACAAGGAGCAAAAAGAGTAGTTTACTTAAAAATATGTGTGCTTTGTTCAAGTCAGCTAATTATGAATTAGCCACACCCATGTGTACTGCCATCACGAATAGTCAGAACAAACCATTTAAGTAATGGTGGAGTAAAGGAAATGGTAACACCCATTGTTAAACACAAATGAATGGTCAAGAAATAGTTTTTTAATGGTAACATAATATTTTGTGTTAACGTCATTTTGATCATTTGATACAGTAGTAGATGACAAAAAATCCCACGCTTTTTGTTACAATGATTACCAATGTAATAAAATTATGATCAAAATGCTATATTTGGAAATTTACATTAATAAGTGTCACCTATGGCAATACATTTTGTTCTGTTGTATTACCTACATTTTATATAAAATAACCTTACCTCAAAATCATTTGTGATTATGGTCACACATAACACATCACATTCTACATAACATTTTCTATGCCTTTAATGATTGTCATTTGAGTGCAGTGTTTCCCTATTGCTTTTAATATTAGAGCTTTGGGTTTTCATAAAATAAGTCATTCTAAAAATAGCTTCAAGTCATTTCAATAAAAATTCTTTATTTTGTGAAAAGTGAGGAAGCAAAGCTGGGCATTTAAATTTCTGTATAATCCTTTTATTGTAATTTAATGAGATAGGTATGTTCGTTCAGCACAAATATTATACATTAAAACTCCTTACTTAACAAAAACACATGAAAATTAGACAGACATGATGCAACAATCAGGCTCTGAAGAATATATAGTATATTCATAATTTACTTAGATGAACATAGCTGAAAGACCACACAACAGATAATTTTACACAAATTGTTTTATGAGCAAAAGTTGTCAGATTTAAACATTAGACCAACTTTAATCACAATTTTTACAGGATGGTTTTATTTAAAGAAATAAATAAATCTATGTTGGGTAAAATTAAGTTGTAAAGTAGATTATTTTTCATGAAATATTTGGTTTGCCTCCAAATGCATCCCAATTTTAAAATTAAAATTTATATTGGACTGCTTTCTTAAGCACAATATATTTGGAATTTTGATTTAAGTCAGGACTTTTCTTCAGGAACATTAATTCATTTCTTGTTGAACCACTCATGTGTTGATTTGGGCGCCTAATCTTTGATCCTCATTTAGTGTCAATTTCTGGTCTTGACTGACTGAACATATTCCTCAAGGATTCATTTATACTTTGCACCATCCATTTGTCATTCTGTTCTAAGAAGATTATCAGTTCATTTGAAGAGAAGCATCCTCATACATGATGTTGCCACCTGCAGACTTGACATTGTGGATAGTGCTGACTATGTAATAAATAGTTTTACATTCACATGACACTTAGAAAGTTTAATCATAAATCAATTTTTTTCTCATATTGCTACAAATCCTTGTTTTCTGCATTTGAGATATTTTCTTTAGCAAACACTATTCATTATTATATTTTGTTTCCCCATCCATCTACTTTTGCACAAGCATCCGTTTTTTGCTGATGTGTGAGCATGTATTAATGTTTCTGGCACAGTATTTTGTGATTTCACTAACAGAGTGATTTCTATAAAAGAATAACAGAGAAAAAGAAAAACACAGCATTATAAATCATAATAAAAATCTAAATACACACATGATATAATGCACTAATGATGTACAATATGATAGTGCATAGTGAAATAAACCAAATTGGCATTAGATCCTAGATGTTAGTATTACTACTCTTGGTACACACACTTACAGTCATCAGAAAGGTGACCCTCCTAGGCATTAAATTTGTTACCATAAAAATAGAATCTAGAGTTGGTGCACCAAAAATTTGGCTAAATCTGATTTGATGACTTTGAGTATTCTAACGTAATTTTTTTGTGTACAGTTGTTGTAGATCTGAGGTCACTGTGGTCCCTAGGTATGTGAACGAAGTGGCGGCCCATTTAAATGGGAAGGAGGATGCTAAGGAATCAACCATATCCTGCGAAAGATTAATATTTAAAGCCACTGATTTCTCCATGTTTACTTTCAAATTGGAGAGGGCCCCATATATATTCAATTCGCACATAAGGTTCGGTAGGGTGATTAGTGGGTTAGTGAATGTGAACAATAGGTCGTCTGCATAGGCCGTGATTTTATGATGGTGGGGGCCTACTTGTATGCCTGAAATATCTGGATTAGCTCTTATAGCATTTATCAGTGGTTCTATGGATAACACAAAGAGGAGAGGCGAAAGCGGGCATCCCTGTCGTGTCCCATTTGACAGGGTGAAACTGTCCCGATAACTGCCCATTGATCCGTATACGAGCTTGAGGGGTGTTATAGAGGGCATTAATCCAATTCATCATGGAGGTTCCAACTCCAATGTGCCTCAGCAATTGTTTAAGAAAGGACCAGCTCACCCTGTCAAATGCCTTCTCTGCATCTGTAGACAACAGAAAAGTCGGCAGGTTGTTGCTCTTTGCTCGGTGTATAAGACTTACAAGTTTAGTGGTATTATCTCTGGCCTCTCTTCCAGGTATAAATCCTGTTTGGTCTCTGTGGATGAAATCTGGGAGGGCCTGTCTAAAACGTGTGCTAAGTACCTTAGCAAACAGTTTAACATCTGCATTCAGCAGCGATATGGGTCGAAACCCTGAGCAGTATTTAACATCCTTTCCTGGCTTGGGAATCACCGAGATGTGAGCCTCTTGGGCCTGTTGTGGTAGTAATTCTCCAGTGACCAATTTATTGAGTGACGCACATAGGTGGGGTAATAAAAGATCTTGGAAAGACTTATAATATATTAGCGTCAGTCCATCTGGCCCCGGGCTTTTCCCTAATGGGGTTTGTTTAATAGCCTCCTTCAATTCTTCTACTGTAATAGGTGCATCTAGTACCTCAATATATTCAGTAGTCAGTTTGGAACACATGTATTGGTTTAAGTATGTCTCCGTCGTGTTTATATCTGAGGCATCTTCTTTTCGTGAGGGTAGGTTGTAAAAGCCCTGATAGTAGTGCTGGAACACCGAGGCTATTTTTTCGGCATGGTTTACAGGTACATTACCCTTTTGGGAATCCTTGATAAATGGAATATAGTTTTGTGTTTGTTTTGCCCGTAGCGCGTTGGCCAGCATTTTGCCTGGTTTGTTCCTCTGAGCATAAAATAGGCTATGTGCTCTAAGGCTGGAGCTGTATAGCCATTGATTGCACAGAGTAGCTAGTTGGGCCTTAAGTTGTGTTAGTTCTTGATAAATTAGCAGAGACAATGTAGTCTTGTGGGTACTTTCTAGAGCTGTCATTTTGTTTAGTGTATCCACTATAGCCGCCCCTCTCTGTTTTTTGAGATAAGCTCCAATGCTAATAAATTGGACTCTGATGACCGATTTATGAGCTTCCCAGATCTTTTGTGGAGATGTTTCTGGTATGTTGTTAATGTGGAAATAACATTGATTGATTCTATACTTGTATCTTGGACTAATTGCATGTGTCTGTGTGATATGAAAATAGCATCTATCCTCGAATACCGGTAGTGTGGGGGAGAGTAATATGTGTAAAGTTTCATTTGAGGGTTCTGGGCTCGCCATGTGTCGATTAGTTGTGCTCCATTCAGGAGATGTTTCAACTTACGAGTCTTCGCCCTAGAGAGAGTGGTGGCGCCAGCGGAGGAATCTAAAGAAGGATCTTGGACCATGTTAATATCTCCTCCCAGGATAGTAATGCCTTCGGCGAAGGCCTCAAGTTCTCCTATGATGGAACGTAAAAAAACAGGTTGTTTGACATTCGGCGAATATACATTAGCAATAGTAATCAAGTCTGGTCCTAACGAGCCCTTAATAAAAAGTGCCCTCCCATCATTATCTTTCCATATTGAGATGTTCGTTAGCGGAAGTGTTTTGGCAACATATATGGCTACTCCCTTTGTCTTCTTAAAAGGCGAGTGCGAGAAATACCCTTTCGAGTAATAGTAGTCAAAAAGAATAGGTAGCCTGTTTCTGCAGAAATGGGTCTCTTGTATCAAAGCAACATCTGCTTTCAGGGCCTTCAATTCCCTAAACATTCTCGCTCTTTTCCCGGGGGAGTTGAGATCTTTTGCATTAATGGAGACCACCTTAAGTTGGAAGGACCTATTATTAGTCACTGGTTTGGGACAAGAATTATTTGTATGGTGGTTGGCGTTTGTGTTGTCAACTGCCATTAAGTAGATAAGTATGTGCTTTAAAGTACCTCTTAGTAAAGAGTTGCCTTGCCTGTGTGGGGGAATGGGTGTCACAAACATGGGGTAACAATTGCGTATCTATACGCTTAACTATTCGACTATTCTGAGTAGAAACATATATAACAAGTGTTATCGCACCTAGGGTGCTACCCAACAGATCAGTTGGATGTACAGACTTGTGTGGGGAGTCATCCCTTATCCTCCTTGGAGAACTGGGCTGCATCCTTTTATACAAGTACACTTCTGTTATGGGGGGGGTCAGCAACAGTGTCTTAAAAACAAACACTAAAAAACAAATGGACTATTAGGTATAGGGGCCAACCCAACCCAGTAGTCCGAAACGGTGAACATATTGCAGCATATATTCAGCATTAGTCCACATGAACAACATTTTTGTTGGTGATATAATATCTGGACTGGGAAATACGTTATTCTGATAATGTCCCTTAGTTTAATGAGTCCAGGGATGAGATCCATCGGGTATATAATCCGCAGGGCTTTAATATTCAGTGTTCGGGTCTCCAGGTTCTATGTGCACTGAGGTGGTGGGGTTTCATTCCTCTCCTGCGTTTAGTGCTTCCTCTGGGATCCTACGCCTTGGGCTTGGTCCCGGCCGTATGCGTCGCCTCCTTTGGGGCCTGGGTTGCCATCCTGATTGCGGCATGAACGGTGACAACGTTTTATCATTTGTAAATTTTAGCCAGTTTTGAAGGCCCGGCGTTGGCAGTTGTAGTACCTCACAGAATGGGGTGAGATCTTCAGAACTACGTAGGGTCTGGGTTCCTTTGTCATTGCGGACTGTGATCGACAATGGATATCCCCACGCAACTGGAATGTTACGTTCTTTTAATAGATCAGTCATCGGTTTTAGTAGCTTCCTCTGCTGTAGCGTCATACAAGCCACATCTGGTAATATTTGAATCTGTGCATCATGGAACAAAATATTTTGTTTCTGTCTCGCCTTGCATAGCACCTCTTCTTTTAGTGTGAAGGAGTGGACACAGCATATGATGTCCCTGGGCGTGCGCTCATGCATTAGTTTAGGCCTGAGTGCCCTGTGGGCCCTGTCCAAGACAATTGTAGAGGTTGGATCTCTTTCAAGTATAGAGTTGAAAATATCAGTTACAACCTGTATAGTGTCTTCCTTGTCTTCTGGTTCAGGGACTCCCCTTATTCTCAGGTTATTCCGTCTCCCACGGTTATCCAGGTCAACCAGCTTAGCTGATGGAGACTTCATCCATATATGGCGGAGATATACAGGGGTGATGGACCATGTGGGATTCTGTAGGTCAATTTTTGCAGGATAAATGTAAAATGAAATTGCCCAGAAACGCCAGGGCATTTTTGCTACATCAGGGCTGGCCAAAGCTATCTAAGCCGCAGTTAGCTTTAGCGACATACTGCTAAAAAAGTCAATCACAGCAAAAATAGTGATTGCCAGAGAATGGGAAAAATGTAATTTTGTTGTATGGAAGCTTGTAGAAGATCAGCTATGTTATCAAATCACAATGGAGAAAGGAGTGTTTTGAAACTTGACTACTTCAGACAAAACTAATCTTATCTGCGAGGAGTGGTATAATATGATCAAATACTAGCTTGTCCTAAGAAGGTCATAATGACAATCTGGCGCTTATGGGGCTTAGGGTTAGGTGTATTGTGTGGGGGGGAGACCGCTCACCTTGACTGGAATTTTGGAGAACAATCAAAGGAGTCTACTAATTTATGTGATGGTAACAGTGTGTTTTGTTGTATGTTTATAATTGTAATTTGTAATGTAATTTGAATGGTTTTCTTTCTTTGTCAGAAATGCTTTTTGTAAGCTTATTTATGGAAACAAACTGTGACTGTTTGATGTTTCTCTTTTCTATGTATAAAACAATAAAATAAATATATTTATAAAATGATACTCTTAAACCAGATTTTTTTTCCAAGATTTTTCTGAAGTCAACTAGAAATTACTAGTCACATATGCAAAACAAAAATGCTCTCCATGGAGCTATTTTTTTAAACAGCAGAAAACACACTTACAAATTAATGAACAACTAATATGCTCATTTTAAGCATACACCTTGACAAAGTCCTAACGCAGAGGACGAAATGCATAGTGATTTCTCCTATGAACCTGTTATTGCGGCACTACAACATCAAGACCACCAGGGGGAAGGAGTCATTTATAAAATCTGGCTAGATTTCAAGATCTTGTTTCCAAGGACCCTTTTCTCCACTGGCTGGGTTATTACTGGACATCCTTGTGCACTTTACTGTATGGATACAGTCCCTATGCGTACATTGTGTTTACCTTCCAACTACGCACTACCTGACACTGTAAGCTTGCAATGTTTTAAGTTCTCTTTTATTGGAATTAAAGGCATGCCATTTTCTAATATCCTACCTGGGTTGTCATGGTCCATCATTGGGTATTGAAAATGCTTAAAATAAGCATATTAGTTGCTCTTTAATTTTTAAGTGTGTTTCCTGATTAAACAAATTGCTGCTGTTTTCCATGGAGAGGACTATTTGTTTCCATTTTTGTTTTGCATATGTGATCATCATTTAAAGTTGACTTCAGAAAGATCTTAGAAAAAAAATCTGGTTTAAGAGTATAATTTGATAGCACATATATTTTTCACAATTGTTTTTTAGCATTCCAGACACTTTCATTTGCAGGCCTCTTCACTTGCTTAATTAATAGATATTTGCTTTTAGGTTTTTAAGTTGATATGATTTTTGGGTGCTTGTTGCCTAAAGAGTGTGGATTAGTCCAATTGTTAAATTGTGAGATGAACACCACCTCAATATATTTCACTTAATATACAGTATAGATTTCTTATTGTCAAGAGTAAAAGAAGAAAAACAGTGACAACATTGACCAAAGTTCTTATATGGACTTTTTGAATATTTGATTTTCAAAGTTAAAGGAACCCTTGCTTCCTTCAAGGAAGCAAGGTTTAAAAAAGTGCAGTGTCCCTTTAAGTTTGTTATGCTGTATATAATTTACCTTTTCTAGCACCTTCCATATCTTTTCCTAATTTACCTACTGTTTTCATAAGTTGAAGTAAATGTGGAGAACTGCCAAACCTTAAGTGAACGATTAATATTTTCAATAATTGTTTAAGAATACAGTTTCTGTTTAAGTACCATTACTTGACAAATGTCAGCATTCATTGTAATTCAGTTGGGGATGTTGTATTCCATTTTAATTCAACAAGCATAGATTACTCAACTTTTCTGGCCATAGAATAGTTTGATAAATTATTCTTATTTATCATCCATTCATAAAAGGTCAATTATATTTCCATCAATCTTATTTTTCAAACATAATAATTCAAAAAAGATGCATTTGTGAATATCTGCTACAAATAGACATGTTTTCATGGGGAAACATGATTACTTGTTTCATACAATGGATTATTTTGTTAAACTATAGAAAAATAGTTTTAAAAAATATAACGGTCTACCCAATATGCACCAATCTTCAGCCACAAAATTATACCTCTGAAGACCTGACTGATTTGCGACCCATAGGAGACACATCAGGAACTGAATTAAAAGCTACCCAATATGCCTTGGTGTGCTCCCCAATAGTTCCACTATTTGGACACATACCCGATTCCGTGCCAATACCTGCTGAAATTAAAGCAGCTGAAGCATAGCTGAAATACACTGAACAGAAATAGTAGCCTTTATCCTCCCCATAGACTAAGAAAGTAGAAACAATTTTTTTTTTAATGTTCCCCCTGGGGCTATTATAAAATACATTTGAGGCCAGGGATAGTAGCCCTTTCCCCCCTTGATGGGGCTGGGCAGTGAACATCCCAGAATGCCCTGCAAATAAAATATTACCTGTTTTTGAAGTCCAGCGATGAACCACAATGTCGTCCAGTGCTCATCTTTGGCCCAGGGAAAAAATGGCAAAAAAATAAAAAATAAAAACAATCCACTTATTACTTAAAAAAAAATCTGAAATTTGCATAGGTTCCTCCAAATTTCTACCAAGGGTTTAGCACAATAGCACATTACATGTCTATCCTGAAGACTTTACTCTCCTCCTGTACTGTGTTGATCCCTTTATGTGTCCTGTACTGTGTTGATCCCTTTCTGTATTTAAATGTTTCTATCATATCCCCCCTGTTACGTCTTTCCTCCAAGCTATACATGTTGAGACACTTTAACCTTTCCTGGTAAGTTTTATCCTTCAACCCATGAACCAGTTTAGTAGCCCATCTCTTCAATATCCTTCTGGAGATACGGTCTCCAATACTGTGTAATACTCCAAGTGGGGTCTCACCAGTGCTCTGTACAATGGCATTAGCACTTCCCCTTTCTACTGCTAATACCTCTCCCAATGCAAAAAGCAATACACTAGAGGAGAGCAACACGTTCTTACTAATTATAGTCCATTTGATAGAGAAGGAAAAATGTAGATCTTCACTGTATCTTTCTTACAGAGCTTTCTTAGATTATATTTAATCATTCCCAATCTTTATTTGTTACTTTTATACATATTGCACCAAACATTGATTACAAAAGGTGATTTACTACAACAATCCTTTTATATATTTCAAAATCCTATTTTTTTGAGGTTTCTTTATGACCCAGGAAGGAACCAGCCCAGGGAATGACACCTAGTGACAAGCAACATTATATTTGAACTTCTGTCCAGAATACAATTTGACAGAGCATATCTACTTCCTTGCTTGATTTAGGTGTTCAAGTTAAACAATATCTAAGCACAGGTGTTTTAATAATATAAAATGCATGTAAAATGTTCAGCAGGCAGGTTGGCCATTGAACATAGGCAAACTGACAATCATGCCAATCAACAGGGAGGAACATAGTGAGAGATCATCTGATGCAGTCAGGATCACACCAGGCAGAGACCCTAAGAGGGTGAAATGTGTGGAGTGGGTTCCTGAACTGCCTTACTATCTGGTCTGTCATTGTTCTTGTCTGTTTGGTTTGCACTGTGTTTATCTGGATCTCCATACATTTTTTATGTGGTATATTGCTTGGAGTGCCTATGCATGTGGGAAGCTGTTTACCCATATGGAAATATGTTATTGTAATTTATATTCAATTCATATGATTTATATATATATATACTAAAAAAATATTCAACAAGTGGTAACTGGCTTCAGTAATGCAGGGACTTCAATGGATATAGAAAATGCGTACAAATGCTATGCTGGTATAAATAAAAGTCCTTAATTTATTAATTTGTTCCCTTAAAATGAAAGAAAAGGAATCCTGCACAGTAACATAATTCAAACAGACAGGTGAATAGCAATACCCATGATCCAGCTAACATGTTTATTGCACAGTATATACTTAATCATTCGTTGAAACACAGTTACGAGCTATGGCTTAAATACATTTGGTATAGAAAACATATGTAAGTAATTAACCTAATTTGGTAACATAAATCCCTGTCTAATAGCTACTAGGTCAAACCCTTTAGAATGTGACAGATAAAAAGAAATATACTGGATTAACTTGCTTTATGATCATGTTATAACCTTAAGGTACAAATTGACAACAATAAAAACAAATAATTAAAACCTTCCACAGTAATAGATACATATACATGTATGCGGCACAAACCTGCCACAAAGACCTATTTAGTTGATCATGGATGTTGCTTTGTACAGTTATATGTGCATAGGCATACCTGAATCATGTATGTTAATAATTTTCCTCACACCACGTTTTGTTACTTTTGAGCATATTCTTGATGTTTGTTTGTTTTTATTATTATTTTACAACAACTTTTGCTTATATATAAATGTCTGTTGCAGTAATAGTCCTGTCTAAAGCAAACTATTCATTGTAAAAATATGAAATCAACATGCAATACCATTTTTCCTATTTCTGTGTGTTCACTTATTTTGGTATGAAGGTTCTGTGCTAGATAGGGCTACCCTAATTTGTTATGCAGACATATTTTATGATATAAATAGTAACATTCAGTTACTCTTTTAACTACAAAATCTAAACTCATATTCAAGGTGTTGGGACTGTCAGAAACATCTTATTTTGATGTAAAATTAACAGTCCTTTAGCTTTCCAATAAAAAAGTTTTCTGATCATTTAATTTTTTTTTTTTAATGTAATTTGGATTCAATTTTTGTTATGTAAAAATATATAATGTAATATTATGTAATAATGTTTTTCTTCATACACATATCCTATGGTTGGATTAATTGTCTGGGCACATGACACACTTGTCCTTAATACATAGATAGGAGTCCAGTTTTGCATCCCCTTCTATTATCTAAATATTACTAGCACCTCTAAATAAGTAAACTCCAAATAACCACATATTTAACAAAACATCATATCTTCTGGCCACAGTGGAAGTACTTTATGTCAAAACTTTGTGGAGGCAATTTAACACATGAATGTGTGTGTGTGTGTGTGAGACGTAACGGTAACAAGTATACAATTAGATTTTGTTGCCAATGTTAGTTATGTCAAGATCTACTAATCAACTAGAATGGAACTCTATTTCATATATATATATATATATGTTTACTGTTAACGGCATGGCAGAGATGGCTTTACACTGGGACATGCCATCTCTAAAAATGTTGACTGACATATTTCCGTCAGTTTAGTTTGTAAGACTAATGACATGACTGTCAGAAACTTACTTTGGAGATAGTTTTGGTTACTAAATTACCAAATGATAGCTGTATAATGTGATTGTGAAATTAATTTAAACATTATTAAGTGCTACATAAATTATTTTCAAGTTTATGTTGAAAATAGGGATTGTACCTCAGAAATATGGACATTTGGAAGCTATTGAAATGTGTTTATCAAGATTAACAACATTATAATAATGTATCATATTCTTACTGGTTTTTATAACTTTTGCCTTACCTTGTTTATATTCTTCTTAGATCTGCTGTTCGCATCAACTCTGTGGACAATATACACTATGATCTTTCACTTCTCCTTAGTTGTCCCCTGCTTCTGGAATCTTGCCTAATGTATGCCAATATCATAAACATGGAGACCTATTACACATCCAACAAAGGTTTGACTGAGTGATGTTTCATGTAATAATAAGATTGATTAACATCCCATCAGGTTCAACAAACGGAGGTGTCAGTTCACACTTTATTGAATTGGTCGCATAGAGAAAATTAATTGCTTCATTACATTTCCCTCAAAAAACTAAAATAATGCACAAATTTTGTTTTTCATTAAGTTAACTTAACACTGTTTTGAGTAATTGGTAAATCCTGTCTTTGCATTTATATAAAGTAACACATTTTAGTTAACTGGTTATTATTTCAGTAATTATTCACGGCATGCCAGGAATGATTCATACAATTATCTCAATATGACGTACTTCATGATACTGCTTTGTTTTAGCTGTAATTGTTCCTGAGTCTTCAAAATGTAGCTATAACTGGATTACAGTGTGAATATATATCAGTATAGTTTATTATGGGAATTAGCTCTGAACTCTCATTATCTAATTATTATTGTGTTATTTTAACAAATCTTTGAAACATTGGCTAGCATTGTACAAATAATGGGAACATTAAATACATGCAAATTTGGAGGTGTTAGAAACCATTACTAAGAGATATTACATGTAGGCAAAATTGATAAATAGGCATGCATAGGCTATCAAGATATGTTTTTTAATTGTATGTAAATTAACTTTTTGTACATATAAATTACATGTGATTAGATTGATTAAGAAAATATGACTCTACTTGGGTCATTTTATATTGGAGCCAAATATGCATTTGCAGACAAAACTCTCTCAAAGAAATCCTGAATAGGTTTTCAATCTCGTGGCGCCATTATGGAGCTGTATTATGAGAATGGACCATTCAAGTCTTAACATAATACATGAAAGAAATTAAATCATGCAATCATAAAGCTATACAGTGATTAATAATTCACTTCAATCTGCACGTTGGCAAACTAAATATAACTTTAGTAATATAATCCATATTACTTCTAACTTGTTCTCCTTAACTTTTAAAATAATTAAATAACTCGGTACATAGCAATGCATTTTTTATTCACATAGTGAGAGCTACAGATAATTTCATGTAGGATAAATACTTAAAGGGCAGTTCCAACAGGCGTATTATCCATAAGTTGCACATGTACAATACCTTTGCTCCATTACAAGAGCAAATTACCTTTCCAGAGTGTAAAAGGATGAAGGAGATGAGCAACAGATTAAAGGAGGAGGTTACGTTCAAACCCTGGTTTACGAATTGAATATTTCTAATAATGATAATTTAGAAAGAAAGGGACTATTATATATTCCTGGTAAGCCATTAAATGAGAAGGATCTTGGTATTTTGCCAATGGGCTTAACATGTCATACATTATTAGAAGGACAGCTCTTTCAATATATATTTGGAAGAACACAAATTAATGTTAAAGTAGTATATTCTGAAATACCAGGAGCACAGTACACATCAGCAAGATATAAAACCAATCAGTTTTTTTTTTTTATAAAGCATGATTTGGTTAATTAAGCATGATTTGAGTATCCAGACAGTGAGAGGCATCTTGGAAAGGGACTACACATTTTCATTCCCAAATGTCTTCTACAGTACATGTTTTCTACCTCTCTTGGGGAAGAAAGAAAACTATCATCCATAATACCTTTAATCAGTTGTCAATAATTGTGTCCATCATTTTTGAACATGCTTCCCTAATATGGTGAAAATCCATCGTATTAGTCGTTTCCATACATATTTTCATATTCCAATATACTGTGCCTCTACAGAAATATTTTTAACTGCTGCAATATTTCTTCTGTGGCAATATTTTATCCAATCATAAAATTCTTAAATATGTCCCATACCGGACACAAGACAGATATGAATATGTAACTCACCAATCCCTCAATTCCAGTTTACGCATGTGTCTTAAATCAGTTGTCCACTGTTATAGACACACTTCTTATTTCTGCTAGTTTGGTGGTCTTATACACAGATATCATTTAACAAGCAATAATAGGTTGTCTACAGATCTTCAAGGAGTTCTAAGCAACAATGTTTCCAGGTAAACATGCTGGCTATTCTTCAAGGCTGGACTATAAATAACATGGAGTCTGACAGTTTGCAACTCTGGTAACCCGACCAGTGTTGCTATGGAAAAGCTGTACCAATAACGGCCTAAATCTAAAGAGATACATACGAAAGAGATTTTAGAACTCTTTGGGAGCCTGCAGAATCATCACCTAAGTTGCTAAGCCAGTCCTTCCATCTGTACAGAGTTCTCCTGGCTTTGCACATTGTCACCTTAACTGTTAAGACTAAGTATCAGCTTTTATTATATTTTACTTTACTTTTTTACTTAGAGTTAACTATTATTGTTTATATTAACAGATTGTGTATTTTATTACAGTTTATGTGTATAACCTATAGTAGATATTGTCATAGAGTTATCATTAAACTTATGCTTTGTTATGCTTTGACCTATTAAAGTGTGAGGACATTCTGTTATTTCGTTATTGAATATAACTCTCTAATAATAAATTATTAATTTAATATAATCATTGTTTATTATATTAATTCAATTTATAAATTTGTTTTTGAGGTAATGCTCATTTGGCTCCTATTGTTATATGTAACCATGGGAACCAAACTGTAAAGTGTTAAACAGACACCAATTGATACCATATCTGGTATTAATGTAGATATTGAGCATTTCATCATTTTCACATTCCAATACATCCACTTACCTTCTTTCCCCATCTATTCTCTTTTCTAAGGTAGTTAGTTAATAGCAAGCTGGGACCCTTTGAGGAAGCCTGATGGTGAAACAAGTCAGGGCTGCGGAGCCACATTTGCAACTTCATTCTTTAGTCTATTCAATTTTGTTTAGTCAATTACCTGTTATATTTTTCTGTGTGCCCACAAAATGACTAGAAGACAGTCTTATAAACTTTTACTCATGTGTGCTGAAAAATGTATCTTTAAACCCCAAAACTGTCTATAATCTGAATCAGCTGCCAGAACTTGGTGCTTTAAAATAGCCATGGTATCTTCATATTCATGTCTAAATGGAGTAACGAAAGAGTCCTAATGACTATGCTTAAAGGCTAGGCGTACATGCAGATACAATTTGGCTGGCCTTCAACATTAATTAGCCTCTAACCAAACTGTTCCCAAATACTGTACATAAAAGGAAGTTTACTATTCATCCAATTAAAACATGTATTAATTAACCTATGATCAAACCCAGATAGCTCCAACTGTCCTTAGATATTGTTAATATCACCTCCTTCCACTCTCTACCTTATGTGTTAGTATGTCTCTGCTCATCTAGCTTAGTATGTAGTTCCCATCTTTGCTCTGTACTAAGTACTATGTAAATGTTGGTGCTACATAAATACATGTACTGTAATGTATAGTAGAATAAGGAGAAATCATATCCATAGAGACCAACTTAAAATGAGTATTTCACTGTAACTTGCTAACTTGTTTTAGTACATCAGTATTCATCTATCCATTCTGAGGGTCCCATTCCCAAACTAACTATACTGGGGACTCTAGGACAGCTAGGGCGATTTTGGCCATTCTATATCATTTGAAAAAATGTATTAACACCATTACTTGTTATTGTTTTTATAAATATATTTAGCATTAGATATTTTTGCACTATAGGGAAAAAGTTCACTTAAGCTTTTACATATAAGTAGATAAATACATGTATGCAACTTGTGTTTTGCACAGATTCAGGAACTGTTGCTAAAAATAACTTCCTGTTTGAAATGTTCACTATATACCACACACATGAGTTAAATATGTTATGATACATTTAGCCACCAGTTATGATTAAGCGTTCGCAAACGTGAAACACGTTAAGTGAATTTCCTAACTGATGTTTGTTTTTCATTGATATCCAGAGTAGTCTTCAGTTTCTTCTCATTATAAACAAAGTACAGATCTGCAAAGAAATCTGACTGCAGGTATCCATGTGGACATTGTGCAAAATGTAATCGGATGATGTGATGAACAGCTGTGCGAATTGTCAGTGTGATTTTATGACACAAGAATTGAGATGCCCTCACAGAATGTTAACTGGGATAATTAGTGAGCACAAATCTCTCATTAGAAGGTAATCAGATCAATCAATTATGTCAAGACATTTGATAACCATAAAAAAATGCTGTTAGTCAGTGGATTTTTTTTTTTTAACAGGTACGTGCCCCCCAAGAGACATTGTGACAGATAAACAATATTAAACAGTAAGATGTGGATTTATAAGCATGATTTAATTTTGCAGGTGCACAAAGAAGTATGTTTTATTCATTGTTTTTAACATTAGTAAGCATTTAGGTTTGCAAATCCTACTTTATATAACAATAGTGGCTATTGCCTTAAAATAAAACAGCACGCTATTAAATTATATTTGTTCTATTTATATTTTTAATACAGTATTTTCCATTTCTTTTAAGTGCTGCAGAGATCATGTAGTCTATGTGATTGTGTCTTCTAGATATTCTTTTAGAATATTCAATGTACAAACATATCCCACACAAACAGTATTATTTTAGTTTATCAAATTATTAAATAAATTGCTGTCTTAGCCTGATATGATTTTATTTTTATGTTGAGAACTGCATGTTTTTATATCCTCTGTGTAATGACCACCTTTATGTCCTCATGGAGTGACCATTGTAAAATCAATATACGTTTTTAAGGAAAAAGTTACATTTTTAGTAAGTTGGATTTTATTTCTCAGTATTTTCAAACAATTTAGGATAGTCCATCTTTTACTGCTCTACCCTTGAATACTGTAAAGAATGAATAAAGTAACTGTTCTATATGTATTAAAAGTGGAGGAAAATCAATAAAATGTCTCCAAATGTCTATAATGTTCTGGGCTTGTGTTATGGACTCTCTCTCTCTTAAATATTTTTTTATATTAACTTTTTACAATATAAAGACAGTTACAAAACATGTAAAATATTTAAAAATACTCCTCCTACTGCAGCTCTTGAATAAGTGTTCCTCAGTCACTCCAAATCACAATGTACCAAAGCTGGGATGCATGTACAGGGGGAGAAAAAATATAATGTAATATTGTAGGAACAATCAAACAAAGTGTATCTTTATACAAAGATTGCCACGTTGTTCCTCCTAAGGTAGTCAACATTGGAACCGGCGTAACACTTTGAGGGTCAGCATTTCTTCTTCGGTGGAGTACAGGAACCACTTGGATATACTCTGTCCTAGTAGCAGCAGGAACAGAACTCTAAACTTCATGTCCTTTCTAGTGTTGAGCAAACCCGAATGTATCGAACATTACGTTTTTTTGACCGTGAACCCGAACACGGACATTCCACAGTATGTTCGTGTTGGAGTTCGGGGTTCAGCAATTTAATGGCTCATTTTGAAAGACTGCAGGGCAGCCAATCAACAAGCGTTTGACTCGTTTGCCCTTAGAAGCCATCACAGCCATGCCTACTAATGGCATGGCTGTGATTGGCCAGTGCAGCATGTGACCCAGCCTCTATATATAGCTGGAGTCACGTAAACACACATCACATGAGCTCTTCTTAGTGTAGGGAGAGGATGCTGCAGCTGTGAGGGACAGATTAAAAATAATTCTGGTGTTGAATCTGCAAACTACAGCGATTATTCAAACTACAGCGATTATTCAAATTACAGTGATTATTTTAGTGGATGCTATACTACATATTTGTACCCTGCCCTGAGCCCAGTGCCACAGAGAGTGCAGTGCACTTGCAACTGCATGTGTGCCAGGCACATGACTTTAATCCTGTTCTGTTAGCTCAGTGGGCAACATCTAGGCATTTTTAAATACTGCAATTTGTTGGTGTTAAATATTACATTTGCGTCATGCACTTCATATCTGAGAATCAAATAGAACCGTCAAATACTGTGCTTACAGCGCACTTTGAAATATTCTAATAGTTTTGGGTGGTAAATAGAACATTTGCGTCTTGCGGTGTACTTCATATCTGAGAGTCAAATAGAGCAGTCAAATACTGTGCTTACAGCGCATTTTGAAAAATTATAATTGTTTTGGGTGCTAAATAGTACATTTGCACCTTGCGGTGCACTTCATATCTGAGAGTCAAATAGAACAGTGAAATACTGTGCTTACAGTGCACTTTGAAAAATTCTAATTGTTTTGGGTGGTAAATAGTACATTTGCATCTTGCGGTGCACTTCATATCTGAGAGTCCAATATTGTTCAGAAAAGCTCACGACAAGCTCACGTTTATTAAGATGAACCAGGCATGGATCCCACCAGACTTCTCTGTACCTTGTGCAGAATAGACATTTATACCTGCCTCACCGAGTTATTGTTATACTCAAGTGCACTTATCCTTTGTTTTCAGTTGTTATATGTCCCAATATTTTGGGGGCTACCCCAATTTAAAAAACCAAAAACAAATAAAAAACAGTGTTGACTGCCTAGTCCTCCTCCAGCGCTTCTTCCACCTACACCGCCACGGTCACCGCCTCCTCAACCTATGGGTCACTTAGTATAAACTAAAAGAGAATACCCTGCACTCCAACCCTCTCTCAAATGGATACTTCTGTTGATCCTCCTGGCAGACATGCTTTAGATTTAGATTTATGTTCTTCCAAAGCTAAAATCAAAGATTCCATCTAGTGCTATTTTATGGCTCAGCTGTATTTGTAATTTGTATGTATTTTATGTTATTTGAAGTTATTTCCCTATCCACATTTGCTTGCAGGGCACCTGTCCTACTCTTACCCACATTTTACTTCATTTTGCAGCCCTCTAGCCCTTTCCAGGACTTTTTTAGAGGCATTTTAGTGGCCAAAAGTTTATGTCCCCATTGACTTCAATGGGTTCGGGGTCAAGTTCGGGGTCAAGGTCGAGCACGGACCCGGACATTTTTTCGAAGTTCGGCCGAACCTGCCTAACCCGAACATCCAGGTGTCCGCTCAACTCTAGTCCTTTGCCTTTTGTAAGTGAATTAGTTTAGCACTTTCGGTACAGAGAATCAGCAATTTGCTGTAGTGCTAGATATTTAAGTAATCAATCCATGTTGGCCTCAGGCAACAAAAGGTTACAAGAGATTTTTTTTGCATGCTTTAAATACAATAAAATATCACAAAATACTTTATGTGTGTTTTGGAATGGTATTAGTAGTACAGAATAAATATTTTTTTGTGAACAATAGAATAGAGCTTATCATTATTTAACATTGTGCTTTCCAAATTTATTTTTAGTGCTGTGTTCAAGAAACCTTTTTTTTTTTTATCATCCACTGTAAAATAGAAAATATATACATTTTTTAGTGCTGTTGGAGATTGCAAGAGTACTTAGAAACAAAAAAAGAGTTAAACTTCTGATCCAGCTTACATATTAAATGTCAAGAAGTTGAAAGAATTGTCTGTTAAAATATTCTTCAGGAGTTTAAAACACACACTATTCACTTTAATCATCAAAGTACCTTGGTATCTGTCAAATATGTTTTGCAAGTGAAGAAGGGTTAGGCACACCTTTTGAAGCATACTAAACTCATGTGTAAAGTTCAGGAAAGTGTATGCCCCAAACCATAATGTTTTAGTAATCAGGAAGTCTGGTATTTCAAGCTTCTAGAACTGTAGATTTACACTAGTATTTAGCCACTGTATTTTTTTTTTTTAAAGAAAACAAAAAAGAGGTTTGCATTATTTTATATGAACATGAATTTCAAGTCTTTAGTTTATTACCTCCATTTAAAATGAAACAAGTGTTTGGATCAAAGGGTGTAATTTATGTTTACTCATTCAAAGAATTAAACAAACAAAAATTCTATAATTTATATGTTTAATCAAAAATCAAACATTATATTTGGGGTTTTTTTTATGGGAGGAGAGGATTCATAAGGTACATTTTTTAAATTATTGTTTACATTATTTCCAGTGTACATGGGAATGACTAATTTTCATGATTCTCGATTTCTAAATCACCATCTTGAACATCAACCACTTTGGGCATGGAGTGCTGGCTGATTTATTTATTAGGTCTACAAATAAGTCACGGAAGCAAACAATGATTTGTTTAGATGTTTACAATAATGCAGTTTTTAGTGCAACACTTTTCTCCTGGCAGAGAGGTTAGCTAACCCCCAAAACATAGTCCACATGGAGCAGAAACTACAACCATTTTACAAATATCTGTTCATCGGGTTTCACTTGATACATGATTATTGTGAGAAAAAACAAGACAGTTTTAAATTATTTCATGTGTTTCATCTCAATTGTCTCGCTTATTCGTAACCTTAATTATATATGCTACATGTGTTTGACAGAATCTGTGAAAATGTACTTCTTTTACACATGAACTAAAACAAAATATTAGCAATGCATTATTTGCCATGTCATTCTTTAAGTTCAAAGTCCCGAACTAATGCAGAATATTAGCAATGCATTATGTGCCTTGTTATTTTTTGTATTCATTGGCCCAAACCAATGCAACATATTATCATGTTTTGTGTGCCTTCTTATTCTGTATATTCATAATCCTAAACTAAAGCAAAATATTAGTAACATCATCAGGTGACATGGCCTAAGATAACACTGCCACGCTGATGACACAGAACTCTACTTGTCCTATGCTCCAGATATCAAGGCCACAACATTCATCATCAACAGTTGCTTAGCAGATCTCAAAGTATGGATGGATGCTAGTTGGCTAAAAGTAAATCCAGACAAAACAGAGTTACTCTTGGTGAGGGCACCCCCAGCAACAAAAATATTTCATGATCACCCAAATGGTCTGGAGTTTGGAGTTTCTGTTCTCAGTTTGACAGCTGTACAAAATCAAGTGCTACTTGACTCTGGACTATCATTTAAACAGCAGATGTATTCCGTAATAATAATGGCAGGATACTAGACTTAATTCCACCGGATGATATGCGGCATTTGTCCTCTTATCTAGATTACTGTAATGTACCTTACTTGGGCCTTCCAGGAAAACAACTCCATTGCCTACAGACAATAGAAGATGCAGCTCCAGACTATTGACCAAAAAACTCGCGGTAACAGTGTATTGATCAAAGTTAAGGATACACAATGCAAGGCCTGTATAATACACTAAAAATCTTCTTGAACAATCAGTCACCAGGTCTTTGAGAGGAAGTCGGAGGTCTTCGTTTAAAATCAGAGATATCCTTGGTTGAGCCGCAGACACTACTGACAATGTAAATTGCTGCAGCGCTACCTCTCTCCGAACACTGGTTAAGGAAGTACTAGTGACAGAAGGTTCTTAGACAGATAACTTAAGATAACTGGATTTCTGGACCCACAGCAGTACTTGTTCTGAAATACTGGATAACACACAGCCACTGTACTGAGTTACTGGATGTCACACGGCCACTGGTTCTGAGACACAGGATAACACACAGCCACTGGTACCGAGGTTCTGAATGCTTGAACATACAGTTATACCAGTTATGGAACACTGGATACATACATATACTGAGGTGGTGCACGGGGTGTGGACTGCACTGGGTGACAGTGCATCGCGCTGCTGAACTTTCTTTTTTTTGGTCCGCCGGGAAAAAAAAGTTTAAAAAAAATAATTGCAACCGGATATGATATGATCTTACGTCATATCCGGTGGCTGTGTTGTCCTCCTCCGTGGAGGCATATTGAATGGCTAAATACTGGCATATTGAATGACTAAATACTGGCATACTGAAAGCTAAATACTGGCATACTGAGTGGCAAAATACTAGCATATTGAATGGTTAAATACTGGCATACTGAGTGGCTAAATACTGACATATTGAGTGGATAAATACTGGCCTATTGAGTGGATAAATACTGGAATATTGAATGGCTAAATACTGACATACTGAGTGGAAAAATACTGGCATACTGAGTGGTTAAATACTGGCATACTGAATGGCTAAATATTGGCATATTGAATGGCTAAATACTGGCATACTGAGTGGCAAAATACTGGCATATTGAATGTCTAAAAACTGGCATATTAAGTGGCTAAATACTGGAATACTGAATGTGAAAGGGACCAATTCATATGAGGTCTCTATCAGCAAGTCTCTGGTATATGGCAATGTATCACTCTGATTTGGATTCACGTGGTGGGAGTTGGAAACACATCAGTGAACGCGTTCGGACAGTAACTCAAGTCTGACACAAGGCCGTTCGTTAAGCAACTCTAAAGTTTATTGTAAAGACAAACACTTATATAGAAGCAACAAGCCATTCGCTGTCATAAAATCATTGGCTAAGATTTGTGTAACATAATGGGGGTGTGGACATGGAATGCATACTTGTTAGAAATATATATTTATATAATTAACTAAACACTTTAGTCTTTCAACCTACTTAGAATTACAAAACTCCTGAAATGCTGACACAGGATCTTATCTCTTATCTCTAACCCAGACTAAACCAATAAGTTAAAGTCTAGTATCACTAGATTTATTACTTACTAAAAGTATATATGTGTGTAGATTAGATGGTAGGCACAGACGAAGAATGTTCTCCCTCCAAGAGGGTAGGGGGGTTTAACCCTTCCCTGAAGTTAACTCTTCCAATGCTAAATTAATTCTTGTTATGCTAACACAATAAATATAAGTTAACCCTAACAGAATGGCTAAATACTGACATACTGAGAGAAAAAATACTGGCATACTGAATGGTTAAATACTTATATATTTAGTGGCTAAATACTGGCATATTTTTGTGGCTAAATACTGGCATACTGAGTGGCAAAATACTGGCATATTGAGTGGCAAAATACTAGCATATTGAATGGCAATAGATTGGCATACTGAGTGGATAAATACTGGAATATTGAATGGCAAAACTATACTGACATATTGAATGGCAAAATACTGGCATATTGAATGGCAAGATACTGGCATATGAAATGGCAAACTGATACTGGCATATATTAAATGGCAAAATACTGGCATATTGAATGACAAAATACTGGCACATAGAATATTTATGGGCAAAAAAAGTGCTGGAGGTTGAAATGGTAGGATCCCCACTCTTTGGCTAAAAGTAAAGGTACAGCCATATTGTTTTTCAAACATGCGCCCTTCCAATAAAAAGCCCAACACTCTGACACACATGGCAGGTATGTTTTTGTCAGTGGCACTATAGTGGGCCAAGCCTACACCTTTGCGAACGTATACCTCCCCAATAAGCTACAACACTTGAATTTATCAAAAATACTCAGGGAGCTCAACCTGTTCCAAGAAGGCTTTTTGATTCTAGGTAGGGAACTACATGTCACACTTGACCTTTCTATTGACACATCCAATTGCAGTTCCCATATCCCCAGTCATGTTTGCAGGAAAATTAAAGCCCTACTGAATGACCTCTTGTTGGTGGACTGCTGGAGAGCCTTCAATCCTATGGCACGGGCTTATAGCTTTTATTCCGCCCCTCACTACTCCTACTTATGAATAGATTCTATTTTTATCCCACATTACCACTTCACATCCTTGACGGGCGCCAGCTATTGCTCCATTACATGGTCGTACCATGCCTTCTGACCCTTACTCTCCGGTCCCCACTGATCAAACACCTGCTCAACACCTGAAGATTGAACAAATGAATTTTAGCTGCCCCCTGGGGTGACAGCACCCATGACCTCTCTTTTGAAGGACTACTTTCAGGACAATCTGACTCCTGATGTTTCATCGCTGATGACTTGGGAAGCCCACAAATGCGTGCTTAGAGGCAATCTTATAAATGTCTGTTCTGAACAGAAGAAGGGTTGAGCTTCTGACATGGCCTCCCTTTATGAATAGATAAGTACTCTGAAACACACACATAGAAAGGTCTCCCAAAGCTCAAGACCTTCTCTGATCCTGCTCAGGAAAGACCTTTCAGACATTCTCAACCAACAAGCGCAGAGATCATATGTTAAACTTAAAAACCTTTTATTATGAACTCAGAGACAAGCCTGATAAATACTTGTCCTGGGCCTTGCCTAAACAACGTAAACTATTCTATATCCATAGAATAGCCCACCAACTCTTGTCCCGGGAAATTTCAGAGAAATTTATCTACTATTATTCATCCCTATATAAAATGAATCCTACCTTAATTCCTGAACAAACAAACTTAAAATCTGCACGCATTTCTGACTACCTTAACACACATCTTTCTCGCACCCTCTCACAAGACAATTCCAATTCCCTGGAAGGCCCCATTACCCTTGCGGAACTCGCTTATGCTATAAGGCTCTCTAAAACAGGCAAATGCCCAGGCCTTGATGGCCTCCCATTGATCTATTAGTAAAAAATCCTGAAGGTATTGTGCACTCCCTCTCACGGTGCCCCTTCTGGAGGTAGTATGATTTCACCTTAATTGTCATTTTTCAGCAGCCTGTACCAATGGACCAGGACCTGGGTTGTGAACCCAAAGTAGAGCACTACAACATACCCTGTGTAGTAGATTGTTGGGTCGATCCATTTTTGTGTGGCTTACTTGCTACTGACCTGTAAACTATTGTACACTGCTGACTGATACATCTGCCTGCCCTTGTTTGTTTCCCCCTTCCCCCTTGCTGTATTGTTTCTTTTTTTTTTTTTTTAACCATCAGATTATTTTACCGTTTAGAAAGAAAAGTGGACTGTTCTGTTGCGGTAACGTCTCATCATTTGGTAAATCATCCAAATATTTATTTTGTTAATTGATTTAGTTTTGTTAAATTTTCACAAAACAAAGTAAAGACAGACAGACAGACAATATACCATACATACCTGCATTCATACAAGCAAAGCTCCCGAAAAGTTTCTATCCTCTATTATACTCTTTTGTCTCTTTTTTACCTCCCCTTGTTTGGTTGTATAATGAGGTTTACTATCAACCTATTCCATTCCCCTCTTTCCTCCTCATTTCCTCTAATTTCGTTAAGATTTTCCTACTAAAAGAGTACCTTCACTAATATAAGTTATGGACTTCTAGTACTGGAGCCGAGCAACACACCGATGGCGGGAGGGGGGGGGGGGTAAGTGTGGTTATATTCCTTTTATTAGGCGTTGAACCTGGGGTCCCAAATGTGTCTAATCTTGTCTTATGCAACTCTTACTGGAAATTAAGGTTACCTGATTCTATTCGTTCTATCCAGTAGTTCCAGTATTGATTTTCCGAGTGGTCTCCACATCCTCTCTCCATCTTACACTGATAATTTACCTTATTTAGGATATTAGGCCATGTGGGGATCGCATCTGTCTTCCAGTTTCTGGCAATCTCCAATTTTACCGCAGAAAGAAAATGGTAAATTATTTTGTGTTTATTTTTGTTTTCTGGTAAATTCATATGGAGGGGTCCCCTTTCTGGAGACAGATCCCATCCCTCTCCGAATAAATGTTTTAGCCTTCTTGAGAGGTCATGCCAAAAAAACCTTATTGGGGGACATTTCCACCATATGTGGGCATAGTCTCCCATCTTTTCCCCACATCTCCAACATCGAGGAGAAGTACCAGGGTACATCTTACTTATCGCAGAGGGAACCATATACTATCTGTTGGCTAGCTTATATTGGGTTTCATTCAAATTTAAACAGTGTATAGCTTTATAGCAGGCGTCGAGTTCACCATACCATTCTTTTTCTTCTATTTTTATTTGAAGATCTCTCTCCCATTTTGCTATTGCTTTTGGTCTCTGTAAGGGATTCTACTATTTTTATAGCTATTGAGAATGGTTTTAGATTGGTCTGTTGGTGCATGCTCTTTTGGAGTAAGTCAATTGTTTCCGGATGTTGGTATATGTATAGGTGTTCTCCCATGAATCCTTTTATACGTAAGTATTTAAAAATATCTTGACCATTCAGGTCGAATCTTTCTTTGAGATCTGTGAATGGTTTTATTTTCCCATTGTATAATAGATCCTCGATTTTTTTTTATTCCTTTAGCAACCCATGGGAGCACATCTATGTTCTCCATCAGATCATTAAGTATTATTATCGGGAGTGCCGCAATGATCCTGTTTTCTAATCCCAATTTTTTCTTAATCCTACACCAGGCCTGAGTACAATTACTCAAGGGAGTGTTTAAATCTCGTTCTGTCTCTCTAAACTTTGATTTAATGTTAGTTGTGGCCCAAAATTTGGAGATAAGGTTAGTCCCCTTTGTGTTCTTTAGTTCCTGTTGGTACCATCCCTCTTTGTTTGCCTCAGGAGAGTGTGTCATTATAGCCTGAGCCAAAATGGCTGCTTCTGCTGCCATTTTAATGTTTGGGAAACCCAAGCCCAATTTTTTTGGTTTCCTGGATAGTAGTTGGAGTCCCAGTCTCGGCTTTTTGGCTTTCCATATAAATCTTGTGAAAGCTGTTTGTATAATTTCCAGCCATGGGTTGAGAATTTTTTGAGGGATCCTTGCTGTATTGTTATAAAATTTGTTGTTTGTACTTTTTGAAAAATATAATAAAGCTGATTCATGAAAAAAAAATATCTAATGGGCTCTTTTATCAAGCATTCAGTCACCTCAACTGACCACTTTTATGTCTATTTATATATTTGTAAAGTGCTTGGGGTCTCACTGGGATAAAAGCAGAATAAAAATTGCAAATTATTATTATTATTATAACTATACAAAATTGTATAATAATCAGGAAATGATCCCATGCCTGTAAAACGAATGTCTTTTAACAGTTCTGGTTAGTTGTGGATTTTAATTTGGGAATAACTGGCACATTATTCTGTTTGGTCAGGTCTACAAATAAATCAAAAAAGCAAACATTGTTTTGTTTGAGTATACGATGTTTACAATAATGCTGCTTTTAGTATAACATGTTTGCCTTGGTAGAGACAAAACAACCTCAATTAACTGACCATGAATATTCTCTTTATTGAGTTAAAAATAGAACAGGTCAGACTCTTCTTCACTCCACTGTTTAGCCAAACAAAACAAAAAAAAAACTATAAATCATGACATATAAAATTTTCCTTATTGTAACATAATTTCATAGATTGATCATGTAACTTCCTATATACATATATATTTGATAAAAACATGTCTTAACATCGCACATATTTGAAATGTCCCTTCAGTTTTTCATTTTTACTGACCTCTTCATTGCTGAAGGTTATTTCATACCTTTGCTCACACTATTTTGATACATTTTCTGTTTAACAATCAATCATCAGCAACTCCAAAGCCTCCAACATTAACCAATTTGTAAGTTAATCAACAGCAGAAGAAAACATGTGTGTAAACTCTTTTCAGATGACAAATGGCTCTATTTTGACCTTCCCCAAGAGATACCATAGGCTTAAACAACATTGGAAAAGGTCAAAAGAACAGATTCAGACCTGGTTTATTCATTGCATTGTATTATTATGTATTCATCTTCACACAGATGAATACTAACTCAACATTTAGACTTTCCAGCTATATCATTCTAGTTGCCAGATCAGGCTTTTTTTTCTGGACACATATAACTATTGGATGCTAACCTGTAGTATGCCAGATTCATAAGTGTTTAGGTGGAAATTAAGTAATTGAGGTTGTTGTTCTAAAGCAGTTGTGTCCAAACTTGTTTAACGTAAGAACCACATTCAAAAGACTTCAGATGTATGAGAACTAGAATACATGCACACTTGCTACACAAATGATATATACATAACAAATGTACATAATATTATTTATTTATATGTAGTTTATAAAATGTGTAAACTACATATGAATAAATAATATAAACTGGTAATATTTATTCGTTTTAATAATCACAAAGTAAACATATACGTACCAAATGTTTTCAAAGGCTATTTATTGATAGCAGGGGTCTTGTGAGTTTCCATCTTGTATAAGAGTCATTGAAAACTGTATAACAAGTGAAAAAAGCGGGGTACAAAATAGTTTTCAGGTTTTTTTTGTATATAATAGCATACAAATATTATCCAACTGCTCATAAGTGTACCACAAGAAATTGCACTTTAAAAGAAAACAATGTTTTACAGGTCACCAGTGTGATAAAATAAAAAACAAAGGGTATTCCTATAGCTGCAAATCAATGGACACAGCATACATTCATATTAAAGAGAAAAAAGAAACATAAACTAGTGTTTTCTGTAGTATTAAGTGGAAATGGTGCTTCACAGTTATAGTGTTTATCACACTCACGTGGGTCTGAGCTATATTACTGTCTCTTGGAATTATCCAATCACAGCATACAACTTGCAGGCATAAAAGAGGAAAACATAGAATCCCATAGTGTGAAACTGAAAAATATGCTTACTCACACGCAAGAGATAAAATTCTGCTTACATAGAACATCAGAGTCAAGCGTCTATAAATGTACCAAGAAGCCGATTCTGTTGAAACAGCAAACCAACATAGATTCACAGCGGTCCACTTAGAATTGGTTGTCCTTGCTATTGAGTCTGTGAATAGCTTAAGTGGCATCAGTCAATGCGGAAAAAGTCTCCACTTCACGGTATGTTGAATGTGGAACAGGCAACAAAAAGGCATTGAAATGACATTGAAGGGGTGGCAAAACATCACATACAGGGCTGGCCTTACATGCTGAGGTGCCCTGTGCAGGCCACCCCCATGGCACCCCTCCTCTCTAACCTCTTGTCTATATGTCTCCTCTCCCTCCACATGCCTTTCTCTTTCCTCTCACTCCATGTTTGTCTCTGTCCCTTCCCATGTATGTCTCTCCTCTCCCCACCACCATGTCTATCTCTCACCCCATATCTATTCTCTCTTTTCTCCTCCACAAACCTGTTTTTATCTCTTCCCCCTTTCCTTATATTTTCTTTCCCCCTTATCTGTTATCTCTCCTCCCCCTCATATCTCTTCTCATCCCCTCTCCCTGCTTATCTGTTCTTTCTCCCTTATATCTGTTCTCTCTCCCCCTCCTGCCCATCTCTGTTCTCTCTCCCCCTCCTCCCTGTCCTTACTGATCTCTGTGTGTTTAACACACAGACCTTTTGCTGCCCGCGGCTCCCCCGTGAATCCAATGCTGCTATGCTTCAGACTATGGATGCAGACCTCACACCTGGTGAGGTCTGCTCTGTCCCATATCCTGCACTGTGGCCGTGCAGAGGGCTGGTGAGGGGAGATCTTTTGATCTCCTCAGCCAGTACCTCACTGGCAAACTTTTTTTAAAAATGGTATCCCTGGGATGTTGCGCCCTGTGCGCTCCCACAGGTTTCACACCCAAAAGGCTGGCCCTGGTCATGCAGACTACATTCTTTGTGACAAGTGGAAAAAAAACAGTGCTTAATCTGTATCACAGCAGCACCAGCCTATGTGTTTCTCTGCAAAACACACGTGAAAGACATACAATAAATACAAAACAAAGTGGTAGGTACGCTATGTGACAAACACCAGTGAAATGTAGGAAATCTGATAATTGCCTTATAGTAAGTCACTCTTATATGATGATGTACAATCAGTATCTTAAAAAAGACAGAAAAAACACAAAGACCATAGTATAATATAGTCTAGATGTGGAGTAATCTGTGCAGGTAACTAATGCACTCACAAACAAAAGAAGGAGAAAATCTTATCTGTAGTTTCTTGTGTGGTCCTCTTGCTCCTCATCCAGTGGATATGTGATGTAGGAATAGATGAAGAGAACCATAAATATGTGGTAAAATACAAGATTTTATTAAAGCAATAAGGTAGCTTACATCTAAAATGGAGATATGCAGCACAAGAGATGATCACAGGCGATGGTCCACAAAGCAGGTCCCACGCCAATAGTAAAATCCAAGTGGAGGCAGTATTCCAGAGAACAGGATAAAATAACCTCTGCAAAAAAATAATAAAAGGTCCACAGTACAATGAATCACGCTACGCGTTTCGCCTTCCTGAGGCTTCCTCCTGACACGCCATTATACTTTGGCTTTTTAATGAGTACAGTGACTCATTGCAGAAAACTGAGATTGCATACTGGTTTTCTTCAGTACAGGATATTTTAAGTTAATTTTCCACAGCAGATGATTCCTCTGAAATCAGAGGTTTGAGAAGTGGACAACCATTATTGATCACATCAACCATGAATGGATTTACAAGAAAGGCATTTTGTGCTCTTCTATTTCAATAACAGTAACATAGTAAAATAGTAATTTAGGTTGAAAAAAAGACACAAATCCATCAAGTTCAACCCTTCTACCTATCATTCCAGCACTTTTTCTAGTTACTTACTATCCTTTTTAAGGGCTGGTGCCCAGAATTGTACTGCAGATTCAAGGTGAGGTTTTACCATTGATTTGTAAAGAGGCAACATGATATCCTCTTCCCGTGAATCTAAATCTTGTTTTATACATAAGTGTTGCACAAAAATGAATTAAAAAACACAATATTTATCTAAATAGTTGGTTCTTCAATAAGGTATGTCAGAGAACACTCTCTTAGTGAAAGTATGCAAAACAAAATAGAATACAAATACAATGTGTAGTCCTATATATACAAAATCATATAGATAAATAATTACCCCAAAGCAAATGCACTCACACTTTATAGAGCCTAATATAACCGGCTCTGAGTGTGAGAGGTAAATGGACTGTACGTCCTATAATTCTCAGGGTGCGATGTATTGAGTATAGACATAAATTCCTCTCAGCTCATTAATCATGGTCATGATGTAATTTCCAATAGAGAATGAAGGAGATGGAGTATTTTGAAGTATATACAACGCATTTAATGGCCCCTTAAGTATATTTGAGGCTTACATAAAAAATAATAACAGCATAGCAGCATATAAAAAACACATCACCGATCCCTCCGTTATTGAAGTCTGCGGGTAGTTGACGATGTGCAAAACAGCAAATACAGCAGCCACGGAGGTGAATAGTCACTAACGAACTTCCGGATTCCAGGCAAGTCTCTTCAACAGACATCACACAAACTGCGACGCGTTTCGCCCAATCCGGTCTTCATCAAGGCAGTGACGTCCAAATGGAAGAGACTCAGTTTATATTGTATCCACCCAGACTTGTTTCCATGGCAACCAAATGTTCGTCATCAGATGGGAGGATACATACTCCGGAGAAAAACCCCAAACGGGGTCAGCAGCACAACTGTTTCAAAAAAATAAAAGGCATCCATGTACATTTTCTAAGAAACATCTATACACTACCATTACAATCTTAGACAGCCCGGAAAAAATTCCCATATATGTGTATAACAGTAGAATATATATATAGACTGCGGTTTACACAAAAAAACAGCAGTTTACAGTAACAAAAAAAAGTTTCTCTCATCAAAGAGCCTCCTGAATTTTTTTTTTAAAAAAGCAATAAAAATACATATTCTACATTAAAATTGCATTGACCAAAATAAAACAAGTAACAAGAAAGAGAACATGAATACATAAAAATTAATAATCAGAAAGTCCATTTATACATAAACATTTTAGCATTCATAATCAGATGCCAAAGCTGATAAAAGAAAAGAGGGACATTAATAGACAAAAAATCAAACATCAAAAATTAAACATCAAATTCAACCCTAGGAGGAAAAAAATAAATAAAGATAGCAGCAATGAGGTGGCAAAATGTTTTCAGAGGAAATTATGTAGTTCAAAATCTACATTTAATCCTCTAGGGGCTAAAGTGTCTAATTCAAAAATCCATTTAATTTCTGCCTGACCCAAATTTTTAATTTTATCGCCACCCCGCCAATGTGTTTTAGGTTTATCAATGGCCATAAATTGTAGTAAAGAAGAATATTTTTTGTGTGATATTAAAAAATGGTGGGACACACTATGTTTTTCATAACCATTCATAACATTTCTAACATGTTTGCTTATACGGGTTTTAAGAGGTCTAGATGTCCTGACAATATAGTATAACCCACAAGGGCAGTTTAACATATATATCACTCCATTAGATTCACAGGTAATAATTTCTTTAATTTTATATATTTTGTCCGTATGAGGGTTTTTAAAATTATATAGTTTTGCTCTGTGTTTTGCTGGTTTCCTTACAAGCCAAACACATTCTGCATCCGTGGAAACCTATTATATCGGCAAATATATTTTTATCTAATTGTTGAATTTTCTTGGTTTTTAAAAAACTTTTACATAGATGATTTTTTAAATTAGGGGCACCTCTAAATATAATTTGAGGAAGTGGGCCCAAAAAAGGTTTCAAAAGTGGGTCTTGAAGAAGTAAAGTCCAATATTTATAAAAAAAATTCCGAATATGTTTATTGTTACTGCTAAAATTTGTAATCATAGGAATTTCTTTAGGTTTTTGTTCTGGTGTCAGAATTTTAGATTATATAAGGGTGGCCCTATCTAAATAACCTACTTCTTGAATAGCCTTGTCTATAGAGGTACTTTCGTAATTTTTGTTAAGAAACTTATTTTTGAGATTGTCTGCTTGTATATAAAAATCTTGAACATCATTACAGTTCCTTCTTATTCTACACAATTGACTTCTGGGTACATTCAAGAGCCAAGGAAGAAAATGGCAGCTATCAGATTCTATAAAACTGTTTGTATCAACTTTCTTAAAGAAAGTACGAGTTTTCAGAATATTGGAATAATTAAATACTTCTAGATCTAAGAAGTTAATACTTTTATTGCTATATTCTGCTGTTAGGATAATTCCCCATGTGTTGGAATTCAAAAATGACAAAAAAGATTCTAGAGATAAGGAGTCTCCTTTCCAGATAAAAAATAAATTGTCTATATACCTCTTATAGGACACCAGGTTTGCAGGAGGAGGAGGAGGAGGAGGAGGATGTAGCCAACACTGTTTTTTATTTGTTTTTGTTTTTTTAAATTGGGGTAGCTCCCAAAATATTGGTACATATAACAACAGAAAACAAAGAATAAGTGCACTTGAGTATAACAATGACTGGGTGAGGCCGCTATAAATGTCTATTCTGCACGAGGTACAGAGAAGTCTGGTGGGATCCATGCCTGGTTCTTCTTAATAAACGTGAGCTTGTCCACGTTGGCTGTGGACAGGCGTCTGCGCTCATCTGTGATAACACCCCCTGCCGTGCTAAACACACGTTCAGACAATACACTGTCTGCAGGGCAGACCAGCACCTCCAAGGCATAAAGGGCAATTTTTTTTGTTTTTTTGTTTATTGGACTGCAAGAAATGCACAGCATGACACAAATGTACTATATAGCACCCAAAACAATTAGAATTTTTCAAAGTGCGCTGTAAGCACAGTATTGGACTGTTCCATCTGACTCTCAGATATGAAGTGCACCGCAAGATGCAAATGTACTATTTACCACCCAAAACAATTAGAATTTTTCAAAGTGCACTGTAACCACAGTATTTCACTGTTCTATTTGACTCTCAGATATGAAGTGCACCGCAAGATGCAAATGTACTATTTACCACCCAAAACAATTAGAATTTTTCAAAGTGCACTGTAACCACAGTATTTCACTGTTCTATTTGACTCTCAGATATGAAGTGCCCTGCAAGACGCAAATGTACTATTTACAACCCAAAACAATTAGAATTTTTCAAATTGCACTGTAAGCACAGTATTTGACGGTTCTATTTGACTCTCAGATATGAAGTGCACCGCAAGACACAAATGTACTATTTAGCACCCAAAACAATTAGAATTTTTCAAAGTGTGCTGTAAGCACAGTATTTGACGGCTCTATTTGACTCTCAGATATGAAGTGCACCGCAAGACGCAAATGTACTATTTACCACCCAAAACTATTAGAATTTTTCAAAGTGCGCTGTAAGCACAGTATTTGACGGTTCTATTTGACTCTCAGATATGAAGTGCAGGACGCAAATGTAATATTTAATAGCAAACAATTGCAGTATTTAAAAATGCCTAGATGTTGCCCACTGAGCTAACAGAACAGGATTAAAGTCATGTGCCTGGCACACATGCAGTTGCAAGTGCACTGCACTCTCTGTGGCACTGGGCTCAGGGCAGGGTACAAATATGTAGTATAGCACCCACTAAAATAATCACTGTAATTTGAATAATTGCTGTAGTTTGAATAATCACTGTAGTTTGCAGATTCAACACCAGAATTTTTTTTTAATCTGTCCCTCACAGCTGCAGCATCCTCTCCCTACACTAAGAAGAGCTCATGTGATGTGCGTGTACGTGACTCCAGCTTATATATAGAGGCTGGGTCACATGCTGCACTGGCCAATCACAGCCATGCCATTAGTAGGCATGGCTGTGATGGCTTCTCAGGTAAAACGAGTCAAACGCTTGTTGATTGGCTGCCCTGCAGCCTTTCAAAATGCGCATTAAATCGCCGAACCCTAAACTCCAACACGAACATACAGTGGAATGTCAGTGTTCGGGGTCCAAAAACCTTAATGTTCAGTACGAACCCGAACAGTGCGGTTTGCTCAACACTATTAGAGACTATTCACCTCCGTGGCTGCTGTAAGCCTCAAATATACTTAAGGGGCCATTAAATGTGTTGTATATACTTCAATATACTCCATCTCCTTCATTCTCTATTGGAAATAACATCATCCCCATGACGAATGAGCTGAGAGGAATTTCTGTTTATACTCAATACATCGCACCCTGAGAATTATAGGACTTACCGTCTTTGCCTCTCCCACTCAGAGCCGGTTATATTAGGCTCTATAAAGTGTGAGTGCATTTCCTTTGGGGGAATTATTTATCTATATGATTCTGTATATATATGACTACACATTGTATTTGGACTGACTGGAGAGGAGGAGCTGAAGAAGAAGAGAAAAGATCTGTCATAGAAGAGACGGAGGGGGCGTGGCCTAAGTAAAAACGTCATAACAGAAGTGACTGTACTAAAGGAGAAACAGAGGATCACATTGGACACTTGAAAAAGCCTCAACAAGAGGGGAAACGCATTGTGTGAGAGGAGAGGAGTGCACAGACAACACTATTGGTTTTATGGACAAGCATCTGGGACTTTTAAAACATGTTTAAATGTAAGATCTTACTGTTTGTTTGTTTTATTGCTTTTATTAAAATACTTACTTGTGCAATCCTGCCTTTTCCTTCCCATGTGATCTGGATATCTGGGTTGCCCCTGGAGCTGGTTTACAAGATCTACCTGCTCTTATCTGAGCTCACCCACGCTATTTATCTTGAGCAGGGTATTGCGCATGTAAATGTGAGTGTACCATTTATGCACTTTGCACTATTATACCATTGCACTGATATACTACACTATTATTGTTTTTGTTTTTTTCCCTTTGCATAATATCTGAGCATTTCGTCTCATAGAAAAGGGTAATGCTCTTTTTTTCTAGTGTTGGGCACTAGCGCACATGTTCACTTTATTGTATTTGTTTACACATTGTATTTGTATTCTCTTTTGTTTTGCATATTTTCACTAAGAGAGTGTTCTCTGACATACCTTATTGAAGAACCAACTATTTAGATAAGTATTGTGTTTTTTAATTCATGTTTGCGCAACACTTATATTATTACACGTTCTTAACTATTTTGTGCCCCTTTGAGGGAATGGCACTATTGTTTGCTGCACTTTGTTAAAATATCTCACTTTTACAGCGCCTATCACTATTCTATTCTGTTTACTTCTTTTATACATGCCAATATCTTATTGGCCCTTGCAGCTGCTGACTGGCATTGGGCACTGTTGCCAAGTTTGTTCTCTACAATTATTCCTAAATCCTTTTCAGTAGTAGTATTTCCCAGGGAAATACCATTTAAATTAAATGTTGCTTTTTTATTATTTTTTCCCATAATGCATAACTTTACATTTGTCTATATTGAACCTTGTTTGCCACTTTACTGCCCAGTCCCCCACTCTGTTCAAATCTTCCTGCAAAGAAAAACATCAAAATTCTTTATTACCTTACCTAATTTAGTGTCATCAGCAAACATGGAGGCGTGGCTCTCAGCACAACGTGGGAGATCATTAATAAACAAATTAAAAAGAGGGTGCCCAAAACAGACTCCTGAGTTACTCCGTTCAATACCCTGGTACAATTTGAGGATTTTCCATTTACAACAACCCTTTGCATTCTATCTTTTAGCCAATTTTCAATCCAAATACATACACTTGCCCCCAAACCTATTTCTCTCAATTTGTAGAGTAACCTTTTGTGTGGAACTGTATCAAATGCTTTTGCAAAATCCAAATAGATCACATCAACTGCCACACCTAGATCTATATTTTTACTGACTTCTTCATAGAATGTTATTAAGTTTGTTTGACAAGACCTGTCTTTCACAAAAACATGTTTTTACTAATTGTATTCTGATTCGAGATGTATTCTTGGGTGTATATCTTTAGCAATCCTTCAAATAATGTCCCCACTACATTTGCTCAGAGTGAATTTATTTACTCTCCATTTAAGATTGGAAAAGTACATTGAATTTCTAGACTATGGCCCATATTCATGGCCCTAGTTAACCCCAAAAATGTCATTAGTGGTAAAGTAATGGTCATTTATGATTCATTGCTAACTCCAATAATGGGTGCAGTAAAATATACCCATTAAAAAATTACAGCACCTTCTAAAGCACCTTATACTTACAATGGCGGTTTACAGTACCCTGTTAAATACTGTTCTGTGCGGTAATTGCCACATACAGAGAGGGAAAAAAGTATTTGATCCCCTGCTGATGTTGAATGTTTGCCCACTGGGCTCAATCACTGCTATATAAAGAGAACAGAGCTTGAGCCTTTTTTTCCCACTTCCTTACACTTTTATAGAGCGGGAGCCTTTATACATAATTCCCCCAGTATCCATCGTACCAGTATCCATCGTATCTCCAGCATCTTCAATAGGCATATTGTCAACTTATTCATGCTTAACTTCTTGAGTTATTTTCACATACTATGCAATTTAGCATTGCATGGTTCTGTTATACTTTGGCTGTTTGGTGGGATGATAAAATGTGTAAGTAGTGATTTTATTTTGTCTTATTCAGTACAATAATCATCTAAAGTGAGGGAAAAAAGTATATGATCCCCTGCTCATTTTGAACGTTTGCCCACTGACAAAGAAATGATCAGTCTATAATTTTAATGGTATTAATGTATGTTAACATTAATACTTAATTAAGTAATTAATTAAAAGTGAGAGACAGAATAACAAAAAAACAATCCAGAAAACCGCATGCAAAAAAGTTATAAATAGATTTTCATTTCAATTAGTGAAATATGTATTTGATCCTATCCCAATCAGCAAGATTTATGGACCCAGGTATATTTTATACAGTTAACAAGCTGAGATTAGGAGCACTCTCTTAAAGGGAGTGACCCTAATCTCAGCTTGTTACCTGTATAAAAGACACCTGTCTACAGAAGCAATCAATCAGATTCCAAACTCTCCACCATAGCCAAGACCAAAGAGCTGTCCAAGGATGTCAGGGACAAGATTGTAGACATACACAAGGCTGGAATGGGCTACAAGACCATCACCAAGCAGCTTGGTGAGAAGGTGACCACAGTTGGTGTAATAATTTGCAAATGGAAGAAACACAAAATAACTGTCAGTCTCCCTCAGTCTGGTGTGCAATGCAAGATCTCCCCTTGTGGAGTTTCAATGATCACGAGAACGATGAGGAATCAGCCCAAAACTACACAGGAAGATCTTGTTAATTATCTCAAGGCAGCTGGGACCATAGTCACCAAGAAAACAATTGGTAACACATTACGACGCGAAGGACAGAAATCCTGCAGCACCTGCAACGTCCACCTGCTCAAGAAAGCACATGTACAGGCCATTCTGACGTTTCCCAATGTACATCCAAATGATTCAGAGGAGAACTGGGTGAAAATGTTGTGGTTAGCAAAGCCAAAAATCAAGTTATTTGGCATCAACTCAAGTCGCCGTGTTTAGAGGAGGAGGAATGCTACCCAAGACCCCAAGAACACCATCCCCACCGTCAAACTTGGAGATGGAAACATTATGCTTTGGGGGTGTTTTCCTGCTAAGGGGACAGGACAACTGCACTGCATTAAAGAGATGATGGATGGGGCCATGTACCGTCAAATCTTGGGTGAGAACCTCCTTCCCTCAGCCAGGGCATTGAAAATGGGTTGTGGATGGGTATTCCAGCATGACCATGACCCAAAACATGCAGCCAAGGCAACAAAGGAGTGGCTTAAGAAGAAGCACATTAAGGTCCTGTGGTGGCCTAGCCAGTCTCCAGACCTTAATCCCATTAAAAATCTGTGAAGGGAGCTGAAGTTTCGAGTTTCCAAACATCAGCCTCGAAAACTTAATGACGTGGAGAGGATCTGCAAAGAGGAGTGGGACCAAATCTTTCCTGAGATCTGTGCAAACATGGTTGCCAACTAAAAGAAACATCTGACCTCTGTGATTGCCAACAAGGGTTTTGTCACTAAGTATTAAATCAAAGGATCAAATACTTATTTCACTCATTGACATGCAAATCAATTTTTAACTTTTTTGACATGTATTTTTCTGGATTTTGTTTTTGTTATTCTGTCTCTCACTGTTAAAATACACCTACCATTAAAATTATAGACTGATCATTCCTTTGTCAGTAAGCAAACATTCAAAATCAGCAGGGGATCAAATATTTTTTTCCCTCACTGAATGCTGATGTGAGTCCATAGTTTCCAATGAAAATAGTAAAATATATAAATTTGACCATTCCAAAAGTGACTTAAAATGAATGAACAATATATAATATAGTTTAATAGCTTGGCTGCTCTTCTAAGAGCTGCTTTTCAAAGAGTGTATTTAGAGATATTCTGGAGACAGACTTGATTTTTTACTTGCTGATATCTTCTTTTCTACTTGACTAAAGATCCATTTAGTCAAGTTATTGTGTGGTGGTTTGTACTGATTTCCTGCTTCAAATTGGTAAGGAATCTGAATTGAATACTTAGGTGTTTGTCATTCTTTGGTTTCTAATTGGCATAGGCCCACTCAGGTGTTAAAACCTTCTTTGGGGGATGTGCTTGTATGTGTGTGTTGTGTATATAAAGCCTAGTGGAAACTATCTTGTCTAATTTAATAGCTCGGCTGCTCTTCTAAGAGCTGCTTTTCAAAGAGTGTATTTGGAGATATTCTGGAGATACTCAGGAGGTAGTCTGAGGTATACAAGACATAAGAAAAACAAAAAGATTTGTTTGATTTAAATTGTTAAAATGGCAGATTTGTTCACTGTGATAACTGTTATGCATTTGTTTCACGTTCCATTTTTTGTAGGTTTGGATGTTGCCTAATCTGTAGACAGCTCTCTTGATTGCAGCAGGAAATTGCAAAGTCTGAGATTTGTAAATTAGCTGTAAAACAAACTCAGACTGAGACTGTTGCAAAGTCACTGCCACAGAGGCTATTGCCTCAGAAGCTTCCTAGGAATGGCAGGTGGGTCACTGTTTGATCTGGTAGACTTAGAGTTGTGGATAAAAGGCATGTCCCGCAGTCTGTGGCTCTCCAGAATTCATGTTCAGCACTTTCAGAGTGCAGTGGTGTTGTGGAGGCAGGCTCAGACACAGAGTCTGAGGAACCACCCTCCTCTATGGCTAAGGTGTGCAAGGAGAAGGTGAGGCCTGGTAGAAAGCAGTTGTTGGGTGATTCTATCATAAGAGGCGTGGAGTTGGACAGTATTGGCTTAGTGAGATGTCTTCGTGGAGCTACTGCTTGCAAAGACAGGAGGCATATTTCTAATATTGTTAAGCAAGCAAATCAGGAAGGCGGATTGGATGTACTGGTTCACCTAGGGACAATGATTTGGCTTGCAATGAGGTTTCGGAGGTTAAGGAAGCTTTTTGTGTTCTTGCCAATGATATATGGCAGGTTGTGTCCACACTGTCATTTTCTGAAGTTCTGCCTGTACATAATATTCAGAATGATAGACGGATACCTATTAGGGACTTTAACCTGTGGCTTGGGGAATGTTGTCAGGAGCAAGGATTTGGCTTTTTTTCTCATGATAGTTCTCTTTGGGATAGAAATGAACTGTACAAACAATATGGTTTGCATCTTTCTCAAAAGGGAACAAATGTTCTCAGTGAGCAGTTTAGAGGTTTTGCTAGGGGGTATTTAAACTAAAAGAAGGGCGGGGGAAATGGTAAAAAAACATCAATCCAAATGTCCCCCAAAACATGGACAGAAGGTGCCTGTAGACTGTGTGCTGAAAAATGATAAGCTTAGGGTCATGTCTACAAATGCTCACAGTTTAGGGAAAAAGATCCATGTACTTGTGGCAATATTGGCAAATGAGAATGTATATTTAGTGGCTGTTACTGAGACATGGTATAATGAAAAAAATGACTGGGATATATCAATACCAGGGTACTCTTTATATAGAATAGATAGAGAAGGCAAGAAAGGGGAGGGGTGGCCCTGTATGTGAGGGATAGCTGAAAAGCTAACATAATACAAGTTAGTGAGGTGAACATAGAGTCAGTTTAGGTTATGTTAGAATTTGGAAATCATGTGGTAACTCGGGTAGGTGTGATTTATAGGCCCCCTGGTCATATAGAGGAGTTAGATAATCTACTAGTTGAGGAAATAGCTAAAATGACAATGAAGGGGGAAGTGACTTTAATCTTCCTGATGTGAACTGGAAATCCAAAATAGCTACTTGTGCCAGGAGTACGCATATCCTAAACTCCCTACTGGCATTTTCACACAGTCACACCACACAAAAACAAAAGTTTTAAATTTTAGATAAACCAACTTTTCTAAAATTAGATTATGTGTAAATGAGTCATTATCTCAATTGAGCAATTTAAATGGAGTCCAGGATAAATGGGCTTATCTAAAAGTTGCAATACTGAAGGCAACAGAAAATTGCATTAGGCAAGGCAAGTAGTGGATGAGCCAACTCAAAAGAAGGCCATATTAGATTTAGTGTTCACAAATGAAGATTTGTTATCAGATATTACTGTAGGTGAAAGTTTAGGATCTAGTGATCACCAGTCAGTGTGGTTTAATACAAGAACAGTGACACAGCCACACCACACAAAAACAAAAGTTTTAAATTTTAGAAAAACCAACTTTTCTAAAATTAGATTATGTGTAAAGAAGTTATTATCACACTGGAGCAATTTAAATGGAGTCCAGGATAAATATGATTATCTAAAAGTTGCAATACTGAAGACAAGAGAAAATTGCATTAGGGTTCTCAGTAAGAGCAAAAACTGTGGTATTCTGCAGAAGTGGCCGAAATAGTAAAAAAACAAAAGGCCAGCATTAAGTAACTATAAAAAAAACTCAGAGTGAGGAAGATAGACTGATATTTAAGAGTAGGCAGAAAGAGCTTCCAAAGCACATGCAGAAGAGAAAATAGCCCAGTCAGTGAAAAAGGGGGGTAAAACATGTTTTTATACACAAATGAAAAAAGGAAAATAAACAAGGATTATTTAGATTAAAAACAAAAGAAGGATGCTATGTAGAAGAGGATAAAGGCCTAGCAGGCTGCCTTAATGAATATTTTTGTTCAGTTTTTACAAATGAAAAAGAGGGTAAGGGACCTCATCTAGGGAAAAAGACTAATGAGTCTTTTGATGCATGTAAGTTTACAGAGGAAGAGGTTTTTACTTCAGCTGTCTAAATAAAAGACAAATAAGTTGATGGGCCCTGATGGGATACATCCTAAGTTATTAAAACATCTTAGTGGTGTAATAGCAAAACTGTTAACAGATTTATTTAACCAATCACTGTTAACGGGAGTAGTCCCATAAGATTGGAAATTAGCAAATGTTGTGCCCATTCACAAGAAAGGTAGCAGGGAGGAGGCAGGTAACTATAGACCAGTAAGTCTTACTTCAGTAGTGGGGAAAATAAGGGAAACCTTTTTAAAGAATAGAATTGTTGAACATCTAAAATCGCATGGATTTCAAGATCAGAGACAACATGGGTTTACTTCAGGGAGATCATGCCAAACTAATATTATTGATTTTTTGATTTGGTGACTAAAATAATAGATCAGGGTGGCACAGTAGACATTGCTTACGGAGATTTCAGTAAGGCTTTTGACACTGTCGCACATAGAAGGCTTATCAATAAACTACAATCTTTAAGTTTGGATTTCAATATTGTTGAATGGATTAGACAATGGGCGAGTGACAGTCAACAGAGGGTTGTAGTCAATGGAGTATATTCGATGAAAGGTCTTGTTACTAATTAAGTACTTTACTGATTTGTACTTGGACCTATTCTCTTTAATATTTTTATTAGTGACATTGCAGAAGGTCTTGTTGGCAAAGTATGTCTTTTTGCTGATGATACAAAGATTTGCAGCAGGGTTTATGTTCATGGAGGGATAATCCAAATGGCAAATTATTTAGCTAAACTAGAAAAATGGTCAGAACTGTGGCAACTGACATTTAATGTGGACAAGTGCAAGATTATGTGCCTTGGGCTTAAAACCCCCAAAACAGAATATAGAATATTTGGTACACTCCTAACCTCAACATCTGAGGAAATGGATTTAGGAGTAATAATTTCAGAGGACTTAAAGGTAGGAAGGCAATGCAATAGAGCAGCAGGAAATGCTAGCAGAATGCTTGGTTGCATAGGGAGAGGTATTAGCAGTAGAAAGAGGGAAGTGCTCATGCTATTGTACAGAGAATTGGTGAGACCTCACTTGGAGTATTGTACGCAGAACTGGAGACCATATCTCCAGAAGGATATTGATCCATTGTAGAGAGTTCAGAGAAGGGCTACTGAACTGGTTCATGAGTTGAAGGATAAAACTTACCAGGAAAGGTTAAAGCATCTTAACATGTATAGCTTGGAGGAAAGACGTGATAGTGGGGATGTGATAGAAACATTTAAATACATAAAGGGAATCAACACTGTAAAGGAAGAGAGTATATTTAAAAGAAGAAAAAGTACCACAACTAGATTTTAAGCATATGTGGGATAGGCACAAGGCTATCCTAGCTATAAGACAGGGATCTGGGGACTAATAAAATTATTTAGAAATTGGGTAGACTAGATGGGACAAATGGTTCTTATCTGCCGACACATTCTATTTATGTATATCAGAAAAAGTAAGTCATACATTATAAAAAGATTTTAAGACAGGGGCAGTTCAGTAGTATACAAAATATGTGTGTCAAATATGTGTGCAACACATCCACCTGTGTAAACATATGTTACAGAAAATGATTATTCTAAATGATGATAAATGGAGGACATGGACAAGAAAAGATCCTACACTCTGTTACTTTTGCATTTTCTCTTTCTGTGGTGCATCCTTCTGTCTTCTCTTCTCTGCAGCTCATATAGGATGTGCCTCAGCTCTTACATGTCGTCATTGAAAACACATGTTTGTAAACTAATGAAAGTTAAATACATTTCTTTTCATGCTTTGACTTTCTATATTGTTCAGCAAAGTTGTATTGTAGTGCATGGTATTCAATGACCAGATATAAATGAACTCAGGACATTGAATATAATCACTTGTTAATCCTTGTTATTTTCTATGTTGAAAACATCCTTAGTAAAAAGTGATCCATTGTTTTGTACATACAAAATTTTATTTAGCCCAACATTAAATTGGTAATGTTTAAAACCTTGGAGGACAGGTAAATGGATGACAGGTAAAAAAAAAAGGACACTTGTCAAAATGAGCCCAGATGAGATGTAAACAATTCCTGGTCCTTTACATCTGTAGTCTTTGTAGGTTTCTAAACCTTCGTAGTCCTTTTAAGTTTGAAATCATTTTCTCAATTCCCTTCAGTTCTCTTTTCATTGAGTAGATCCTTATGATCCTTAGGGTTGCCAGATCAGGATTTTGTTCCCTGGATTAATATAATTTACATGCTCCTCTATAGTATCTCAAATTAATGTGTGTATTCGGAGGAAAGGCATTAAAGGTAATTTTAACTTTTGCTTCATCAATAGTAGCAAAAGTAAAAAAAAATCCTGTGCCACTGTTCCAAAGAAACCTGATGTGCATCTTTGCAAATACACTCAGGTCTACTCAGAACTTTCAAGAAGCACCAGCTTTGGCCTAAACAATCAGCACAGGTAACTGATAAAGACCCTTGTTTTTACATTCAACCATCAGAGACAGAGTTAAACCTGATGCTTCATAGGCAGGCCTCATAGATGCTGCTCAGAGTATCAACATGCCCGTACCTTAAAAAATATAAGCCAAGGATATTAATATTAAAGAGCGTATCAGGGGATTTTGAGTAACTTTATAAGGGGATCACATTACAGTGCTGGGGCAGTTCAGTGGGACAAAGTGACACTGTGGTATGTTCTGGCAGGAAAATTTATACTGTAGCATGCCAAATCATGTGGGTGCAATATGAGTACAAGCTAAGTGATGTGGGTACTGTATGGTGCTGTGTTAAGACCTTTAGGTGCAATGTAAGTGCATGGAAACGTAATAAAAATAAGAAATCAAAAAATTTTCAATAACATTTTCATTACAAATACATACATACAGCTAGTTATATACATATATTTGGGGTCCACCTCAAGCTTTTGATAAGGCTGGAAATATTTTAACTTTTTTTTTTTTTGTGTGTCCAGAAAAGTAATATTACTTTACTGAGAGGGTGGTGGATGAGAGGTTAATATATGATGGAGTTTAAGCATGCATGGGATAAGCATAAGGCTATCCTTGATATAAGAGAAGGCCAGGGACTAATGGAAATATTACTTTACTGAGAGGGTAGTGGATGCATGGGATAGCCTTTCAGCAGAAGTGGTAGAGGTTAATACAGTGAAGGAGTGTAAGTATAAGGCTATTCTAGATATAAGATGAGGCCAGGGATTAATGGAAGTATTACTTTCTGAGAGGGTGGTGGAGGCATGGAATAGTCTTCCAGCAGAAATGGTAGAGGTTAATACAGTGGAGGTCAGAAACTTTGTATTATTTTACTGAGAAGGTAGGGGATACATGGAATAGTTTGCCAGCAGAAGTGGTAGAGGTTAATACAGTGAAGGAGTTTAAGCATGCATGGGATAGATATAAGGCTATCCAAGATAAAAGACAAGGCCAGGCACAAAGCGGAACAGTTGAGAGGTATGTAAGTGGAATTTCTGGGCTGGAGTTGCATGGTTGGGTCGGGGGGCCCCGAGGCAATTTTTGCACCGGGGCCTGGTGGCTTCTAGTTGTGCCTCTGGGTTTGGCTATCTATCAAAATAACACTTGGCGCATGGAAAATGCCCTGTTCTCAAGCAAGGAAAATAAAGAACACATATCAGAAACAACTAGATTCTTTTTTTCAAGAGAACAGACCAGAGGATACCTCCCTGGCAACCAGGTGGAGTGGATGTGAAGCAGTGATTAGGGGTCACCTAATCAAAATTAAAAAACAAAGCAGATTACCATTTAAGCATTTGGCAGACTTATATATCGCATTCTACAAATTAGCAACAGAGAACAAGGCAAATCCCTCACTGGCTCTAAAAGATAAACTGAAAAGTATACAAGCAAATATTGATCAAGTGCAATTAACGCAAACTATAAAAGCTATGGATGAATTAAGATTAAAATACTATCAGAAAGCAAACAGTCCAGATAGACTATTAACAAATCAACTGAGGAAGAAGCAGGGAAAGAACAGGGTAAAAAAATTAAGATTGGGAGAGAAGGTCCTTATATCTCCAGATGATATAAATCATATAGCTTACCACAGGATAATGTACACAACGGCATTGAAGATTATTTAATTCACACTAATATCCCAAAGATATAATATCCCAGAGATAATTTCTGAATAAACCACTCAAGAAGAGGGAACTTAGTGAGCCTATAGATAGTATGCCTAAAGACAAAACACCGGGACCAGACAGTTTTACTAACTTTATTTATAAGACATTTAAATCAGAAATAATAGATTACCTATTCGATACTTTTAAAGAGATCATGAGCACCGGGCATTGCCCGAGGGAAATGCTACAGGCAAACATATTGCTTATATTAAAAAACGATAAGGCACAGGATGATGTGACAAACTATAGACCAATCTCCCTTATCAATGAGTCGTCAAAGTATACTCATCTGTATTGGCAGGGAGATTGAAGCAGGTAATTGGATGTATTATTCATAGAGACCAGATAGGGTTTGTCCCGGATGGGACTCAGGAAATAAAGTAAGAAGGCTGATAGATCTGCTGGAGTATGTGGATAGGAGGAAGGTCCCCCTCCTGACCTTCTATCTGGACGCAGAAAAGGCGTTCGACAGGGTCAGGTGGGGCAGCTTTGGTCGCATTTGGTATCACTGGGGTGATGCTTAGGGCCATAATGGTGCTTTAAACTTCCCCGAGTGCTAGAGTAGTTTGCGGCAGACTCTGCTCGGAATGGTTTTAACTTCAAAATGGCACTAGACAGGGATGTCCCCTGTATCCTATCTTGTATGTCCTGTCACTAGAACCTTTGGCGATAACTGTAAGAGAGAATCAGGGCATAGTAGGATTAAAGATTAGAGATGAAGAAGTCAAAATAGCATTATATGAAGATGACGTGGTAGTATCAATGACAAATCCGGCCCAGTCCATGGAGTACGTCATGGCCGATGTAGAAAGATATGCCAAGGTCTCTAACTACAAGTTGAATCTAAAAAAAGACCATGGCCCATTTTAGTAGCGTACTTGAAAACATAATCAAGCAAATTCAGGATACATTTCAGCTGGGGGAGTATATGAGTACATGGGCGTCAAGATCCCTAAGAGAATTGATGACATAATGGAAACAAACTTTTTAAACCTCTTAACCCAAACCAACAAAAATATAAAAGAATGGAAACAGGTGGAATTATCATGGTTAGGGTGAATTAATGTACTCAGGTCATATGTGATGCTCAGGTGGACAGACCTCTTCCGTATGATACCATTAAAAATACCCACCAGCTTGCTAGATTTATTACAGAGAAGTTTTATGGAAAGGGTGAACAGCAATGATAAATTCCTATACCCTGAGTACCAAATGGTAAAAGAGAGGTACTGGTTATCCGTTAGTGAAACAGGAATATGAGGCAAGTATATTGGCACATATTTTAAAGACCAAGAAGACTTCTTCACAAGAAGAAACATGGTATAAAATCAAAACAGCAGCATGTGGAGTTAGAAATCTAGAGCCATTAATATGGCCAGTCGACACCATCAAAATAAAAAGGTAAATTAAAGCCAGTAATATGATATTGGAGAATTTATTATCGACATGGTTCCTACTTAAGGATAAAATGGGTATTAAGAATAAACTGCTGAGGCATTTGAGTATCAAAATATAGAGGATTTGTCTTCAATGGAATGGAAATATTTAGGAATAACAACTATTGGACAATTGATGGTAGATAATGCAATAAAGCCATTCCAGGATATTGTCCAACTATATAATTTACCAGCTTCAAATGTTTTTAGATACCTTAGAGTCAAAAACTCTATATAAAAGCATTTGCTTTTAAAAGAGAGGGAACTAGTAAAAGAATTGTCAAACATATTTTTGCTCCAAAGCAATAGGAAATTATTGGCCAAAGCTATTGCCTTCATCTGACTAAAGGATAAGTCTAAGGTAGATATCCCAAGAATCAAAAAATGGGAAAAAGAACTATAAATAACCATAACACACAGGGAATTGGGCTACACATTACAAAAGATAAATAAATGGGGCCATGATGTCTCCCTACTAGAGACCCAATATAAAGTAATGAATAAATGGTACCTGACTCCCACAAGATTAGCGGCTATGTACCAGTCAACTACGAAGACCTGTTGGAGATGCAAGGAAGCAGATGGGACCTACCAACATATATGGTGGCACTGCAGAAAAGTAAATAAACCTTGGCATACTACCTTCGATTTTTTGAAGGGGGTAGATGTCATAGGCTTTACCAGAGTGCCGGCAGAGCCATTACTACACCTGAACTGGCCATCCCTAAATATACATCAGACAGTGCTCACAATACATACATTCCTAGCGGTTAAAAGAGTGATAGCTAAGGAGTGGAAACAAAGCAAACCGTTTGAGAATTAAGAAGATATCCGAATTGGGTGAAAGAGTATTAGATATAAGGATGCCATCTCTGCCTTGATACCACTCCGATACGGGGTCTCCTTAACTTACATCAATGGTGTGTATATATCTGTATATATATGTGAACAAGCAGGGGGATAGAAGGGGGAGTAAGAAATATTCTGTCTCTTCTTTTTATCTTTTTGCATGCCAGCTTCAGACCTCAGATATACTTCCTGAAAATGTGACCATCAGAACAGAAGGACCACCCGCAGGTAGCGTGTCTTCGCTGTCATAAGCCGATCACTGTAGAGATAAATGCATACCACCGAAATTCCATCTGCCATTTCACCTTATTATCTTACAGAAATAATGAGTACAGGGGGGGCGGAGCCAGCAGCCCAAGATGGTGGACGCACTTTAACAGAGCTCCGTAGCAACAAATATCCTCCAGCAACAATTGGCTACGTACAGCTGCTATGGGTCGCCAAAACCGGCAGAACACCCCTGAGAAGAAGAGGCTGGATAACTCGCCACCCCCCACAGCTGCTTTTTTCTGACGTAATCAGAGTTCGGGAGATGCCGAGGGCCTACCTAAAATGGCCGCCAGTCACACACCAAACCTCACTCCACTTTGCACAAAGGACTCCGATAGCCGAAACACCCCTCCTGAAGACTGGAGGATGGCGTTCAGCATGCTACCAACAAAAAGTGATATTGCTGAGATAGTGGATAAAGCACTACAGCCCCTCCAAGCTGAACTGTCAGAGATGAAACATGATATGCGACAGATGGAGGGTAAAGTACTTACCCTGGAGGAGGTAATGCCATTAACCTGTGAAACGGTGAACGCACTGAATACGCACGTACAGACACAGGAATTTCAGATCTACTTACTTCAACAACGTGTTGAGATGCTAGAAAATAAAAGCCGACAAAATAATGTCCGCATCCGAGGGGTCCCTGAGGAAGTCGGTGATGAAGACCTACGTGCTACAGTTAAACAGCTATTCGATTCTATCCTGCACAAGTCCCCAGCAAACTCTACTGAAGTGGACACAGTGTTCCGCAGCAGGAGACGGAGAGGTCCAAAAGGAGTCATACCCCGAGATGTGATATGTACCCTACACTATTTTGCTGATCGGGATGCACTTTTGAAGGACTACCGCCATATGCCACCGGTCAAAATCCTGGACAAGGAGATCACGTTTTTTGCCGACCTCTCCCCTACCACATTGCAGGCTCATAAGGCCTTACGCCCGGTGACTGTGGAACTAAGAGCAGCTGAGATTCCATATACCTGGGGCTTCCCGTTTGCCCTACAGGTCCGAAGGAACAATGTATTGCATGTTCTTCGCCACCCAAAAGACTTACCATCTTTCCTCAGCGGGTTGGGCTTACCTAACATACAGGTACTGGAGTGGCAGAAACCTGCTATTTTTCCCGGTCCCCTCTGCGTAAACCCTACAACGTCAGAGACTGGCTAGCTTAGCAACACCTAAACTGACTACCTGTAATGGTTCGGGACCTTCCCATTGGGACGCAAGTTATAATTGGGGTTTATATCCCCAGAGACGGCCTCTGCACCTTTAACTATGCTCCAATCTGGACTGTTTTAACACACTGTATATAGCCAATTTTCACAAATTTTAATAAGCCTCGTCTACATATTTGAAACAATAGGCACATGTCTAATGTATACTAAAGCAGAAGGCCCATACCTTACATTTGTTTGTTCTATTTGCTGGGTTTTCTCCCCCATTTTTTATTAACAAATGGGAAGAGAAAGTTCCAAAGCCATATTATGCTCTTTGTTGCAGCTGCGGTGCAGCGCTTGTATTGTTATATTACCATGGGGCTGCTGGCTCTGTTTCCCCCACAGAGGAGCTCCACTCTACCTTGGTTGGTGGAATTGGAGCTAGGTCAACTTTTTTCTGACCGTAACCTCATTTTTTCTTTTTGTGGCGCTTTCACGCCATAAGTGGCCTGTCCCACCTGTGAGTTACTTCCTACTCTTTGTCTTTACCTTCTTCTCTGTTTTACCCTCTTCTTCCCATTAAATATATGACCTCCCCCCTTTATATAAATTTTTTTTTTCTCTTTTTCTTTTTTCTCTCTTCCCTCCCCCTTTATATAAATCTTTTCATTCCTTTTAGACATAATCATTTGTGATAAAAATGTTCTTTTGAACTTGTTTTGATTCAGATACGATTATCTACAACCTGCATGTTTATATTTTCATATTAATATGTAAAACTAATAAAATATGATTTACAAAAGAAATAATGAGTACAAAACAACATACTCTGACTTTATATATCAGTAAAATGAGGCCATTTGGTATTCTGTGACTATTATCAGTGTCCATTGCTGCTGCTACCTCAGTAGCATTGCAACATCAGCATGCTGAACTCTGAGTATTGTTTCTGACTAACTACACAGATTATGTTTACTCTGTATTGATTGAAATGTAATTTGCCTGCAGTTTTTATATGACTTGCTTTTTCTACATATACGCAACCTCTGATGAAGCCTTACTTAGGTCTCCTTTATGTGTATCTGCATTGTACATTCTGAACAAGCTATCATTGTGCACACATTTCTATTTCTGGTTTTGGAGTCCTAATAACTAAGTGCTTACACCAATATCTGTTTTGTATTGTGTATTCCCTCTAAGAGCACACTGAACTGCTCTTTTTGAAGTTTATAGCTTCTTTCTAATGATCTTTTCTTTTTCTTATCTTTTCTTTTTTTTCCCCCCTCTCCTGGTGCAGTTCTGTGATTCAGCGGGAATAGTTTGGGTTTAAGAAACACATCAGTCCGGGGGGGCGTGTCCTGCTGGTGAATGGAGTAGGACGCGTGGTGACTGAGCTCCTGGGCCGCGACGGGCAAAACTAGCTACTAAATTCAACTACGTACCTGAGAGAGAGCACCCTCGCAAACTACATCTCATGGGAAAACCAAAAGAACAAACTATGCCCACCCACCGGGGGAAAAAAAGATAAATCCAGCGAGTTCTTCACCCCGAAAGCGGGAAGAAAGCCGGAGGCGCAAGATGGTGGCGCGCTGACTCTCCCGGGCCCGAGCAGAGAAGTTCCATCAGACTCGGAGGCTGAGGACTAAAGCCAACCTGGAAAAGAACCTGAAGACCCCTCCATCAAAAGCATGATCCTGGATCTGAAAAAAGCAATTCAAACGGAAATGAAAAAAATGTCTAAGGACATACGAACAGATATTAAAGAGATCGGTGAGAGCACTGAGCAGCTAGAAAACAAAGTGGAAGAGTTTGCATGGGCTCATAACGCTCTAATGGAAGCACATGTATCCCTGGATCTGAAATGTCACCGATTGGAAACTAAGCTGGCAGACCTGGAGGACAGGTCTCGCCGTAATAATATTAAGATTCGGGGAATACCGGAAGAGGTGAAAAGTGAAGATCTCAGAAGCTACCTGATAGACCTCTTTAGCGCCATGGCGCCAGATCTTACCCCTATGGAGTTGACGGTCGATCGGGCTCACAGATTGCCCAAACCTAAAAAGTCTGCTGAGAAGCAACCGAGGGACGTGATCGCAAGACTCCACTTCTATGAAACTAAAGAAACTTGCATATGTGCGGCGCGGTAAAAAGAAGCTCTACCTGACCAGTATGCCCATTTACAATTCTATAACGATCTATCACAATGGACAATGGCACGCCGTAAAGAATTTGGAGAGGTGACTACAGCCCTCAGAGATGCCTCCATAAGATATGCCTGGGGTTACTCTAAAAAGCTATTGGTGTTTAAAGATGGCTTCACTAAGGTTATTGCTTCCCCCGAGGACGGAAAGATATGGTTGGACCGATGGGGCTTGGGAAGCACGTCGGGGCCGCATGCCACTTCCCCAACACCGCTGAAGAAACTCGCTGTGGAGTGGACCTCGATCAAGAACGCACTACTTCAGATTGACGAACTTATGTTGTGGTAGGATCGCATGGGGAGGACAATGCTACTTTGGGGACTAAAGGCCTGCTCCACAAAACCTGCATGGTTGGAACCCTGAGGACTATTTTTCCTTTTCGTATCAAAACCAACAGCTTACCAGTTTGCCTTCCTTGCGGGACTCTGTGCACGTGAGATAAAAAATACTGTATTTTATACTTTATAGGTTGTATTTTGTGCTTGGGGGACTTTATATGCATTCATATGTTCCATAGAGGTAGGGGTTTACTCGGGTGGGGAAATGTGTTTTCACAGACTGCAGCCGCCCCTAGTTTATCTTGTTTATATCGTTTAAAAAAAATATATATATATTTTATTACATAAAACAAGTAAATAAATATGAATTAATAATAAATCTGGGAGGCCCTTGGTAGGAGCGATAGAGTGCTCTCCGATATTGGTGTGATTTTCAAAACCTGTTGTCAGGTCCCTGGGAGAAAGGGCTCATGGCACTAACCCCGTTTATGCCAAAAGGTAGAAGTGGGTCTGGGGGCCCATGTTGGGACCTAACCAGACAAATGGCATACCAATCTTTTGTATATATGTTTGATGTTATGGGTTTACAGATGATACATGTAACCCGTATCTGTTCTGTTCTTACTATTCCTCTCTGTTCTTTTTTTTCTGTTCTATCTTTTTTCTTTTTTCTGTATGTTTTTTATCAGTCAGAATATGTGAATTTTCTATGCTTGATAATGGCCGACTTGAGTCAAAAGAATGGCGAATCCGGAATCTTATTCCCATGTCGATAACTTTTTTATCCCTAAATACTAAAGGCCTCAATTCTCCGTACAAAAGTGCAAGGGCACTACAGGAAAATCTTAAACATACAGCCCATGTAGTGTGCTACCAGGAAACCCACTTCAAATCTGGTGCATATAAGCCTATTCATCCAAAATTATACACGTCACAATACCATTCCTCTACCCAATAAAAGAAAGTAGGTGTCTCTGTTCTTATTCACCAGTAGTGTAGCCTTTACGGAAAGTGAAGTTATTATAGATCCCAATGGTAGATATATTATTCTTAAATGCATCCTCAACAACCAAAGATACACGATACTTAATCTGTACGCCCCTAATAAGAATCAGACAAAGTTTATTAAATCATTACTGGGTAAAGTGTCCAAGATTAGAGATGGGAGATTGGTAGTTTGTGGAGACTTTAAATCAATAACAGATATTAGTTTAGATACCACCACACTCTTCAGGGGCCAATATAAACGCAGCCAGATGAATGCGGCCGCAGCAGTGAGAACATTGATGCTAACTTATGACCTGTATGATGTGTGGAGATCAAACCACCCAACTGCAAAACAATATACGTTCCACTCCAAGGTACATAATTCATAAACAAGAATTGACACATTTCTGGTAGACAAATTTACTTTGCAGGCGGTAGAAGATACTTCGATAAGCCTTATAGAGTGGTCAGACCATGCCCCTGTGGTGATGAGCCTAGTTGAAGACTTTAACAACAAAGGCAAGGGCCAGTGGAGGCTGAATGAATCCCTCTTATCCTCTGGGACTTTCACTAAGCACCTTGAGAAGGCCCTAGAAGAATATTTTGTGGTGAACTCCACAGATGAGATCTCCCCTGTGACTGTGTGGAACGCTCACAAAGTGGCTACCAGAGGCCTATGCATCCAACAAGGTTCTAAAGTAACGAGGCAGAGAAAACTGGAACAAACCAGACTGGAAAGGGACCTCACAGCTGTAACGGAGACTAATCAATCCTCTCCATCCAGCGCAAAAATGGCAAAGATTGTGGAAATCCAGGCGAACCTCAAGAGAATTAAGCTAAGGCAAACTGGATTCATGTTGCGAAGACTAAAGCAGACCTATTACTGCAAAGGGAATAAAGCAGATTCTCTTCTGGCGAATAAACTAAGGACCCAACAAACTAAACGTAAAATAGCCTACCTGCTGAATGAAACCAACGGCAAAATTATGAACCCGGCTGAGATAAGTGAAGAATTTGCCAGGTATTATAGGGGTCTCTATAATCTTAAGGAGGACAAAGATCTTATACACCCCACAGAAGATTCTATTGACCGGTTCCTGAATGTGCTAGATCTCCCTCAACTTTTAGATAGCCAACACTCTTCTCTTACGTCTCCTATTTTGCAATAAGAAATTGAAGCAGCAATAAATTCGCTACCTCTACACAAATCTCCTGGCCCAGATGGATTTACTAATGTCTATTATAAAACTTTCCAAACTGTATTACTTCGTCCCTTAACGGAACTATTTAATAGGTGTATGCAGGCTGGAACCCTGCCGAATGAGATGCTGGAGGCGATGATTGTCACTCTGCCCAAGCCAGGCAAAACTATGGACAAATGCCCAAACTTCAGACTAATATCGCTTCTAAATTCGGACACAAAGCTGTATGCCTGGATACTAGCAAACAGCATTTCTCCAGTTCTACATACTATTATCCACCCTGATCAGGTGGGGTTTGTCCCGGGTAGGCAAGCTTCAGCAAACACCAGGAAATTGCTGGATATAGTCTGCATGACCCAAAAAAACCAAGAGGCCTGTTTTCTGATGTCTTTGGATGCGGAGAAGGCATTCGACAGGATCCACTGGCTGTACATGGAGAAGGTTCTACACAAATTCAACTTTCCTGGTAGCTTCATCACAGCTGTACAAGCACTATACGCACGACCTACAGCCAGAGTACTAACATCCGGATTTTTGTCGGGGGCCTTTCCTATTACTAATGGCATGAGACAAGGGTGTCCATTATCACCAATTATCTTTATACTGGCCATGGAACCACTGGCACAAGCTATCAGATCCCACACATCCATTACCGGGATTGCTCTGGAGGGGGAAGAATTCAAAATAGGGTTATTCGCAGACGATGTGATGCTCACACTCACTAAACCAGAAATGTCTCTGCCCCAATTACATGACCTCTTAAAAGCTTTTTCAGAAGCTTCCTACTATAAGCTTAATATAGCAAAGACGCAGGTCCTGCCTATAGGTTACTCGAAACATCGGGTTGGACTCTTGAAGGAAAAGTTCAGATACGAGTGGAGAAAGTCAGATCTAACCTATCTAGGAGCTAAAATACCGAAACATTTCTCACACTGTGTCACTCTCAACTTCTGGCCGATTCTTAAAAGCACGACTGAGGATCTCAATAGATTGGAAATGTCCTGGATGGGCTGAATAAATTCGATCAAAATGATGGTGGTTCCCAAATTTTTGTACCTGCTGAGAATACTACCCATTGCCTTACCCAACTCATTTATCAAAGCAGTCCAAAAAAGCTGGAACGATTTCATATGGGTGAATAAACCACCCAGACTGGCCTTGAAACTCCTACAACTTCCACAGAATAAGGGTGGGCTGGCTGTACCTAACTTCGCCAACTATTACGCCGCTAACTTGGCCAGTCAGGCGCTACTAGCGGGAGCAAACTCCCCCTCATAACCGTGGAAGAGGATGGAGGAACATTTCACACTCCCACTCTCTCTACCTTCAATGATATGGTCTCCGTCCTTTCCGTAGTTGCAGACTAATCGTATTCTACACACGACAAAAGCTATGATGGACTCCTGGTCCAAATTGAAGAGGACACTTTCAACCAAACACATTCTTACTAAATCAGCTCCACTTATCTTTCTGTCATATATCAATCATAATATCAATCTCAAGCAGTGGGAAAAAGCTGGGCTGCGGAGTATTGGAGACCTATACGAGGGAGAGTCGTTGCTGTCCTTACAAACTCTGCAGGATAAATTTAATATTCCGAAAGGGGAGTTCTTGACATACCAAAGTATAAAAGGGATACTGGAATCCTTCCCCCCCTTAGACCACACAATTCCAATAACTAGAAAAATAGTGGCTCTATGGAACAAAGCTCCTACAGCCCGGAAATCTCTAACGCATTGCTACAACATCTTGAATACATCATACGACCTGAAAGATATCAATTATAGAAAACAATGGGAGAAGGAACTAAACCGCAAGCTGTCCGATATGCAGTGGATGCAGGAGCTTACGGCTCTGAAGGGTGCTACCACGTGCTTGAACCATATTGAGACCCATATAAAAGTTTTGTTTAGATGGTACCTTGTCCCAGCCAAACTATCCAAAATATATAGATCTTGCTCAAATCTTTGCTGGAGACAATGCTCTGCTGTTGGCACAATGCTCCATATCTGGTGGACCTGTCAAACTATTCAGGTGTTTTGGAAAGAAGTTTTTTGTCTCATAAATGACATCCTCTCTGCAACGCTAGTGCCTACGGTGGAATGTGCGTTGTTTCTAATTATTCCAAAATCTATCAATTCACACGCCCAAAGTTTAGCCAATCATATATTAATTGCCGCCCAATCGGCAATAGCCAGATCTTGGAAGAAGGTCGAAGCTCCATCCCTTTCTGAACTCATCAACTGTGTTAATGCCAACTCAGACTACGAATTTATGTCGGCTATCCAAACAGGCGGAGTGAAAAAATGGGAACAATCCTGGACCCTATCGAAACCAAAGACGAAAATTTTTGACCCCCTTTTGGCACATATTCAAAAAGCTCAAGCACCTGACTGAAACCCCTTTTCTTTCTTTTCTATTCCTATTTTCCTCCTTTTCTTTCCTTCCTTTCTGTTTACATCCCAGTGGTCTAAAAAAAAAAGTGTACTTTTCAAACGTTTCTGCACAAATGATGTTTTTTGAGTTGTGTATAACGTTTTGTGGGAAATTTATAGTATACAATTGGTGAGACTGTTGTAAAAATACAAAGGAAGTGAATTATATTTGTGTTCATAATGTATACCCGAACTATGTTATAAGTATGTATACTATAAGTATGTATACTATAAAAAAAAAAAAAACACATCAGTCCAATATGGCGCAAAGTTTTTTTTATTTTGCCCCATTGTTTGATCACAAAATTATTATCATAAAAAAACGGAATACGTATTTATTTGATTACAGCATCCATGTTGAACTGTAAGGTATAACTTATAACATAACAGATGGTTCCTGACAACATAACAAAGTTGCATTTACAAGATGGCGTCCTTTACATATTGAAATGTAGCATAGTTTTAACAAGATGGTGATCGTCACAGCTCGCTCAGCCTAGAATTCTTGCTCAGTTCTTTAACCTTTTAATCTTTCCATCCTACCATAATTAACCTTCCTAGCTGGACAGTTCATGGTTTATTTGTCAGAATCATGCCATAGAATGGCTGACTACATCTTAGCTGGCTTCATAGCTTCAAAGCTTCATTGTTTCAAAGTTTCCTTTGAGCCTACTTGTTAGATTCTATTATAGTGTTGGCTTCAAACACACTTCTCCCACCTTCTAGGTTTTACATATGTATAGAGATTTGAATGACAGGAACAACTGTCCTAGCTCTGTACAAATCTTGACCTTTAAAAAAAAACATCAAGCACCAGCTGAACCTCAAACAGAATTAACTTTTTCAGTGCTGTATGAATATACAAATAAATTCTGTACTGAATACTTGGCTGTGTGTATCTGCACTGTGGATGCTGCAGAACACTGAGCACCCTGGATAACATGCTGGGATACGGTGATGTAATGTGCTGGCACTCATCATGTCCTTCAAGAAAAATTGTGCTGCATGTTTTTCAAGCAGCATTTTGAAATGTGTCCTTCAACAAAAAATCAGAAAATGTTCATCTGTATATTTATCTAAGATACTACACTATCTAGAGTTTTTTTCTGTTGTATGTTTTTATGTACAAGAGAGACATCACTATCTGAAGAATAACACAAGTATATTGCCTGTTTCATGTGTGATTTTACTTTTTACAAAACACAGCACACCTTCTGTTTATTTTATGCATGTTTTGTAGTGGTTTTGGAGGGGTTAGGAGATGAGTCCCATTTTCTAGGTGGAGCTGTTCACTCTATCCACAAGAGTATTTTCCTTTTGTTAGCACTGATTTTCTTCCCCCAGTATTTATTCATATGTCATAGGGCCAGCAGGAGGCTTCTGACCCTAGGGGGGGACAATAATGTTATACAAGCAGTCATCGAATCACTGTTTACAGTGAGGGGGAAAAGTATTTGATCCCCTGCTGATTTTTTATGTTTGCCCACTGACAAAGAAATGATCAGTCTATAATATTAATGGTAGGTGTATTTTAACAGTGAAAGACAGAATAACAAAAAAATCCAGAAAAACGCATATAAAAAAAGTTATAAATTGATTTGCACGTTAATCAGTAAAATAAGTATTTGATCCCTCCGACTTAGTACTTGGTGGAAAAACCCTTGATGGTAATGACAGAGGTCAAATGTTTCTTGTAGTTGGCAGCCTCGTTTGCACACATCTCAGGAAAGATTTTGTCCCACTCCTCTTTGCAGATCCTCTCCAAGTCATTAAGATTTTGAGATTGACGTTTGCAACTTTGGCAACCTTCAAGGACAAGATTTGATGGTACACTGCCCCATCCAACGTCCCTTTGATGCGGTGCAGTTGTCCTGTCCCCTTAGCAGAAAAACACCCCCGAAACATAATGTTTCCACTTCCATGTTTGACGTTGGGAATAGTGTTCTTGGTGTCATAGGCAGCATTCCTCCTCCAAACACAGCGAGTTGAGTTGATGCAAAAGAGCTTGATTTTGGTCTCATCGGACCACAACATTTTCACCCAGTTCTCTTCTGAATCAGTCAGATTCCTTGGCAGACTTCAGATGAGCCTGTACATGTGCTTTCTTGAGCAGGGGGACCTTGCGGTGCTGTTATCAATTGTTTTCTTGGTGACTATGGTTCCAGCTGCCTTGAGATCATTAATAAGATCCTCCCGTGTAGTTCTGGGCTGATTCCTCACCATTCTCATGATCACTGAAACTCCATCAGTTGAGATCTTGCATGGAGCACCAGACCAAAGGAGACTGGCAGTTATTTTGTGTTTCTTCCATTTTCAAATAATCACACCAACTGTTGTCACCCTCTCACCAAGCAGCTTGGTGATGGTCTTGTAGCTCATTCCAGCCTTGTGTAGGTCTACAATCGTGTCCTTGACATCCTTGGACAGCTCTTTGGTCTTGGTCATGGTGGAGAGTTTGGAATCTGATTTATTGCTTCTGTGGACAGGTGTCTTTTTTACAGGCAACAAGCCGAGATTAGGGTCACTCCCTTTAAGAGTGTGCTTCTAATCTCAGCTTGTTACCTGTATAAAAGACACCTGGGAGCCAGAAATCGTGCTGGTTGTTAGGGGATCAAATACTTATTTCACACACTGACATGCAAATCTATTTATAACTTTTTTGACATGTGAAATACTTTTACCCTTAATACAGATGATCATTGTACTGAATAAGACAAAATAAAATCACCACTTACACATTTTATAATCCCACCAAACAGCCAAAACATAACAGAACCATGCAATGCCAAATTGCATAGTATGTGAAAATAACTCAAGAAGTTAAGCATGAGGAATTTGGTCATGAATACATTGACAGTATGCCTATTGAAGGTGCTGGAGATACTAGGGATACTGGGGGGATTATGTAAAAACGCTCCCACTCTATAAAAGTGTAAAGAAGTGGCAAAAAAGGCTCACGCTCTGTTATTTTTGTATAAAAGTGATTGAGCCATTTTTATACATCCTGACACTTTACAGTAGTGCAGGGTTTCTTTGACACTAATCAGGTGCCTTTTAGTACCGGTTTCTTTGCGCACACGCTGTTATAGCTGTTACAAAAATTTTTGTTGCAGACAATGTTTCTAAAGCTTGCAAAAGTGTGCTATTTGTAAAGTTAGATTATTGTATTTTGTTCATATTCTGATATTAATTCTGCACAGACATTTCAAAAATGAGTATGATAAGCAATGAAAATAAAAGGATGAAAGTGCAAGACCTTGCCTTTTTGTACGTATAAAACCCATGTCTTTTTAGAAACAATGCAGGTGCAGGATTAATAAATATTGAAAAAGTTGCCAGGGTTAGACATATGAATAGTATTAGTATAACCACCACTGAGTGCATTACTTCAGCTGCAATCATCATCCTATGAACAGTGAAATGATGAGACACTTACATTTAAAACATGTATGGCTTTAACTACAAAGAAAAACAAATCCTTTTCTGTTATGAGTTTATTCTGGAAATACATCACATGAGGGACTCACATAAAGGTATTGGATTCCAGCTGCTATACTTGGTGTATCAATGTTACATTTTTCAAGAAAGTTATATGTTAGTATATTATCATTACATAATCATGAATTGGTCATTCTTGGTTAAAAGTAATGATAACATCAAATTAAAACATGATACAAACACCATATTATGAAGTTTGTCACATAAGCATTGTTTATACTGTAAATGTAAAGAATTAAAAAAAATTTGTGTTAGTAGAATTGAAGGCAAGTACACAAATTAAGAGAAATTAATATGTTTTAAATGTGTTTATGGTGTCTCCTGTACTTGATATCACCTTGTGGCTTGATATGGAAATTACACATTAATAGTAGCCCACTGAACTCTTATTAAATGTAAAGTTTGAGCTAAGAAAAGAAGTTACTTTAAAAAGTTTAGGGAAAAAGTGTTTCTGGACTTTACAGCTTTTTCCATCAGCCTGTTTAATCTTAAAGACCTTAGAATGTTTAACAAATTAGGGAAGTAATAAAAAGTAGCCTTAACCTGACTTATTTAATTGGAAATATTGGTATAAAGCTAAACCTATATTTACTTCACACAACTGCAGATATATTTACCTTACTCAGCATCTAATGTAAATTTGTCTTTTCCACCTCTAATGGAAGAAACTTTAATTATCCTTAATGATCTCCCTACAACACGATGTAATGCAAACTCTGTTAAATATACCATGTTTTGTGTATAATTGGGAGAAACAAATAAAAGCTGTTTTAATTTGTTTGGTACATTAAAACATATAGTTTATTAAAACAAATCGTCACTCAAATGTTTGTAGCAGAGAAGGCCTCAACTTTAATTGTTAACTTTTTTTTTTTTTGCAGTGAATTAAAACTATTGTGTAAACAATAAGAATAAGTCAATGTGCACGTAAAAACAGATAGTATAAAAAGAAACATTAAAAAAGGGAACAACCTGGGAAATTGGTGGATAATTCCAGTTATCTTACTCCACAATTGATTAATGCATGGTATAAAATAACACAAATAATACAAATATAGTGTAGTAGTTCTCAAAAAATATATGGCAGGAATATAAGCTGAAACTTTCAAAAAAGAGATATTGTTCTGCACCTTGAATATATGAGATAGGAAGATATGCAGGGTCCACTTCTATAGTAGTGATGGTAAATATATGTATCTTTAGATATGGGTCCTCAGATATACCTCCAGTAAACAATACACGTAGCAACAATGTAGCAATTAGTAAAAAGTATTACATTAGAATAATGCAGATAAAATCCTAGTATTGCAGCAAAATTAAGACTTCAATGAAGTTTTGAGTCTGTATGACAGGCAACGTGCTTTGCCGGACTGGAGCAGGCTTCTTCCAATCAAGAATCAAAGGATTTAAACTATTGTTTTAACTAGAGATGAACCCATTAGAATATTAACGTCTCCAAGATGATGTCATTAAACTCTTTGTTATTTCCCACATGCAGGGTCATCATCATACATTTCAGCAACACTTACAGAAATAATGTCCCCCACTCCTGACACTTACTCTTTGGTGGTCTAGGTTTTTGCCTTTGTTCATGCCAGTTCATCTGGACATTTTTAATTATAGCCCACAAAGCACAATGTTGTGCCCACAGACTTGTTGTTGCATATCCAGTATTTTACATTGCACCCATTACACCCTCCAGACTTGCCTTGCCCCCTAGAAATTTATATTGCACATCAAGACTTGCCATTATACCTATAGAACTTCAAATTGCACCCTTAGACTTGCTATTACAGCCTCATGACTTTACATTGCACCCACAGACTTGCCATTATACAACCAATACTTTACATTGCAGTCCAATGCTTGTCATTGCAACCTCATGACTTTATATTGCACCTCCAGACTTGCAATTATACCTCTAAGACTTTCCATTGCACCACTAGCCTTCCCATTACAACCTCATGACTTTACATTGCACCCCCAGACTTGCCATTACACTACCAGGAATTTGTATTGCAGTCCCATAATTGTCATTACAACCTCAGGACTTTACATTGCACCCAATACCTGCAGCACCAAATGGGCCTGCCCTTTTTCCATCAGAACTTGCCGTTGCATCCCCTGACTTATCATTGCACCCACAGACTTGACATTCCACCCACAGACTTGACATTCCACCCACAGACTTTTCATTGTATCCCCATGATTTTACATTGCACCAACATACTTTCCATTACATCCCATGACTTTACATAGCAACCCCAGAATTACTATTACACCCCTGGGACTTTATATTGCACCCCCTGAGTTCTCCTTAAATCCCTGTGACTTTACATTGTACCCCAGACACCTCAGACTTGTTATTATAGCCCCAGGCCTTTGCATTGCACCTCCAGATTTTCCCTTACACCCCCAGCACTTTACATTGCAGTCCCAGACTTATCATTACACCCACAGGACTTGTTGCACTCACAGGTCTTGTTCCCTGGTTTCGAATGGGGCAGAAAGAGGATGTCTGTGCACTGCTCAGTGGTGCTCACAGACATCCATGAAGCTACCCGAGTCTATCGGTGGGTTTGTAGACCCAATAGTATTATACAGAACAAACCATAAAATGTAACAATATCAAATCTAAAGAAATATATTCACAGAACATTCTGTATTTGAAATGATCATTAAAAGTGTGCTTAACAAGCATAGGACAAACATACATCATCAGGATAGCATGTAAAGCATAAGAATAGTATGAAAAAAAAGTATCATGTACTGTATCTGTCAAGTTAGACATATGACACAGGGAGGTGAAACATTTTAAAACTAGAAAAGTGACACATGTAGAAAGTGTGAGAAGAGATGTGATTGAGAATGTGCATCTGCACCGCTGGTTACAATATCTGCAAAGCTGTATCTCAGATTCCATAATGTTTCAGAAATCCTTCAAGTGAACATTTTTTCTTATGTGAATGTAAAGCTGTTTATTGAGCTCTAGATAAGACTTTGTGCAACATTTAACATTATAAGACATTTGCTTAGGTTTGTAAAATTATGTATATTATTATTTTTATGTTTGAAATAATCCTTCAAAAGATAGAGCTTTAGAGGCCTGCAAATAAAAAGATTAAAACATAAAATGTTTTTGAAAAAAATACATATATATTTATTCTACATAAATATCCAGAGATTTCAAGCTGCACCACATCATACAAGACAGACATGAAATCACAGTTATATAGAAAGAATACTTCCCCATTAAAGGTAAAGAGACCATTATATCACATGCAGTAAAGATGCTAAATCTATAGTGCAGAGAACTGTGCAACAACAGTGACGAGGGTGTGGAGACTGAGGAACTAGCTTAAAGTGCACACAGGTGAGTGGGCACAGTGATGGCTTGCAGCCATTAAATATAGAGGTGTATACTACATAACTAGATTGATGCTCTGAACTAGACTGATGCAGCTAACCTTTATTTTTGTTTAGCCCTACATGCACAGACATTTGTCTGTTTCTTTCCCATACACATTTCTATGTTATATATTTATAACATTCTGATAAAGACTAGAGTTGAGCGGACACCTGGATGTTCGAGTTCGGCGGGTCCGGCCGAACTTTGGAAAAAAGTCCGGGTTCGGGCTTGAACTTGACCCCGAACTTGACCCTGAACCCGAACCCCATTGAAGTCAATGTGGACCCGAACTTTTGGGCACTAAAATGCCTCTAAAAAAGTCCTGGAAAGGGCTAGAGGGCTGCAAAAGGAAGTAAAATGGGGGTAAGAGTAGGACAAGTGTCCTGCAAACAAATGTGGAAAGGGAAATAACTTAAAATAACATAAAATACATACAAATTAAAAATACAGCTGAGCCATAAAATAGCACTAGATGGAATCTTTGATTTTAGTTTTGGAAGAACATAAATTAAAATCTAAAGCATGGCTGCCAGGAGGATCAACAGAATTATCCATTTGAGAGAGGGTTGGAGTGCAGGGTATTCTCTTTCATTGTTAAAACTGAGCTCAACTCCTGATGCATGGAGAAAAGGCCTTCACAAGCCTCTGCTATTGTGTACATAGTGTCACAACAACTGGTGTAGTGCATACCATCATCTACTATCCGGTAGAGATGGTATGACCTTTGTGATTTGAAAAGCTTTACAACTTGAGTGGTCCCTTTGAAGCTGGAACTGATGTTACAAGGTGTGAAATGTTACACTGAGTTAGTTGCCAGCAAGTCTATACAGATATATATCTGTATCCAGTCATAGATAGTCGGTTCCTTTGATATGCTAAGTGGCCCTTACCAGTTAGAAGTCTTGTCCTGCAAAAGTCATCTCCCAAAAATGCATTAATAATAACGCCCAGATTATTAATCATGCCTTTTTTTGTGAATATTTAGACAGGGAATAGTACACCCTACAAAATGAGTACGAATATGGCTGGTGCAACTTGAGCCATTTGGAAGTTATTGTGAAGTCTGTAGTATAGAGTCATGGGTAGCAAGTGTGACATATCTATGGACTTCATAAATTGCAACAAATTAATAGAGGCAAGAATTATGTATGTGACATGCACTGGAGGGAAATTAGCAACAAGATTCCATATTTTGACTGGGGTAGTCCCACCACACATGGGGGAGGACACTTTTAAGTACACCTTCCCACCTCTGGGCTGGCTTGGAAACCTGAGGTATAAATCTAATGATGAAATAATGGCCAGTGTGCTTACCAGGGGCCAAGATCTAATTTTGTGTAAGTTGCTGTCATTTCCTTGCCGCAGTCCCTAGGACAGAAAATACTGGTATTTCTCTATCTAAGTGAGTAGTTAGATTTTCTGTTAATTTCTCCTTTTTATTTTTATCTGTTTTGGTGTAAATGATTTGTCATCTGTTTTATTTTTTGTATGCACTGTGACTTCTTTTGTTCATAATAAATATTCCTTTATTAAGTTCTGCCTTTGTCTGGTATAGAGACTCACGTTACCTGATTAGACCAATCACATAGATATTGTGTTAAAGCATATTTTGTGGGTTAAGTCTAATTTGCTTGGGGGACCAAGGCACCCCATTTATAAATTGTCTTGGTGGTGGCAGTGTTAGCACATTAGTTATATCAGTATAATTAAGTGTGGGTGGTGTTAAAGGGAGGTTTTATCATTATTTATAGTCTAGGTCAGGCAGAGTTAATTTTAACCCTTGTACCACCATAACCCAGTCACATGCACTCTTGGAGTAGGGTGTATTTGTGACACATTGAGCCCCCGGTGTCAGTTGGGAATGCCCTCAGCAGCGCGTCTACCAGTGTGTGCTTGCAGTCGCGCATCTTCCAATCACGCTCCAGTGAGGGAATTAAAGTCGACACATTGTCCTTGTAATGGTGATCCAGCAGGGTGGCCACCCAGTAATCAGCACAAGTTAGAATGTGGCCAACTTGGCAGTCGGTGCGCAGGCACTGCAGCATGTAGTCGCTCATGTGTTGCAAGCTGCCCAGAGGCAAGACAAGCTGTCCTCTGTGGGAGGTGTATCGTCTGCGTCCTCCGTATCCCCCCAGCCATGCTCCAGTGATGCCCAAAAGCTGCGTTGGGTGCCACCCTGCTGTGAACACGGTTCCCACTCCTCCTCCTCATCATCCTCATCCTCCTCCAGAACTGTGCCCTGGCTGGACAATTGTGTACCTGGCCTATGCTGGTGCAGGAACCCACCCTCCAAGCCACTTGTGAATGACACTCCAGATAACCATGGAAATGACACCTCTTCTTACTCCTCCTCTTCCTCCTGTGCCACATCCTCTTCCATCATCGCCCGAAGCATTTTTTCAAGGAGACATAGAAGTGGGATAGTAAGGCTGAGAACGGCGTCATCGGCACTGGCCATGTAGGTGGAGTACTCGAAACAGTGCAAAATGGCACACAGGTCTCGCATGGAGGCCCCCTCATTGATGAGAACGACTGACCTGTGCGTGCTGCAGCTGCTCGCACAGTCTCTCCAGCATGTGCAAGGTTCAGTTCCACCTTGTGGGCACATCGCATATGAGGTGGTGAGTGGGAAGGCCTAAGTTAAGCTGCAGCGCAGACAGGCGAGCAGCAGCAGGGTGAGAAAGCCGAAAATGCGCACCGACGGCCCGCACTTTCTGCAGCAGCTCTGATATTTCTGGGTAGTTTTTCAGGAATTTCTGCACCACCAAATTCAGCACATGGGCCAGGCAAGGGATGTGCGTCTAACCGGCTGGGCCCAGAGCTGCTACGAGATTTCGCCCATTATCACACACCACCTGCCTGCTGTCGTTTCCCCCTGGCTGTGCTGAAGTTGGTGGTGAAGATGTTATGCTGACCGGATGAGGAGGTGGTAGAGGAGGAGGAAGTGGAGGAGTAAGCGGAGTAGGAGGAGGAGGAAACATGAGACAAAGAGAAATGCCCTGCAATCCTCGGTGGTGGAAGGACATGCGCCAAACTGCTTTCCGCCTCAGGCCCAGCCACCACTACATTTGCCCAGTGTGCATTTAGGGAGATATAGTGTCCCTGCCCGTGCTTACTGGTCCACGTATCTGTGGTTATCTGGACCTTGCCACAGATGGCATTGCGCAGTGCACACCTGATTTTGTCCTCCAATTGGTTGTGCAGGGAAGAGATGGCTTGCCTGGAAAAGTAGTGGTGGCTGGGAACCACGTACTGTGGGGCAGCACCTGCCATCAGGTTTTTAAAACTGTCCATCACCAACAGACGGAATGACACCATTTCAAAGGCCAGGAATTTGGAAATGCTGGCATTCAGGGCCAGGGATCGCGGGTGGGTAAGGCCATACTTCCCCTTTCTCTCCAGTGTTTGGGAGATGGACAGCTGAACGCTTCCATGGGACAGTGTGGAGATGCTTGGGGACGGTGGTGGATGTGGTGGCGTTGCTTCCACATCCTATGTTTGTGGGGTGGCAGGTGCCATGGTGACTCCAGAGGTGGAGGAAGAGGCCGGGACAGCAGCAGAAGAGGAAACAGGAGGAGCCTGAGACCTTTCTTGGTTTTTGAGGTGCTTACTCCACTGCAGCTCGTGCTTTTCATGTAGATGCCTGGTCATGCAGGTTGTGCTCAGGTTTAGCACGTTTATGCCTCGATTCAGGTTCTGATTGCACAGCTTGCGAACCACTCGTGTCTTGTCGTCCGCACATGGTCTGAAGAACATGCCAGGGAACTCCTTGGAGCTGGCTTTGGTGTGCTCGGTCCCTGGGTGTGGTGGGCAGTAGCAGGCATACTGTCTAGGGGACAGCCGCTCCACTTTTGCACCCTGCTCCCTCTTATGCTGGTGCCTCTGTGCGACCACCGCCTCTTCCTCCAAACTGGACACGTCACTATCATGACCTTGATTCCATGTGGGGTCTAGGACCTCATCATTCTCCACATCATCTTCCACCCACTTCTCAACTCTGCCCTCCTTGCCGGTCTGCACACTGCCGAAAGACAGAGCAGTTGGCACCTGTGTTTCGTCATCATCAGAGACGTGCTGCGGTGGTCCTCGCATGTCCACATCCTGACACATAAGTGGTTGTGCATCAGTGCACTCAATCTCTTCCACTTCTGGGGCAAGGCTAGGTGGATGGCCCATGGAAACCCCGCCAGCAGAGTCTTCAAAAAGCATAAGAGACTGCTGCATGACTTGTGGCTCAGACTGCTTGGCTGAATTGCAAGGGTGTGAGGTGAAAGACAGATGGTCATGGGCTGCAGGTGCCAACTCTGAGCTTTCAGCAGGGGACCGGGTGGGAGGCAATGTGAAGGAACTGGAGGCACTGTTAGCCACCCAATCTACTATCACCTGTACTTGTTCTGGCCTCACCATTCTAAGAGCGGCATTCAGCCCTACCAAAAAACACTGAAGGTTATGTTGCGTACTTGCACCTAAGGAAGGTGTTTCACTTGTGCGAGTAGCTGGCACAGATCGACCACGTCCTCTCCTTGCAACAGGAGCTCCACCAACACCAGTGGCACCATGACCAGGGCCACGTCCCTTATTTGATGCTCTCCTAATTTTTTGCGTTCACACACCAAACTAACAGATGGTTTATGTCAGGCGAAAATGTAACCGCCAATAGTCAACAATTTTTCTTTGTATTTTTTTTTGTTTATTGGACTGCAAGAAGTGCACCGCAAGATGCAAATGTACTATTTAACACCCAAAACAATTAGCATGTTTCAAAGTGCGCTGAAAGCACAGTATTTGACAGTTCGATTTGACTCTCAGATATGAAGTGCAGGACGCAAATGTACTATTTAGCACCCAAAACAATTAGAATTTTTCAAAGTGCGCTGTAAGCACAGTATTTGACGGTTCTATTTGACTCTCAGATATGAAGTGCACCGCAAGACGCAAATGTACTTTTTAACCGCCAAAACAATTAGAATTTTTCAAAGCGTTATAAGCACAGTATTTGACGGTTCTATTTGACTCTCAGATATGAAGTGCAGGACGCAAATGTACTATTTAGCGCCCAAAACAATTATAATTTTTCAAAGTGTGCTGTAAGCACAGTATTTGACGGTTCTATTTGACTCTCAGATATGAAGCGCACCACAAGCGCAAATGTACTATTTAACACCCAAAACAATTAGCCTTTTTCAAAGTGCGCTGAAAGCACAGTATTTGACGGTTCTATTTGACTCTCAAATATGAAGTGCAGGACGCAAATGTACTATTTAGCACCCAAAACAATTCAAATTTTTCAAAGTGCGCTGTAAGCACAGTATTTTACGGTTGTATTTGACTCTCAAATATGAAGTGCAGGACACAAATGTACTATTTAGCACCCAAAAAATTGCAGTATTTAAAAATGCCTAGATGTTGCCCACTGAGCCACCAGAACAGGATTAAAGTCATGTGCCTGGCACACATGCAGTTGCAAGTGCACTGCTCTGCCCTGCAGCCTTTCAAATTGCTCCATAAAATCGCCGAACCCCGAACTCCAACCTGAACATACAATGAAATGTCCATGTTTGGGTCCGGGGTCCAAAAACCGTAATGTTCGCTATGTACCCGAACTATGCGGTTCGGGTTTGCTCAACTCTAATAAAGACTTCTCTAACCACTTATATTTAATTATTTACATTTACTGGCTAGCTACATAGATAGTGAAGGAAACCATGCTATACCACTGTCACTGCTTGGCTCACTATATACTCATAAGAGCTATGTTATACCACTATCAATGTTTCTGTAACTAGATGATGATAGAAGCTATGATGTACCACCTTTTACCACCTGCTCCATATACGGCACCAGTGTTATCCTCGGTTCAGGTCAAACCTGGGATCACCACCACTTACAATGCATTAGCAGTGCTGCTGATTGTTTTCAGGGCCCCAGTCCCTCCCTTGAACATGGCAAATCAACTGTTGCAGGTACGGTTTCTGGTAGAAAGAAGGTTAACTGGTGCTGCTTGAGGTGAGGTATACATATGTTTTGAAGCTCCTTTAGGGGCACACTTCAAACCCACAATTAAAGAAGCACCCTCCCTCAAAACTTGCGACAACTGTGGCATTATGCTGTGTGATAAAACTGCACATTTTAGAGTGGCCTTTTATTGTGGCCAGCCTAAGGCACACTGTCAGGGTTGAGGTTTTTGGAGCATGGAGCAGGGGATGCTGGCTCTTGCCAGGAAACCCTACCAGGTGGTCCACAGGTGTATATAGGCAGGACACCCTAGTAAGGATAGGAGCACGAGAGTGCCACACAAAATAAAAGGTAAATCCAAAAAGTGAAGTCAGGAACAGTCCAATAGATCAGGGCAGGCAGTGATCAAGAGCAGCAGAATAATCCAATCAGGGGTCAGGGTTCAGGCAAACAGAATAATCTAGGAGACAAGCCAAAGGTCAAACCAATAGATATACTGCAACACAGAAAATTGGGAATAACTGGAAACTAAAGTCCAAGGACAAAAAGGAACCAAAGCTCTGGAACACTATGGTAACAGTTTGAGGGGTTTTTATAGTGCTGTGGGTCTCCACTCCTCCCCTCTGTTGGACAAGCCCCTTACTGGATTGGTTGTCAGAGAGGTGTGCTTCTATAGCACATACCTCTCTGTCTCTTTGCCAGGTGACTACAGGAGCTCTGATGATAGGCGAGACAGAGTTTACCTCCCCCTACAGGTGCAAATAGATCCCCCTTGATTGGGGTAAACTTTCGATGATGTATCTTGGGTTTGTAGAAACTTTAGGCCCTACCACGCTAATGCGATCGCGGATAGAAGGTATTACTACAGGCCCCTTCAGCCTACTCTGCACTGGGATTGCAGGTAAGGGTAAGAGGGGCATGATACACACCTTTTCAATAACCATGCTGTCTAATCAGCATCTTGATATGCCACACCTGTAGAGGGATGGATTCTCTTGGCAATGGATAAGTGCTCACTAACACAGATTCAGACAGATTTGTGAACAATATTTGAGAGAAATAGGCCTTTTGCGTACATAGAAAAAGTCTTATATCTTTGAGTTCAGCGCATGAAAAATGGGGGGAAAAACAAAAGTGTTGCATTTATAATTTTGTTTAGTGTATAACATAATATAAAATGTTTTGTTACAGTGTGTTTTGGTTTAAATACATTTTGTTGCCTCTTAGAATTCCAACCACTGTCTTCATTTTGGTAAGCCTTAAGGCTAACCAGACAGAAGGTGCACTAGTCAAGGGTAAATGCAAGTTTTGACGATGCATATTGCAGGACTTGGAGATTGAGTGGATGTGACGTTTTAAAGGCAGTGTCTATCCATTAAGTCCCGTGTCTCTCCTTTAAGTCCCATCCAGACGAACATATACACATGTAAAGTACGGGGTAAAATAATCAAAATACAATTTTCATCACACAAACCTCACCATTTTGTTTCATTATTAATTTTACCACGTGTCTGGTTTGATAATGAATGCTAAGTATTTGCAAAGAAAAACAACAATGGACATTTTGTAAGTTTATGTTCCTGTGCTGTTCAGTATTTTTAGTGGAGTTTAGTATTTTTGTATCTGAAACCTCTAAGCATGATACTCAAAAATAAGAAGTCAACTGGAATGCTTTAATTTCAACATTTTGTCCATGCAACATGTTTTTCTGCTTTTTTTTGTTGTTGTTTTTATTTTACATAAAAGTCTAACATGGCCCATTACAATGGACAACATTCCACTGCAAGACAAATTCAGTATACATAAACAATTGGATTTCTGACTGTATGTTATGAGTATGTTTCTCTCCTTTTTAAATGCATGTATTGATTAGCTTATGTATATGAGGCTATCAAAGTTCATACTGAATTAGTAAAATGTGATTTTATTTTTAAATTGTGTTAGATTGTAATATTGCTTGTGAGACCGCATTCCCCTTATTAATGTGTTGCTTTTTTTGCTGCCTTTTTCACCCAAAGGGTTAGTCAAGCTGTTTCATTCGTGTACACTGTTTAGTTTTAAACTACCAGAATTTAACATCTTAGAGATTAAAAAAAAGGATAATAAAGTTTTGTGCTTGTCAGTTCTTAAATGCTATAGAACACTGCAGAAAGGAAGTTACACTGCAATTTATAACAGTGTTTATTATGCTTGCCAAACTAAATTGAACTAATACCGCTGTGAATAGAGATAGTTTAGTTTTATCCTATGGTTGAGTAATAAAAGTTTGGTCCATCACTACCGTTTATATGAGAGCCTTTTCTCATCTGTCATAACACAGAAGCTATGAAAAATGAAATCCTAAATTTAATTTAGAGGCCAATTTGCAGTTAATCTATGGAGTAATTCCACTGTGAATAATGCAGCAATTTGGATGCATGGCTAGTACCTCCAGTTTGATTTATTAGGATTGAAACATTTTTTTTTCTCATTCATGATAATTATGCCAAACAGTAAAAAAAAAATTCAAACACTACAATACCTTTTTTTACATTTGTACCTTCCATTTTAGGATTTTCTTTTGACAAATGCAAGTAACAAACAGCTTTTATCCAGAGATAAGTTAAATGTTAGATTCTGAACTGTATCTCTTCATGTCATATTGAAAACTGGTGAGACATTATTGGTTAATGACTCTAAAGTCACTTGCATTAAGTGTAAACATTTAAATCTATGGGCAAAAGATTATTAGTAGGGGCTGTATATTAAGAAGTAACAATAATGTGTTAAGTTACAATAATCATGATATTTATTCACTATGTCATTTTTTTCATTGCTTATGCATTGTCCTGAGCTGTTCGGACATAAAAAGCATTCACAATAATGTCAATGCTTTTGCAAATTGATCTCTTGCACATATGTCTAGTGATATGTTAATGAGGTCACACCGCCACACAATCGATTCAAAATTACTGTTGAAATTAAAATCTCATTCAGTATCTCCCTGTCCACCATTCTGCATGGATGGAAGAATCTGTGGTGTGTTGTGTTATGCTGGGCCTTTTGGTTGAAAACTAGAATTCAGGATAGACTTAGTGAAATGTTTCATTGTTTGTTGGGATGTCACTCATTATTGTATGACACTGTGTTTTTGTTTCTTATTAAATATAATTTAAAGTAGAGGAACTTATACTTTATATTTGGTTAAACACCACATCATCAACCACAGCTTTTCAAAAATCATCTCTAAGCTGCACCAACATTTTTCAGTTAAGCCTATCTCACTAGTCCACCTCTCCAAAGAGCAGCATATCTCTGGTATGGAGGATTTATTTTGGTTTGTACAAACGACCATCTGCAGATTTTGCCAAACCTTAGTCTGTATGTCTACTGCTGGAAAGGAAACATGGCTTCTGGAACAGCTCCTTTAGATCTTTAATTTATTCTCAAGATGCTCTCATGGGCCACTTTGTAAATTTCCTTCTCTCCAGTGTTCAGCATTTTCTCTTGTTTCTTTTAAAGGATCCATATCCCAGCTCTGTGCATGCACACAGTTTTGAGAATGATCTTGAATACAAATATTTTCACAGTTAAAAAAAGTAGGTTTTTTTTTTAGTTGCTGGCTGATAATCCTTCTCTAAAATGAGGGTCTTGTCATGTGCTCAGTTTTTATTCTATCATTCCTCAACACTAATTGACTGTCAGATTATTGCAACAATAATGTGCATCAATTTCTTGAATTGATTTTTTCAATCTCCAAAACCTTCTATACACTATAATGGGTAATTTTAGGCTACCAATCCTATTCAATATTATTTGATAATATTTCTGGTGATTTAGGGAACGGATCATAATGGTCTCCATTTAGCATGTTGGTGATATTTAATTTAAAGGCCATATAAATCATCAACATGCTCAGACTTCCTGGTTCAGGCATGCCATTGTGATGTCACACGTGACTTCAGGAGGTATCGCAATCTTTTGGCAGGGACCTACAGGGTCTATTAAGACCCTGACCGGGTCTCTGCCATTGTGTTCCTAGATACCAGTAAACATGGTGCTTGTTCACACCTGCCTGTGTTGTATTTCAATTAATTAGAAAATGCTTTTTTATTTGTAAATATGTGTTTTTAAATTAAATAACATGGTATACAGTTTTGTAGTATATGTGATCATATGGTGAAGATCAGTGATTGTAAATTTATACTACATGGCACATTTTGGATATTGATTTTCATTAAAAATAGGATAAAATATGCAAGATCAATTTAGGAGAAATTAACAGAAATGAAAACAAAAGGATATTTAAGAGCAGCGTTGAATGTAAGCATTTAAAATGAGTAAACAATCATAAGTTCATGTTCAAATGCAGAAACTGAGAAACATTTCTATTCTTGTTCTTAAAAACAGTGTTGGAACCAGATGCTAAAACTTTAACTGTTACTTTAGGTGATGATTCACAGAATGCATGCATAAGAAAACCTAACACAAGCTTTTAGTTCGGCACTGTGTACACTGCATAGGCCAACTGGCAATGCACCCAGAAAGTAAATGTATCAAAGTAACAGTAAGAAAGTGTTTTGTCATCCATAAACCTATATACATATTAACACAATAGAATGTATACTAGAAGTAAGATTACAGATGGTATTTTATTTATATAGCTGTCAGGAATTAGACTAGAATGAAGTTGATTAGAATAGAAGACAAGAAAAAATGGATGCCAGCAACCATGTCTTTAGATCAATTCAACAGGAGTCCACATAACTTTCTTTTCTTCTCCTTAGTATCCTTATGAGCATGTTATATTATAAAGGAAGTGTCGCAAGTGAGTCCTCTTGTCTGGATCTTGACAGAATCTATGGGAATTTTTTGATCTTACCTAGCTAATTATATGGGAGCAAAAGGCCTGTTTATTAGAATGGGGCCTCTGTTGTTTTTATTGGTCTATTTGCTACAGTTCAAGTGTGGTGGACCAGATCATCGTGACAACCAAACTCGAACAACAATATTCTCCTTTCTCTGGCCCCATGTGAACCCTGAAAAAATGCCACTGGAATAGCATTCGTTTGAGGTTGAGATGTGTAGGTGAGATGGAGGTCAATCAAGGTATGTGTCGCAAACAGGGTCCTGGATGACATAAGACCATGAATGCCCGATTTCAGGAATTAATTGTGCGTGATTTGGATATGCAGGGCCTGTAAACTTGGAGTTCCAGGTTTGTTCTGCCACATTACAAGACCCTGTGATAGTAGCTACTGTATCCAGTTTAGCGGAGATTAAGTACTGAGAAATCCCTGTAGACATCCTGGAGCAAGCATGCAAAAAAACCTTGATATGGTAGCGTGATATCTGCAGGCTAGGAGAGAATAACCCAAGCAGAGCAAAGCAAATACCAACAGAACTGAAACAAGATGAATGCATACACGAGGAGGACATACACGTGACTAAGGAGACATACAGAGATACAGATATAACATAGGACATCATACAGAGGACAAGGTAAGGGGGACTAAACTGGATGTGGGGATAGGAGAGAGGATCCTCATGTGCTTCAAGGAAAGAGGGTTAGGAAGCATACAAACATAAATACAGGAACCAACCTAATACTGTGAGATGATAAACAATGAGTATTTACTAGAATTATGACTATAAGATGAAGCTTGCCAAACATGTAAAGGTCAGCAAGTTGTAGAAAGAAGGGGTCAGCACGCAGGCGTATTTGTATTTGCATCAAGCTGTGATGTTCGAATAAAAACATTTATGCACAGCACTTACCTGCAGCCCTGTTCCATTATTCTTGCCTCCGAGTGGGCGATCCTCAACCCTTTCTTTCTACAACTTGCTGATTGTTTAAGGAAAGAGTATCGGGAGGTGAAGCGCGCGGAGGCATACTGAGAAAAGTCTGCCGTTTCTACTTTCTGCTTTAAACATGTAAAGGTAACTCACAATTAGGCAAGTCCCTAAACTTAATCCGCCTTATGCGTTTCGTGCCTATCAGCAATTAATCATAGAGCCTATGATTAAGTGCCGACAGGCACGAAACGCGTAAGGCGGATTTTTTCCTGTGTGCTGTGTTTCCGGGTCTGTGCAAGCCATCTTTTACTTCACAATAAATTACACTCATTGGGAATCATCTGGTCTGGTCACTCCGCAATCTGTTTTTCTTTTTGATTTATATCTTAATGAATTCATTACTGGTAATGAGTCATTACTGGTTAAATATTATATAATATATATATAAAATGGTACAGTGTTTGAATGTAGTAGAACTGCAATTTAAATTATTACACTGTTGGTACAGGACCCAGAGCAAAATCTCAAAAATGTTTCCTGGTTTGAGTCCCAACTGTTAGAGGTGCAATGTCCAAATAGGTTCTTTACAACAAATATGGTGGGAATGTTCGGCAGAAGTATCTGGCAAAAATATGGCTAAAGGTAAGAAGGATTCCCTTGGTATGTTGTATAGTGATTCAAAATTATTTTATTAACAAAGATGTTTATGTCTGTAGTTTCTCTCTTCTTGTATACTCTTTGTGGCCATCAAGAGATGGCCGTCTTCGGGTTAAATATGTTAGTAATGTTTAGTCGACTGGGTTTTGTATTTCTGTTATTGTCTTGTATTTTAACACTTACCATATTTTTCGCCTCATAAGACGCACCTGACCATAAGACGCACCCAGTTTTTAGAGGAGGAAAACAAGAAAAAAAACCTCAATATGCCAGGATTGAGCCATTCATTATTCCAGGATTTTTTCCCTCACTATGCCAGGATTTAGCCATTCAATATACCAGGATTATGCCCCCCACCATGCCAGGATTTTGCCCCTCACTATGTTAGGCTTTAGCCCCTCACTATGCCAGGCTTTTGGCCCTCACTATGCCAGGATTTTGCCCCTCACTGTGCCAGGATTTTGCCCCTCACTATGCCAGGCTTTAGCCACTCATTATGCCAGGCTTTTGCCACTCACTATGCCAGGCTTTTGCCCCTCACTATGCCAGGATTTTCCCCCTCACAATGCCAGGCTTTTGCCCCTCACTATGCCAGGCTTTTGCCCCTCACTATGTCAGGATTTTCCCCCTCACAATGCCAGGATTTTGCCCCTTATTATGGCAGGATTTGCTCGTTTGTGCCACCCTCCTCCCCCCTTCCCTAGCACTTACCTCCATGCTGCTCTCCGTTGTGTTCTCTCCATTGTTTCCTCCATGCAGTCTAACCTCCGGCACAGAGGAAGGAAGCTCCGGTCGCTTTTTTTTTTCTTCTTAACTTTATTGAAGTCGAGCAACATCAATAAAGTTAAGAAGGGGAAAAAAAGCGCCCGGAGCTTCCTTCCTCTGTGCAGGAGGTTAGACTGCACGGAGGAAACAACGGAGAAAACACAACGGAGAGCAGCATGGAGGTAAGTAAGCACATACATTCGCTCTATAAGACGCACAGACATTTCCCCTCACTTTTGAGGAGGAAAAAAGTGCGTCTTATGAGGTGAAAAATACGGTATATTTACCTTAATCTGTATATTTTTTTCTGTTCCTTTTTTTTTTTTTTTTTTATATGTGGATATTCAATGCTTTTCTTCTTTAAAATGTATCTATGTTGTTTACTTGAAAAGATAAAACATTTTTTTAATAGAAAATCTATAAATATGAAAAAAACGTAACTTCTTTACATAGTAAAATGAATACCCTCCATTATTTAATGGGTGGAGTAAAATCATTACCTGTACCTGTTAAAAAAATGTAATGAATGCACAATGTATTGCAGCATCTGCTGGGGAGTGTACATAAAGATTAATTAACCCCTTAAGGACAGAGCCTTTGAGACATTTTTGTCCCTTCTGGACAATGGCTATTTTAACATCTGTGCTGTTTGTGTTTAGTTGTAATGTTATTCTTTGTCATTTGCTGTACCCACACATATTATATATTGTTTTTATCGGGACAAGAAGGGATTTCTTTGGATGCCATCTTTTTGATCATATCTTATAATATTATAAAAAAAATAAGAAAATATGGTAAAAAAAAAATAAATACACAAATTTCCTGACTTTTATTTGAAACATCTTCTCTTCATCGACAAAAGAGAACGAAAAAAACTGCTAAATAGATTCTACTATTTCTCCTGAGTACAGGGATACCACCCATGCATAGGTTTGTTGGGGTGTTTGGGGGCTAAAATGCCAAATTTGTGACGAGCAGTTTTTTGTTTTCCAACTTGAAATTTTTACATGCAGACAGCCTGCGCCCATGTCCCATTTGGGACATATTTGAAGCCAGCTAGTGTATTTTACAACATCAACCCATATATTTTTTTAAAGTAGACACCCTAGGCTATCTCAAATGGTGGTATTTTAACACTTTCTATTCACTAATTCTACCACCAGCCTTTGTCAAAGTTTGTGGTAGTAATTATTTTGTGTTTTTTTTTTTTCACAAACCTTGTACTTCAGACATTAATTCACAGATTTTGGTAGGAGTCACTGCCAAATAACACCCCAATAATTGTTCAGCAACATCTCTTGAGTACATGGATACCACCCATGCATAGGTTTGTTGGGTTGTTTGGGGGGTAAAAGGCCAAATTTGAGAGGTGCAGTTTTTGGTTTTCAAACTTGAAATTTTGACATGCAGACCGCCTGCACCCATGTCCCATTTGGGACATATTTGAAACCAGCCAGTGTATTTTACCCCATATATTTTTTAAAAGTAGACACCCTAGGCTATTTTAAATGTTGGTATTTTAACACTTTCCATGCACTAATTCTACCACCAGCCTTTGTCAAAGTTTGTGGTAGTAATTTTTGTGTGTTTTTTTTCCCAAATATTGTATTTCAGACATAAATTCACAGATTTTGGTATGTGTCACTGCCATACAATACCACAATATGTGTTCAACAACATATCCTGAGTACAGGGATACCACCCATGCATAGGTTTGTTGGGTTGTTTGGGGGCTAAAGGGACACATTTTGAAGGTGCGCATTTTCAACTTGGAATATTGACGTGTAGCCAGCCTGAGCCATCCTTTCATTTGGGACTTTTTTTTAAAGTAGGACAGCTTATTTTACCCAAAAAAGTATATATTTTGTCAAAGTAGACACCCTAGGCTATTTTAAATGGTGGCATTTTAACACTTTCCATGCACCAATTCTACGACCAGCCTTTGTCAAAGTTTGTGGTAGTCATTTTATTGTGTATTTTTTCCCACATACATTGTAATTTAGACACAAATTCACATATTTCGGTATGTGTCACTACCAAACAATAAACCAATATGTGTTCAACAACATCTCCTGAGTATAGGGATACCACCCATGCATAGGTTTGTTGGGTTTTTTGGGGGCTAAAGGGCTACATTTTGAAGGTGCGCATTTTCAACTTGGAATTTTGATATGTAGTCAGCCTGAGCCCATCTTGCATTTGGGACATTTTTAAAAGTAGGACAGTGTATTTTACCCAAAAAAATATATATTTTGTAAAAGTAGACACCCTAGGCTATTTTAAATGTTGGTATTTTAACACTTTCCATGCACCAATTCTACGACCAGCCTTTGTCAAAGTTTGTGGTAGTCATTTTATTGTGTATTTTTTCCCACATACATTGTAATTTAGACACAAATTCACATATTTCGGTATGTGTCACTGCCAAACAATAAACCAATATGTGTTCAACAACATCTCCTGAGTATAGGAATACCACCCATGCATAGGTTTGTTGGGTTTTTTGGGGGCTAAAGGGCCACATTTTGAAGGTGCGCATTTTCAACTTGGAATTTTTACGTTTAGTCAGCCTGAGCCCATCTTGCATTTGGGACGTTTTTAAAAGTAGGACAGTGTATTTTGCCCAAAAAAGTATATATTTTGTAAAAGTAGACACCCTAGGCTATTTTAAATGGTGGTATTTTAACACTTTCCATGCACTAATTCTACCACCAGCCTTTGTCAAAGTTTGTGGTAGTAATGTTTGTGTGTTTTTTTTCCCAAATATTGTATATCAGACATAAATTCACAGATATTGGTATGTGTCAGTGCCAAACAATACCACAATATGTGTTCAACAACATATCCTGAGTATAGGGATACCACCCATGCTTAGATTTGTTGGGTTGTTTGGGGGCTAAAGGGACACATTTTGAAGGTGCGCATTTTCAACTTGGAATTTTGACGTGTAGTCAGCCTGAGCCCATCTTTCATTTGGGACTTTTTTTAAAATAGGACAGCTTATTTTACCCAAAAAAGTATTTGTGTAGTTTGTGGTAGTCATTTTATTGTGTATTTTTTCCCACATACATTGTACTTTAGACACAAATTCACATATTTTGGTATGTGTCACTGCCAAACAATACCACAATATGTATTCAGCAACATCTCCCGAGCACAGGGATACCACCCATGCATAGGTTTGTTAGCTTTGTTGGGGGTTGAACGGCTACATTTGAGAGGTGCGCTTTTTGATTTTCCAACTTGGAATTTTGACATGCATAGCAAGGAAGGGGTTAATAGCTCTTATAAGAGCCTTTGTAGTACTGTACAAAAAAAATTAACCCCTAAAAATGCACAGACAAGAAAGAATGTTCTGCTGTGCAGTGATCAGTGGCAGGGAAGGGGTTAATACACAGCTACACTATACAAAGGGTATGGCTTTTATAAAAGCCCTTGGGACTCACAATTTTTTAACATTTTATTTAATTTATTACAATTAAAAAATTATATTATACAGATCTGTCTCTTTCCCTCACTAAAACTCAAGTGAGGAGAGGGAGGCAGATCTATATGGGTCAGAACAATATTTACCAATATTGATCTAACCAGACGAATGGTGATGCTCATCATCGGCTGTTACTGATCGCTATACATGCGTTCAGACAGCTTCAAAAGGAATACACGTAATCCCCTACTGGGTATAATTAAGCCCTAGCGAGTGTGACAAAACAAAATGCTGATAGCAAAAAAAAATCCTTCTGCGACCAGATTGCTCCATATGCGCTGCTTAGGCAGTGACCATATGTGCTGCTTAGGAAGTGATATATGTCAAGGAAGGGGTTAATAGCTCTTAAAAGAGCCTTTGATATACTGTAATAAATCACAGTAAAAAAAATTAACCCCTAAAAAAATGCACAGACAGCAAAAAATGTGCTGCTGTCCAAGATCACTGCGTACACAGCGATCAATTGCAGGGAAGGGGTTAAATACTGGAAACGGCTTTTATAAAAGCCTTTGGGTCTCAATTTTATTAAATATATTATTATTAGAAACTTACATTATACAGCTCTGTCTGTCTCCCTCACTAAAACTCAAGTGAGAGAGAGGCAGATCTACACGGATCAGATCAAATATTTACAAATATTGATCTAACCAGGCGAATGGTGATGCTCATCTGAGCAAACGCCAACCCGCCTTTGCCACTGATCAGCTGTTACTGATCGCTATACATGCGCTCAGACAGCTAAAAAAAATTTTTTTACGTTAAACGTAATCCCCTAGCGGGTATAATTAACCCTTGACGGGTGTAATAAGAAAGTAAAAAAAAAATAAAAATGCTTCTGCAGCAAGATTGCTGCATTTGCGTCAGATCGCTGCTTAGGCAGTGATCTACATAAAGCAAGTGTCACATCAGTGCCGTCACGCTGCAGGACACGTCCTGCTTACCTTAGCCGCCGCTTGACACGCGCTTCTTCTGCGTCCTGTCCCGGATCCGCTGCTATGATTCCAGAAAATGTACGCATGCACTTACGCAGTGCAGCGCATACTCCTCCACACTATACGCTGCCTAAGAATTAGCTATTGCCATAGAAGTCCCTTCCACACGGCGGCGCCATCTTGGTTTTTATGCAACTTCCTAGTTTGCTTTCCAAGCCTCATTTTCATCCCAGAGGCGGAGACTTCTTGGTTTTATATGCTACTTCCTAGTTTGCTTTCCAAGCCTCATTTTCATCCCAGAGGCGGAGACTTGCCTTGGAGGGATATTTAAAGGCTCAGTCTGCATTCAACCTTTGCCTGTGATAGTGCCTTGAGCCTTTACTAGCGTTTTTGTACTTCCTATTCTATATTACTGTTGCCGAACTTTGCTACCTGACCTGCCTGTTTGCTGCCTGTCCTGACCTGTTGCCTGTTTTGACTTCGCCTGATCTCTGCCAGCCTCGACTTATCGCCTGCCTGACTACTCTTTTGCCTGTGTCCCTGTTACCTTCGCCTCGGTCCTGTTGCAGCTTCCAGTCCTGTTACCTCCGCCTCGGTCCTGTTTCAGCTTCCTATCCTGTACCTCCACTTCAGTCCTGTTACAGCTTCCAGTCCAGTACCTTGGTTTCAGCTTCAAGTCTCTGGTAGTAGTGCAGAGTGCAAAAGACCTGGGGGAACGAAACCTGAGGCTCAACCATAAGGTGAACTTCCTTCAGGCGGAAGAATTCTGTTCTATTACCGGGATTCGTTGCACTAACCTCTAGTTCTCTGCATAGCGGTTCCAACCTCGCTCCTGAACGTGACAGCAAGGGGTTAATCACTCTTAAAAGAGCCTTTTTTTATACTGTAATGAATTACAGTAAAAAAAATTAACCCCTAAAAAATGCACAGACAGCAAAAAATGTGCTGCTGTGTATGATCACTGTGTACACAGCGATCAATGGCAGGGAAAGGGGTTAAATGGCTTTTATAAAAGCCCTTGGTTACTAAAATTTTATTAAATATTTTTAATTTTATTATTTTATTTTTTACTTTATCTGATCTGTCTCTCTCCCTTACTAAAACTAGCAAGGTGAGGGACAATCGTTCGCTTCCTAAGCACATGTGTGCAGCGGGCGCAGCCATTTTTAAATGGCTGCTACGATCACTCCGGGGAGTGATCGTAGCGCGCCCCTGCACTTTTTGGGGGTGTTGCACAATACCTCTACCTAGAGGCATTGTAGCAACACCGATAGAGTAAAGAAAGCTGGTCGCTTTCTTTACTCTGTTAAGTGCATGACATGCCAGGCACGTCAGCTGTCGGCAAGTCCACGATTTGCCGTGACGTGCCTGGCACGTCATCTGTCCTTAAGGGGTTAATTATGAAGATTGTGGCCAGGGACTGGGGAAATTGTCTCTGTTCCTATCCACTTAATAATGTGGCCACATGCTTGCATGTGCCTCTGCTTCTCTATAAATGAATGGGTATGGGAACTGACTAAGTGCCCCCAGTATACCCTGTTTAATAAATGGGGTTGGGGCTGCCCCAAGGGCCCCTGGTGCACACTAGTAGTCATGAGCCTAGAGACTGACCCAAGTCATCCTAAAATAAATAAAATAACATTTATTGAGATTACTTTTTTCCACAAATGTACCCTTTGTATTCCATGATGGTGGGCAGTGAACCTTCATGGAACTCAAAAGGGTTTTTTAAAGTATAGAATTTCTTTTGATTAGAAGTCAGTGCTAATTAACCTACTATGTACATGGAAATGGTTATTCCATCTATCTTTATGAATTAACAATTATTTTTTTTTAATTTAAAGGATTACATTTTAAAATACATGTTAAACTACTGCAATTGATTGTGTTGAACTGCAGACAGAACTCAGAATGCTTTGTTTCTTAAAGTTTAGTCAATCATTCACCTAGCTATCCTGAATAATATATACCCTTTTATTAATTCAGTCTCATAGAGAGACAAACCACACCTTGATTCTTGTTCGGTGTAGCTATGACATATATCATCACTGTATATGTTAATTGTCAGTTGAAAGATGTTTTACTTAGAGACATACATTATTCATTTACAGAATCATATTGGTAATGTTTTCTGTTGTTTTCTTTGACACACAGAAGCAACAGTATGCTTACAATGGGTACATTGTTGATTATTAGAAAGTATTAATAGTTAAGTGGTATTTCAATAACAGTCTATGGTTTGATTTGTTAAATTGTTTACTGTTACCTCACAATTACTGCTATTGTTAATATGCTGCCTATGCATATTGCTGATGACATTGTATTTTTAGCAAAAATCTGAATAACTCAGTATTTTATACTTACAATAATTGCTGTTATATTTTTTCACAATTATGTATTTTTTTTTTAACCTGCAAAGTGCCTTCTCCATGTCAAAGCACTTGAAGAAATGTTTATGCCCATCTCAACAAATTATAGTCATTTTATTTTAAGCAATTGATTTAAAATTGTATGTTAAATATACTGAATAGATGATCGTAGGTTTGTATTACTATATCTGCTATTTTTTATACTTACTAATGATCAACAATTATTTCAGTGAGTTTACATGCAGTGAGACATAAACAAAGATCCTATGAGCATAATGTTATGGCATTTATTGTAAAAACTGCCACTGATTGAATTCCACATAGTACATTTACACAGCACACATATGGGAACAACATGACCAATAGAAACTGGAATTGTTTCAAGCAGTGGCTAGTTTGAACATCTGATACTATAGTATTTATATCGTCCATACGCAATACCTCCCATGACACGGGGAGCCTATATCAGTGTTCCTACTAGGAGCTACATGGTGGACTGGATAATTCAACCAGGCTACATCACTGGATGGGAATAGCAAAACCATGTTAAAAGTGGCAGCATACCATCAGAATATTCCACACATGTGAAGCCAGGTGCCAAAGAAACCAAGTGCTACAAATAAACACTGTTGAATATCAGTGAAAAGAGGGAATGTAATTATTTAATGTGCAAATGTGACATCAAAGTGCCATCAGGAAAATTTTAGTGGGCGAGTTCAAACACAAAATGTACGCATTTCACACCTGCACTAGCACTTACTTACAAGTAACATTTTGCAAAGATTTCAGTTAATTAACATGTGTAATTAACAAAATAACATTCAGTTGCAAATCTCAGGAAAAAATCATCAATATATAATTCACAAGATAGATATGAATCAATTGATTTTGATCTCCACCTTGTTTCCCAAATAAGCAGTATTTATACACAGGAGCCAGCACCTGTGTATTATTGCTAGAAACAAATATAAGGAAATGTGAAATTAAGCATACACCAGCATAATTTAGTATACAAACTGAATGGTAAACAACTTCAAAGTAATAACTAGTACTTTGTACAAGTATAAGTAGCGTCTCCACTGAAAGAATTTACAGATGGGGAGCACATGTTTTAAAATAAAAATTATCATTTTGTGAAAGAGAAAGTAATTTGAGAAAGATGGCACAGATCATCTAAGTTCTCTATAAGTAGCTATGCTTGATGAGAAACATATACAGGGCTCAATTCAAATGTGTCTTACTGTGTTCTGCATCACTGGCCTGTGTAACATGATCCTGCTGTGTTTTGTCAAGAAACTGTAATTTACATGGATCTCATGCTGTAGAAGGCATGTATTGTAACATTTTGCTTAGTGCATATACTAATGTTGAAAAAGGGAAATTATTATAAAATCATTTTACTCAGATCTTTATGATTTCTTGTCATTAATAATAATCCTGCCATTAATTATCTTTTTCAGGTGAAGTAAATCAGACTGCTAGAATGATAAAGTGGAGCACTGGCCCACCCTACTCTCCAAGTGCTCCACCCCAGGGCTCAAAAGATATACTTATATAAGAAAACTGACAGAATCCAAAACAACCAACTAAATGGTATTTTAAACCAATGCAGATAAAGTGACAAGCACTATATATAATGTGCAGACAAACAAATTATGCAGCAAACACTAGTGCATTTTCCTCCAATTAGCACAAAATAGTGAATATCGTGTAATAAAGTGTTGCGCAGGATATAATAAAATAAATACTTATCAGAGATATATAGGCGAAAATCCAGCCTTTTTTAGATGTATATAAAAGAGAAGAAAAAAATATATACAAAATTGTGCAGTATTGTGAATATTAGGAAAATAAATATCTCCCCCTAAAGAATTGTACTCACACTCTACAGAGCCTATAGGACCGGCTCAGGGTGTATAAGGCGTGCAGACTCTGAGTCCCAAAATCCCCACATCCACTGGATAGATAATCGATGGAATACTCGTGGAGCAGGACACAACAGGAGTGAGAAGCAAACGTTGTAGTGTCAAATGTAAACAATTTTAATTCCCCCCCACATATAGCAGCTTACATAGAAGAAGTTAAAAAACGATATCCCATGTAAAAAACAGTTAAACACAGCATAGGTAAAAAGCAGGCAGAGTCACCCAGCCGATCATATCACAGTCTCCATCCGAGTCTGCTCTGAAAAAGCCCACGTGTGGGTGAAACGCGTCGCGTGACATTATTGACGAGACTTGCAACTAGGAAGTACCAGCTCCTCCAGCAGAACGCTGCCTATACAAACTTCAGCTGCTGCCTGCTCCTATGAAGTGACGGATGGAGACTGTGATATGATCGGCTGGGTGACTCTGCCTGCTTTTTACCTATGCTGTTTTTAACTGTTTTTTACATGGGGTATCGTTTTTTAACTTCTTCTATGTAAGCTGCTAGATGTGGGGGGGAATTAAAATTGTTTACATTTGACACTACAACGTTTGTTTCTCACTCCTGTTGTGTCCTGCTCCACGAGTATTCCATTGATTATCTATCCAGTGGATGTGGGGATTTTGGGACTCAGAGTCTGCACGCCTTATACACCCAGAGCCGGTCCTATAGGCTCTGTAGAGTGTGAGTACAATTCTTTAGGGGGAGATATTTATTTTCCTTATATTCACAATACTGCACAATTTTGTATATATTTTTTTCTTCTCTTTTATATACATCTAAAAAAGGCTGGATTTTTCGCCTATATATCTCTGATAAGTATTTATTTTATTATATCCTGCGCAACACTTTATTACACGATAAATGGTATTTTAGGTTGGTGCGCTTATGGATACCACCACCCACAATGAAATAAAATTCCTTTAGCTACAGCAGAGGTATCTCAAATCACAGACAACATAAACAACTTAAGGGATGTTGGAGTATGATTGAAATACTCCAACATCCCTTAAGTTGTATATGTTGTCTGTGATTTGAGATACCTCTGCGGTAGCTAAAGGAATTTTATTCTATTTTGGGTGGTGGTATCCATAAGTGCACTAACCTAAAATACCATTTAGTTGGTTGTTTTTTTATTCTGTCTGTTTTACTTATACGTGGATTAAGGGAACCACGTAGGTGAAGTGCAGCTGGATAGGATAAAGCGCTAAAATAAATTGCTAAAATACATTTATATAAAGGGCAATATTCATTTAACATAACACAATTGCCTAGGGCTAATCTTCTTCATAACATCAAGTAGGAAACATGCAGTATTTGGGTCAGATATATAGATTCCATTATGCAAAATTCCTTGCTTTTGGTCATACATCCTCTCGGCCAGCTCAGACTTAAAGGGTTGAGCGACCATAGAAAATAATCAGTGCATCCGTGAAAGTCCATCCGCATTTTCCTGTTTACATCCAGCCCTATGTTCTATGGAAAAAATATAGAGTTCCAAACTAAGGAGGATCACTCTATTATTTTTCTACCTGTTCTGGCTCATCCAAGTAAGAGGTGCATTGTCTGTCACTAGTCTGAATCTTGTTACTAAGAGATAGTAGTTGAGTGCATCTACTTCCCATAGTTAGTTTATTTTTTCGGGGATTTAGCTTCCTGCTTACATATAATTATTGAGTGCTCCACAGCCTGAATTTCCTGAGAGAGGACTGCACCAAGCCCTACATCAGATGCATGATTATGTAAAACTAATTCTTTAGAAAAATCAGGTGTTACCAATACTGGTTATGCGCAAATGGCTTCTTTAAGTTTTCTGAATGGTTGTTCAATCTTTGGGGACAACTTTACCACCACAGGAGCATTAGCTTTAGTAAGGTCAGGTAATGGGGTTGCAATGGTGAGCAAAGTTGGATATAAACCTCCTGTAATATCCAATGAGACCAAGAAAAGTTCTCATCTGTTTCTTAGTTAGTGGTGTTGGACAATTTCGTATGGCTTCAATTTTGTCAACTTGGGGCTTCAATAGTCTCCTACCAATTGCTTCCTCTATAACAATTGTACATTTATGGGGGTTAGCGGTTAGTCCAGTGTTTGTATCAAGTTTAGAATGGCCTGTACTTTTTGAAGATGAGATTCCCAATCCTTACTATGTATTACAACATCATCCAAGTATGTGGCTGCAAATTGCACATGTGGCTTTAGTATTCTGTTGATCATTCTTTGGAATGTGGTAGGAGCACCATCTAAGCCAAAAAGCAAAACTTTGTACCGAAAAACGTCATCGTGGGTAGAAAATGCAGTCTTTTATTTTTCTTGCTCTGTGAGATGTACTTACACAAAACCTTTTGTTAATTCTAGTGTAGTGAGCTACCGGGCTTTGTCTTTCTACACGCTCATCTACTCTAGGCATGGGGTATGAATCAAATTTAGAGATTGCATTCAGTTTGCGATAATCATTACAAAACCTTACAGTACCATCAGGTCTTGGTACAAGCAGAATTGGACTGTACCAGTCACCTTGTGACTCCTCTATCAGCCCAAGATCTATCATTTTCTTAACCTCTGCTCTGATAGCTTTTCTGCACGCCTCAGGTATTCGGTATAGTTTAAGACTAACCCTTTTTCCTGGTTCTGTCACAATACCATGTTTAATCACATGAGTCCTTTCTGGGACTTAGGAAAACACCTCTTTATCTAATCTAATAAACTCCTTCACATCCCGTGTCCGGTTTATGGACAGGGTCTCTGAGATATTTACTTCTGGGTCATTATTACACTTATCACGGAAGGCTTAAGGCTTCTGTAACAACAAAAACCTTGACATGGTATATTTTGTCTGCCTGGCTGCCTTAATTTGTATTTTACCTCTCCTACTCTTTGTTCTCTACTGTGGGAATCAAAACTAGCATTCTATCTCCTGATTGAAATATATGAATTGTATTCTGTTGCTTTTGTTGAACCTTTTGCATATGTCCCCTGACTATTGGCATGATAGCTTCCATACGTTCTTGCATCTGGGTTATCTGTTCTATCACACTACAATGTGGGGTAACTTCTTGTTCCCAGGTTTCCTTCGCTATGTCAAGTAATCCCCTGGGGTGCCTGCCATATAATAATTCAAAAGGTGAGGAAACAGTAGAGACTTGAGCTACTTATCTAATGGCAAACATAAGATAGGGCAATAGATAGTCCCAATTTTTCCCATCTTTATCAATTACCTTGTGTAGCATGACTTTTAATGTTTTATTGAATCGCTCAACTAAATCCTCAGTTTGTGAGTGATACACAGAGGTTTTGAGAGGTTTTGAGATGTTTAATGTTAAGGAGCTTGCAGAGTTCTTTTGTAACTTTGGACATGAATGGAGTACCCTGATCTGATAGGATCCCCTTGGGAATTCCAACCCGGCTGAAAATCATCATTAACTCTTTAGCAATAGATTTTGCTGGGGTTGTATTAATAGGTATTGCCTCGGAATACAGGGTAGCATAGTCTAGTATTACCAATATATACTGATGCCTAGTGGACTTTACCAGTGGACTGACAAAATCCATAGCAATTTGTTCAAATGGGACTTCAATAACAGGCAAGGGTACTAATGGGCTTTGGTAAGCTATAAATGGTGCAATAAACTGACATTCAGCACACGACAAACAGTAATTTATGGTTACTGCAATTACCCCAGGTAAATAAAAACTCACTCTCTTCTTTTGTCAACGCCAAGACCATGGCTATGTGCAAGTTTTAACACAGTGCACCAATAGACTTGTGGTACTAACATACTCCTCTTTCTCAACCCTGTACAACAGATCCATTTCAAAATAAGGGTAAGTAAGATTTTTAATAAAATATACAAACAGGGGTGTCATTTTACCAAATAAAATTCACGATCATCAGAATTTATTCATAAATGACAGATGTTTATTTTCCAGTGGCATAAAATGTTGCATGGTCACCACACAAAAAAAGCAGAGAATGCCCAATCATGGCGCTTAATCATAGGCTCTGAATACAATGAGCGGATATCCGCTCTTAAATACCTCTTCAACAGTGCAGTTCAAAATTAAAGAAACGTATTATATACAAAATTATTAAAAACATATTCAAATGAATCAATAGTATAGGAGCAGGAGCCAGATGGTATAAACTCTAAAAATAAAAGGAATGGTTAAGTAGTACATTATTAAAAGGTTTGGAAAGATTACGGATATGAATATTAGTGGGGCAAGACAATGCCACATTATTAACTACACGATTGTGCCACATATTAGTGCTTTTAAGCTGTAATCTGGTGTTGTAATTGCTCCACTTTAATGACTCCACATAAGTGGCCTTAGTGCCCCATGGATCTTGAAAACATATTTTTTCCTTTAGTTGTAACCAAATAGTTGCATTAATAACAAAGTTAAAAAACATTTATATTAGTACAAATGAAAAAACAAAAACAGTATTGATTAGTTTTATCCATATAGCACCGGAGCCCCAGTGGAAATTCCATCCAATTAACCCAATAAAAATAGATTAAATAAAGCCACAAAGTATTACATACACATCTTGCAAAATAATGCTTTTTTTGGGGATCAATAAGCAGTAACATGGAATCTAAATAAAAGGCAAAAAATAAAATTTTTAGTGTGTTAAATGTGAGGGATTTTCCTAGATTGACAGGGGATCCATTCATTTTTGAAACATTATTCCTGGCCACCAATGAGATTGGGTCAGACCATTGTGCAGTTCTGAAGTTACCAGGACTAACTTCTAAATCAATTAACTCTATTTCTGGATCAGAGCTACTGGAGGTAACTGCATTACCCTGCTCTGGCTTTTCACCAATTAATGTTTTTATAGGCCCATCATCACAATCTAGCTCATCCGCCAACATGTCTGCAAAAGGAAAGTCATTATTCTGTTCCTCTAATGGGTTTCCAACACAAGCCCATAGGTTTAGAAAATTAGGAAAATCCCTTTCCAATGATCATCTCATGTGCCAATTTTGGTACCAGCTCTACTCTGCAATTTACAGAGCCACACTGGGTTTTAACAAGTAGATCAGCAGTTTGGTAGTTTTATATTTATATATATATCACCATGCACACAAGCAAGATATTGACTTAGCCTCCAAATTCCCCAGATCTCAGTGTTTTCTTTTATCCTACAGAAATGACTCCTTATATGATCTGCTTTATGACAGGATTGTACATTTCACTATATCTGCTATATAGATATAACTATCACAATTCCCCCTTTAGTTTACATGCCAAAAGTTAAATTGAGAGGTTCCCCTGTAGATTTGCTTATTGAGATTGTTGTTCAGATGTTTATGCCCAAACCATTTAGCACAATGTTTAACCCTTAGAACCATTCCTTGGAATTGTATGGGCTAAGTTAGCGCAAAGTGTGCAAAGATATGGCAACTTAACAGTCATATGAACAGTATGTCTTTCTCCCACTGGTCCTAAGACTTCCAGCACTGCTTAAGATTATGAACTTTTCTTATGAAGACATCTCTGCAGAGCAGCTCCTTAATGGTTCTTTCAGAATGAGAGTCGGAAATGCACACAGCAATGTCTTCACTGGTGCTCCCACCTTAACTTCAAATTTAGGGTACTCCAGACATCTTGAATTTTGCCTTAAACTTAGCCACCCCCTGTTACACGTCTCACTTCCACTTCTCTTTGTTTTTCGTCAGAAGCACATGAGAATCTGTGTGCATAAGCTTCCAAGCCACAAGCCATCATCAACCGTCTTGCTTTAGAATTCAATTTTGAGACTAAGGTAAGTTTGCCTTGACAATCTGACCATCTTGAAACTATTTCAAAATGTTAGTGAATAGACCCAATTGTCTCTGTTAAATTGTCCTAGAACAGGAAGTAGAGGCATACAAAATGTCCACTCTAAAGAATCAGAGGAAAATTAACCCTTTAAATCCCAGAGTAGCTGCAAAAGTAGTCTTTATTGTCAAAATGACCCCTTTTGTTGGATGAGTTAACCAGAATAGGTGTAACCCATGAATCACAAAGCTGTAAATGCAGTAGAAACTCCATCTTAATAAAACATAACGTTTATTCGATGCATTTAAGATAGAAGATTATAAAACTAAATAATATTATGTGCTCAAGTTACACGAAAATACGAAGGAATAAAGGATTCAAATATTTTAAATAAAATCAAAGGTCTTGGTTGTGTTTATAGTCTGAATGATCGGCCACTTAATTGCCCTTCAATTGTTATTGTTAATTTCTTCAGCTCTAAAGGCAAAATATCTGTGTCTGCTAATATGCCTTTAAATACAGCTGACCTCTCAATCAGAGCTGAAAAAAGTAAATGAATTTTAATATAGCTTGGAGGAAAGAGGTAACAGGGGGGATATGATAGAAACATTTAAATACATAAAGGGAATCAACACAGTAAAGGAAGAGAGTACATTTAAAAGAAGAAAAACTTCTGACCTTGTTATTGTTATTGTGTTATTATATGTTATATATGTTATTCTGACCTTATCTAATCCAAATGCATCAATCCCGGCAACCTTAAAATGTATAGAAGAATACAGCGAGCTCTCAAATTATAAAATAAATATTACGAAAACTCAGATAATTTGTCATAATTGCACGCATGAATTAAAACAAAATCTTGAGCATAGTTATAAATTCAATTGGCCAAAAAACTATATTTCATACTTAGGTATTAAAATAAACTTTTCAATTGAAACTTGGGTCCAAAATAATTATATGAGCTTATATCGTGAACTATCCCTTTTACTTACAAAATGGACCAAGATTTACACCTCTTGGATAGGAAGACTTAATATATTAAATTCATACATTATTCCCAAATTAGATTATATATTTCGTACAGTTCCAATACGGGTCCCTAGAGAAACCTTAAACCTTTTTCATAGGATCTTTGTATCTTATGTGTGGGGAGGCAAAAAACCTAGAATTTCGAGGAAGATTATGACTACTAAACAAGCCAAAGGGGGCCTCTCTTTTCCCGATGTAAACTATATACACGATACAATAATGTTCTTGCATTTTTTGCAATGGGGAAATCCTAATTCAAAATCAAAAAGTTGGTATGTCTATGAAAAACGTAACTGTAAACAGGTAGACCCTATTGGCCTATTTTGGTTAGATAAGTTGAGTTTCAATAGGTTGAACATTGAAAACAAAGTCATTGAACAAATTTTTTTATCTATTGCCCCAATAAAAAATCTACTATACCCAAAGAACTGAATCTCCAGAGAGGCTTCCATTGAAACCTGCACACTCTTGACTCAAGACCTTAACGTAAAACAATGGTTGGTTTCAGGTATTTTAAAGATTTCAGATATACTTAATGAATCGGGATTCTGTTCCTTTCCTCATTTGCAAAGTAAATATGCACTTAAAAACTCTGAATTTTTCACATATGTGACCGGAATATTGGGGTCATATATTATCATTAACGAGGGTCCCTTTAAAATTACAATATAGCTCTATACCGAGAATAACCTCCAAAATCAGACATATAGTGGAAACTAATACTGAAGATCAGAAATCGGTCTCTGTTACTAAGTGGGAGCTGGACCAAGGTAAAAGCTTTCCACTTCACGAGTGGTTGAAGTCCTTTGAAAATATTAGGAAAAACATCCACTGTATTAACATTCAAGAAAATTACATTCAAATATTACATAGATGGTACATGGTTCCGACGAGATTGAGCAAATTTCAAGATCAAACTTCAGACCAGTGTTGGAGATGCAATTTAGCTCCTGGCTCATTACTACATATTTGGTGGGATTGTAGACTTTTGGATAATCTTAAAAACAATGTAATATACATTCTTTCTAAAATGGGTTTGGACTGTAAAACTCTATCCCCATCCAAATTTTTATTCCATCTTGATCTTCCTAAGCTTCCAAAATCAAAGAGTATACTACTGATACATAATCTTATGGCCACGAAGCTTTGTATCTCTAGACACTGGAAGAAGAATACAATCCCAACTATAAAAGAAATTGAGATACAGATACACTATCAAGCCACCATGGAGAAAGCATTATTTTTTGATACAGACAGACTACAAGATTATAACAGCATCTGGGGTAAATGGCTGTCCTATTATGTCACCAGTCCATCACTATCCATTTAGATTCATTACATAAACTATATCTCTGGACAAAAATCTTGATAAACGCGGCTGTTCTTTCTCCTATCCCCCCCCCCCACCCAAGCTATTCTCCGCCTCTCCGCTTGTCCCTTGATGACGGGGAGCGATCCTCGGGCATCCCCCATTAATCTCCACACCGCCAATAAGGAAAGTTATGTATGTTTGTGTTAGAATGTGAACATGTAAGGAATTACTAAAAACAACTTTACTAAGCTATAACATAATGTGATATTTATAATATTCAACTTGTCAATTGGATTTGTAAAAATTCCCTTTTTATTATGTAATATGTTACATGTATTGTCTTTTTGATATGTTTATAATAAAAAAAAAAAATAAGAGGGGCAATGATTTAAAAGTAATATCAGGAAGTATTACTTTACTGAAAGGGTAGTGGATGTATGGAATAGCCTTCCAGCGGAAGTGGTTGAGGTAAACACAGCCAAGGATTTTAAGCATGTGTGGGATAGGCACAAGGCTATCCTAGATATAAGATAGGGAACTGGGCACTAACAAAGTATTTAAATTGAAATCCTGGTGAGTCAAAATCCTGGTCAGTCGAACAGTCATCCTGATTCTCAAATATTGTCCCACTGGAATGCCCAACTTCAGGCTTCTTGGATGATTGTTACTCCAAGTGAGGAAATTGTTGGTGGCCATTGGCTTCTTATATACAGAAGTTTCCAAGGTGCCCCCAATGATTCTGATGTAGGTGTAAAAGGTTAATAATTTGTAGGTGTAAAAGGTTAATAACTTTATAGAGTAAACAGATCTTTTTCATGGAACTTCATTGTTCTTAAAGTTCATTATTCTGGGATGTTTGTAATGGCGCTTTACCTACATATCACTCAACACATTGTTGTTTAAGCTTTATTGCACTATATATGTTTTTTTATCCCTTTTATGTTCCCTGTGTGACATCCTGCGCACTCGATTCTTTCAAACTCTGTGTTACATATATTGCACATTGAGGAGTGCTAAGAGTGGCAGTGTTTGTCCAATAAGGGTATTTATTGTCATTCGTATAGTTTTTGGGTGATACACTATTTCTTTTAGCACTATTGCTCTGCCCGGTTGATTTAAGGTGTTCTTGTGGATTTTTGGTATGACATAAAAAGTTACCATTTGGGGATTTTGTGGTGCCATGTAATCACTTTCACGTTCAGAAATATAGTTGTTTTGGAGAAAACCTAGAACCAAGCAGTGAACAGGGAAAATGTAGAGATCACAAACTAATACCACAGAATAAGCACTATTGTACAACCAGTTATCTGATTGTAGCAAGCAATGTAACTATATTTTTCCTCGCTCTCTCAAGTGTAAATAAGGAATTAACTTTCTGAATATAATGCTACATTTGAGCTCTATATTTGTCTAACTAACACTAATCACTATACTTCATTAAGGAGAACTAGTCAGTCCCTAGCTCCAAATAGAATACAGGTGTATTATCAATACATAAACTCCTTAGCACATAGTGGTGCATCTCTATTATTTTCATTTTGTTCAGCTCTGATTCAAAGGCCAGTTGTTATTAAAGGCATATTAGCAAACAAAATAGTTGAAGAAATTATCATTAACTGTTGGAGTCCAAATAAGTAGTCCCACATTCACAATATAAACCCAAGCAAGACCTCTGGTTTTATTTAAAATATTGTTTTCCTTTATTCCCTCTTTTTTCATGTCCCGTGAGCAGATAATATTTTATATTTTGATAATTTTCTATCTTGAATAAACCTATTACAAGCTATGTTTTATTAAAAGAGAGCACCTACACCATTTGCAGCTATATAATTAATTTGAATATCAAGTCACAGATGATGTCATAAACAAGAATTTGACACAAAGTGGGCCCAATTCAATGGTGCAAAACTTTACTTTTTCTATTGCAGTCTATGGTATTCAATGATGTACGATAGATTAACTTATATCACTGAATAGACCCCATTTTTCTTAATTCATGCATTTGCTTGGAATACTTCTAGCACAATATACATCTGCATTAGCAACATAGCAATATTTAGGTATAATAAGACAGAGAGAAAAGATATGTTTGTATTAACCATCAGCAAATTGTATTAATTTATATCTATACAAAATATTTTTTGAGTATGTCATATTAAAAAAGAACACTATTGCACTTATTAACCAAAATGTATTATATATACACTTATTTACCATTAACTCTTTACAATTCATTGTCTGATGACATCACTAGAGAGATAGGAAATTATATTAATTTGCATTGCATTATTCTCATTGGTTCCTGCAGCAAAAAAAGGAAATTGACTACTTTTACTCAGCTAGTGTAGCCAGTCCTGGTTTCTTGCATCATTACATCTAGCTGTAACTATTTTAAATGTAAAATGTAAAACATGCATTTAAAGTAGTTTGAAAGCATATTAATATGCATTCACATTTGGAAGATCCATTTTGAGAACCAGGCAGTCCCTTTAAAGACACAAGTTAGAAATTCAGACAATATAATAAAACTGTGCTTTATGAAAAAAAAGTGGTGACTCATGAACAGTATGTCAACAGAATTATATAGAGGTCCAACTGATTTTTATATGAAATTCATCATTTAGGTGACATTTTTTAAATTTACCTGACAAAGAAAATACAACTTTAACTGCTTAAGTAATCTGGAGTAATTATCAATGGCAATCATCATTATCATTGAATACAAACAAGGAAATTGCATATGGTTATCATTGTAAAATCTATTAAGTGAGGAGTCGGTCAATAAGTAGATCTGGAGAGATTATCAATGATCATCATTATCACTGAAAACAAACTAAGCAATTACATATGCTTTTCATGGTAAAATCTATTAAGTATGGAGTCAATCAATAAGTAGATCTGGAGAGACTATAAATGATAATCATCATTATCACTGAATGCAAACTAGGAAATTAAATATGGTTATCATTGCAAAATCTATTAAGTAAGGAGTCTGTCAATAAGTAGATCTGGAGAGGGTGTACGACAACTATTGATTGTTTTCATCTGGTTTCTGGAACTACTAGTCTGAACTTCTTTTTCTTGTATTTATTGTGTTCGATAAGCTACTTAGATTTAAAAATAAAGATAAGTATAATGGATGCAGTCATATTATTATCTTAACAAATTATATTAAATAATACAAATAGTATTATACAGATACTAAATATAAAGCATACATGGATAATGCTGTATGGTCATAGAATTGTAATACTTTTTTTTATTGGTGGAGTTTAAGGGACTGAAAAGGACAATGTGGTTGAATTCCCTGGTGAGCTATAATGTCTTATATATTGGGCATATGAACATTTGCTTGATGGCTGTTGAATGTTTGATTTATTTTTTTATTGCTTGAATGTAATAAATAAATATTGAACACATTTGAGTTTGTAATACTTTGTTTTATTTCTTCCCACTATGAAACTTACTGCATACAGGTGAAAATGTTTAGTTTATACATAATAAATCAACATAACGCAATCTGCTTATTGCTGAATAATGGCTTATGATCTTGGACAAACAACATATATTTATTATTAATTAATTATTATTATTATTATCTCATATTCCACAATGTCACAAAAAAATGTGAGAGATGTAAAAAAATAGGTATATATGAACAAATGATGAAGAGGCTCCTGCACAAACAGCTTAGAATCCAAAATCTACATTAGCGTTTTGAGTTTTATTGGAGGTTGAAAATTAGCATAACATACTCACCTAAAATAATATTTAGTAACAAACAGTAACTCACAAAATAATTATATAACTTCTATTATAATTACAGTGACAGTGAAGAGTTTGAAAGACAGATGTCATACAGATAATTTGTGATTAAAATACTTTTTCTATGTTACATAATGTATTTTCTGTAATATCTTTACCTTGGTATGGAACACGTAAATAAGAATTTTAAATAAGTAATACAAAAATACAAGCAACAATATTTAGTAATTTACTGACAATGAAAGACATATTTATGTGATGACATGCTAAAAGAAGACTTATAAGACAGGTTGGAAAGAAAAGTCTCAAGGTGATTCAAAAAAGCAATGTGTTGCTAGTTCCAATCCCTGAGAGATCTTATTATTTTGTCCTACCTAAACATGGCACAAAAATAATTTTATAGTTTGTACAAAGTGGTATGGTAAAATGGTCCTTTATCCCTGGATTATTATATATTTCGAATCACAATTATGGTGTCAATATACACAGATTTGTCCTGAACTGGATTTGGGTCAGGTACTTTAGCTGAATTTTACAAATCGCTGAAATCTTGTTAGGTTTGCAATGGATATTTTGGAACACAACTGCAGGTGGCTAAATTGAGTATACCTCTTTAAGGATTTCCAGGCAAATGTAACAGTTTTCAGCAAGTAGGTTTTGCAAGAGATTAGCATGCAGGTTTTGCAGGTAATTAACAAGCAGGTGATGCAATAGTGGTTTGATCAGAGTGGATACTTGCAACAAATGGATAAATGGAAAGGATTAGCTTAACAGGATGATTCTGTTGGTTGAAATATAAATATATAAAGATAATTGCTTTAGAGGTTGAGAAAAGTCCATAAGTAATCCAGATCAAAATGGGTTGGAGATTTAAGCAGAACTGTTTAAGGCAATTCCTGGTCCAAAGGAAAATAGAGGTCTGTAAGAATGGTGAAACCAATCCGGGTCCAAGGGCAATAGAAGTCAGCAGTAACAGGTATCAGGCAGAAGTCGGAACACAGAAGAACTTTATAAGTAATAAACTGGAGTTAAGCAGGCACTTGTACTGTTCAGGACAAAATAACTCAGCAACTAACTTGCTGAGTGACTCCCCTAGAAGGCGAGGGAAGATTGTGTCACAGAAAGAGGGCGGAGCCTGTGATGAGTGAAACCTGGAAGGAACTCTGAGGGAAAATGGATGGTTAAGTCCTGACAAATCCAACCACTCACTATCCATGAATTTGGATCCAAATTGGCTGTTCGTCAACTGAAACATTGGAAGTGTTTGGATCAGGACATGCTAGGCATGAGAAACATACATTTTTGGCTACCCAATGTACACCGATCACATCCGAACATGGCCCAATATGAGTTGTGTGGGGGAATTCCCGCATTTCAAATGTCCTTATCTGAGAAAGAGAATCCAACTTGAATACGATCTAAAGTATACTACAAAATGTTTTAAATTATTTTTTCACATGGGCATGGTTACATATATGATGTCAAATGTTTTTCATAGGAGGGCTACAAATGGGGAATAAGAAGGGTAAATTATCAGGGGTTCCTAGGCCACTACTAATAGGCAAAAGTATGATGTAATCATCATCTGATGAAGAGGAGGATGATGAACTAGGCAACCATCTTGCAATGTCAGAGTCATTGCCCTCCTCACCATTTGACTATCAATCACCTGTGCTGATGGATGGAGGTTCCGTGTAGGAGTTGACTCAGGAGCTTTGATGCCCTCTAACTCATGCTTAAGGGTCAGTTTAGCATACTTGTACATCAGCAGTTGATTGCAGTGTTCAAAAATGCCCCAAATGAAAAATGGGCGCAGGCTGACTACATGTCATAATTCTTAAAATAAAAATGCAAAAACACTAATAGTATGATACTGTATAGACCCAAAGTAATCTGAATAGGTAAGTATTACATTCACAAACAGAAGTATAGATCTGTGACAGAAGTATATATTTGTGACATAGAGCTTGTCACAAATGGCTGGGTATAAAACTTGGTTTGATCTGTTAAAAAGTAAAAGAACACACATGTACAGGACCAGATAGACACAACACTTGGCCCCACTGTGATTCCACTTACAAGCTGTTGGTCTCAAATGCGCATGTAGATATAGTCAAAGGTGTAAAAATGCATTTCGCTGGAACTTGCAGCAAACATGTATGATTTTCTCCTGATGAAGCTGTGACAGCTTTTTACCCGTTCTGTTTAAATAAATGCTACATTTTATACTCCACTATGACTTACTTCACATCTGTACCAATGGGATAAAGGATGTGCGCTGATAAGCTCACCTGTTGTTCTATTTACCAGTGGAAAGGAATGCAACTTGCAACAGCACTCGGTTGTTCTGCCCACGAATCCCAGGATTCAGCACATGGGTGAGGTGACCAAACCCTGTATGCTGCCTTTAAATATGTATTTAGTACTGGAAGCTAAAAGCAGTTATATGGATAGTTCTGTGTTAGTCTTGGAAATACACAATATACCTAGTGTGGTAGCTTGTCTTGCTTTCAGAATCTCTTTAATAAAAGTAAACAGACCTAGGTGGGAGGGCTAAGAAGCTTTCTCTCCCTCCCACTATTTTCTTAACCCCTTAGTGACATGACTTTTTTGCCTTGTTCAACTCTTGGTGACATGGGCTGTTTTAACATTTCTGATGTGTTTGTGTTTTGCTGTAATTTTTTTCTGTCTCATTTAGTGTACCCACACAAACTATATATTAGTTTTTATCGTCATAAGAAGGGCTTTTTTTTATACCATTATTTTGATAATAGCATATCATTTGATGTAAAAAAAATAATAAAATATGGCAAAGAAATGAAAAAAATTTTTTTGTAAGACTTTTATTTGAAAAATCGTATACTCATGTACAAGAGACAACAAAAAAACACTGCTAAATAGTTTCTAATATATGTCCTGAGTTCAGAAATAGCCCATGTTTTATGTTTTTGTGCTTTTTTATTCATGTTACAGGGCCAGAACTATAAGTAGTGCAAAGCTATTTTAAAATCCTTTTTTTCAAAATTAGCGTAACACTGATATCTGTACTAAATCCATGAATGACCCCCAACATGTACATATTTTTGAAAACTAGACCACTCAGGGCATTTAACTTGGGGTATTTTGACACATTTCATGTAGCCATTTTACCACCAATCTTTGCCAAAGTTTTCTTTTAATTTTTCACATACATTGCAATTTAGGTAAACATTACCTTAAAATGTGAAGGGGTATTTCCAAATAACACCTCAATATGTGTTCAGCAACATCTCCTGAGTACAGGGATACCACCCATGCATAGGTTTGTTGGTTTGTTTTGGGGCTAAAAGGCCATATTTAGGTGGTGCGCATTTCCAACCTGGAATTTTGACATGTAGTCAGCCTGCGCCCATGTTCCATTTGGAACATTTTTTAAGCCGTCCAATGTATTTTACCCCATCAAACCATATTTTTTTGGAAAATAGACATCCTAAGGTATTTCAAATGGTGGTATTTTAATACTGTATATGTACTAATTCTTCCACCAGCCTTTGTAAAAGTTAGTGGTAGTACTTTTTTGGGAGTTTTTTTTTCTACATGCATTGTACTTCAGGCATGAATTCACAGATTCTGGTATATGTCACTGCCAAACAACAACCCAATATGTGTTCAGCAACATCTCCAGAGTACAGGGATACCACCCATGCATAGGTATGTTTGTTTGTTTTTTGGCTAGAAGGCAACATTTGTGATGCGCATCTCAAAATTCCGTGTCCTATATGAGATATATCTTTGAAACCAGCCAATGTAATTTACCCCCACCAAAACAATATATTTTTTTTAAGGTAGACACCCATCATTCCTTGTGGCAAGGGCTCAGCAGATGATGTATCAGAAAGCTGACCAGGGTCAAAATCGAACCCTGAGTCTGCGGCCTCAGTATCAGTGCCTAAGCAGTGATCTTGAGCAAAGAAGGGGTTAATATCTCTTAGAGCAGCCTATCTAGTACTGTAATACATTACAGTACAAATAAATTAATCCATAAAACAGTACAGACCGCAAAACATACTGTTGCTATGCAAGATTACTGCTTATACAGTGAGGAATGGCAGGGAAGGGGTTAATACACAGTGAAAGACTTTAATAAAACCTGACAATTTTGTAAAATGTTATTTTATATCACTAATACTGATCTGTCTTTTTCCGTCACAAACATGTAAGTGAGGAGAGGGAGGCAGATCAATATTTGTGAATATTGATCCGACCAATTTTGATCTGACCAGGGCGAATGGTGAGCTTATTTGAGCAATCACCAAACCGCTTTTGCCACTAATTCGCTGTTACTGATCGCAATGCGCTCAGACAGCGTAAAAAAAAAATCTCAAATATTTTTACTTTACACGTAATCCCCTAGCTGGTATGTGTAAAAAAAAAAAAAAATGCAGACAGATAAAAATTGCTTTGGCGTCAATATCATTGCGTAAGCAGTGATCGACGGCAAAGAAGGGGTTAATAACTCTTATAAGAGCCTTTGTAATACTGTAATAAATTGGCAGGGAAGGGGTTAAACGCAGGGAATTGCTTTTATAATTTTTTTTTTGTTTGTTTTATTATTCGTGTGTTGTGTATTTATTATTTTTTTGTACTTTTACTTACTTTTATAACTTTGATCTGTCTCTCTCCCTCACTAAAAAAAAATGTGAGGAGAGGGAGGCAGATCCTAACTGGTCAGATCAATATAGGGTTAATATTGATCTGACCAGGCAGTGGGGGTGCTCATCAGAGCATCCCCACTGCTTGTCAGTGTGCCTGCAGTCACAGATTGCCTCAGTGAAGAGGCAATTGTGTGACTGCAGGAAGAGCACAGGAAGCAGGTACTTCCTTCCTCCTGTGCTCTTGCCCTTAGAAGGGCAGCGCCATATTGGTCACACAGTAACCAAGATCGTGCTTTTTTTTTGTTTTACTGATTGCCTCGACTTGTGAGGCAATCAGCAACACTTACTGAGCATAGGAAGCGAAAAATGTGCTTCCCATGCTCGTTTTGTAATGCCCGCATTTTAAAGGCACTGTGCCTTTAAAACCGGCATTTCAATCACTCTCCGGAGCATTTTTTTTAGTATTGTACGAAGCATCGTTACAATACAGCTTGAGCACTGTGGGCGGAAATACTCCGCTTTCAGTGCTCGTTTTGACACAGGATGGACTAGGTCCAGGATGGACCTAGTCCGTCCTGTGTCGCCAAAGGGTTAAAGGAAGTGATGCATGAATATACTGGAAACCAGGATGTGAGATGAAGCGTGTGGGGAAGGGGTTTACTATGTGATAGAGAAAGATTAAAGGGCTTGTTGCTCTGTGGGGATTGGCTGTGTGTGTTTGCGATAAATGTGTTGTATTGTGTTGTTGCCTTGTAATAAATACCTTTCAGTGTAGATAAAACTTTGTGATATTATATTTATTAATCTGGTGTTGCACCACACATAGTGCAAACAATACTTTTTATGAGCGATTGAACCCTCACTGTGCCTTTAAAACCGGCATTTCAATCACTCTCCGGAGCGATCGAAATGCCGACGGGCATTTTTTTTAGTATTGTACGAAGCATAGTTACAATACAGCTTGAGCACTGAAAGCGGAAATACTCCGCTTTCAGTGCTCGTTTTAACACAGGACGGATTATGTCCGTCCTGTGTCACTAACGCCTCGGCACACAAGACGGACCTAGTCCGTCCTGTGTCGCCAAGGGGTTAAAGAAAGTGATGCATGAATATACTGGAAACCAGGATGTGAGATGAAGCGTGTGGGGAAGGGGTTTACTATGTGATAGAGAAAGATTAAAGGGCTTGTTGCTCTGTGGGGATTGGCTGTGTGTGTTTGCGATAAATGTGTTGTATTGTGTTGTTGCCTTGTAATAAATACCTTTCAGTGTAGATAAACCTTTGTGATATTATATATATTAATCTGGTGATGCACCACACATAGTGCAAACAATACTTTTTATAAAAGATTGAACCCTCACAATATCATGTTGCTAAATCTCTTCCTCAGGCATCTTCCTCAGGCATTGAAGGGGTAGTTCCACCTGTGAAGTTAAAAAAAATAGTTTAACATGGACAATGTATCATGTAAACTAAGGTAAACTAAGATAAAAGAAAATTATTAGTTTTTCACTCTTGTCTTCAAAACTGCAGATGAAGTGCAATCAAACCATTGTAATCTCCTATGCTACTCTAAAGCTGTAGGTGGCGACAACAGAAACATTTTCTGAGCAGATATTAGAATATACATAACCAGAATGTTTTTGCTTTTTAGTTAGTGTTTATAATTTATGCACATTAACTTTTTTGTTTCACAGTTCTCACCTACTGGCTGATAAGCATCTTTCCAGTGTTTCTAGTCTGCACTAAAAACAAATAGTGGAAATGATAAAAATATGGCATTATGACTTATACAACTGAATCTAATGTTTATATGAGAAAAAATGTAAAAGGTTTTTAATAAACGTTTCGCTTGTAGACACATAGTTAAAATATTTTTATACTTTACAAGCAAACATTTCATAGATAGTGATCGTAATACTGAATTACGACTCAATTCCCAGATAATACCATTTTTAAACATATCGTTAATATACTGGGATGCTGAGCAAGTTTTAGGTTGGATTGATTTTCCATTGAACAAGCCCTAAAAAAAAGTTTAAACTTCAATTTAATTATGTTCGATTAAAATTCAGACCTGTACAAGAGAAATGTTGTAAACTTGTAATTAGGTGAAACCCAAAGGTGATGTTTAATGAGACTCTGGCTAAACAAATATTCTGCTACCTAATTACAATTTGCCAATATTAAGAACTCTAATGGACTTCACAATCACCTCACTAAAATCCTTTTGGAAGTCTTTCAGTTTCAGTTCATTTGTATACTGCAGATTCTATGTATGGTAAATTAATATTAAGAGCCATTGCCTTGGCTACCATGTGTATTTAGGTGTACATTTACAGAATATTACTTAGCAACATAATATCAAGAATATGGGGCTTATATATAAAGTGTGCAGAGTTCTAAAAGTGAACTAGTCATCATGAAAATCAATGTGCCTGCTGATTGATTTACTTTTAGAGCTATGCTCCAGAAATTAAATTTATTCATTACCTTCTAAGAATGTAAGAATATTAACTATAGAATGAGATAGTGTATGATATATGTGTATGAACAAACACGTTTCTATTAAACAACTGTATACAACACTGTCTATAACACAAAACACTTAAGACTAGAGGTAGCTTGAGGCAAAAGTATACACATTCATATCAGTAAAGATTAAGAGAAGTGTTTTTGAACCTTAAACCTGACTGGATATCTTACCTGATCTGTCAAAAATACATAAAAACAAATACAACAAAAACAAATAAAAACAAAGCAGATGTGATAGTTGTACAGTTTTGCAATTCACAGTACCAATACAAGACAGTGTGGTATACCTTACCATGGGTTTGAAGTGTACAATAGTAATGTGTGTGGAGAAAAAGGTCAACTATTACGCAAACTACACAAGTGGTACCATATCTGGTCTGTGTTAAGTGGTTTTATGGCCAAGAGTGTAAACTGAAGTGTAGACTGAATTAAATTTGTTAATTCATTTGTCAAGGACATATTGTGTTAGCCTCTGAGAGGTAGTTCTCCCTAGGGTTGCATCTACTCTTCAAAAAAAATACCAGCTATGCTATAGCCTCCACACACCTAACATTTGCACCAAGCTAATTTTTTACTGACCTGTTAGTACAAAACTGGCTTGGATTGCAGATATGTTGTACTAAAAAATATTCCCTCTATGGGGAATAAAATGCACTATGTTGAATAGTCCAAAGTGCATGGAATTCAGAATGACATAGTTTTAGCTAGATATTTGTGTGGTGACAACACATAGGGCTGGAGCAGATAGAAATCATTGGCATTTAACCCAGCAGGGCTAATTATCATACTCCATAGTCCTAGACCCATAATATCACTATATTTAATTGTATTCAGTAGGTTATATCTATAACAATCTGTATCATTAGTCTTAAAAGCAGGTGCTTTGAATAATTTTAGGTCTGTAAAAACCTGACCTCACCAGCTGCTTTCTTAACTTTTGCAGTGGCAGTGAACTAGATTATATTTAAATTATAGGTTTCAATAAAGATCCTTTATCAATTGGAACCATCATTTTCAAGTTCCCAGTACTGTTTTTTTTCTGCTAGAATAATACTGTTCACATAAAGCTATTCATGCTAAATATTTCTATTAACAATGTCAGTATGAACCTCAGACCATATAACAAATAAATAGGCTATAGTTAAAATACCAGACATACTTCCTCTAGTCTTTGTGAAACATGTTGTTTATTCAAAGTAAAATTCACAAATGGCAGGTATACATAGTACACAAGGCAGGGAGGGAGGAAATAGCTTTATGATTTATGTGCATAATTCCTGCATTTAATCACAGGTTAAGCTCTGGGCTTGCTGAAGAATTAGTAGACTATAGTGAATTATGTAACTGATTTCATAGCTTCACTCCATATTCTGCAAGTGTGAAATATAGGTACCCAAACCCACAAGATAGTTGAACAAAGATGAGAAATATTAAGACCACAGTAGCTTTTTTCTTCTACTGGGAACTCGTTAACACATTTTACAAAATGATCTATTATTGTATTTTATAATAATAATATAATATATTATTTAAAGCTTGTTTCCCTGTATCTGGTCGCACATTCTTTCTGAGCACTGGCACCTAACCTAAAACTATTTTACCAACCTTTCCTTTTCTTGGGGTCCTGGCAATGGCCCTTCAGATGTTATTTAGCAACTTTCCTCCTACACTTTACCTCCTCTTTTTTCTCTTCTCTTCCCTTGGGTCTAAACCCCGTTCCAGCATAGCATTTATACATGTTTTAAATTAATTTCTCTAATTTTATTTATTAATAATGTGCTTACAATTAAATGTCTATAAAAATGACTATAATAGAATGTATTATAAATCCTTTACCCTTCTGCACTACACTGCATCACTCTGTACTTGTAAGAAGTTCAATTATTCAATACAAAATGCAAAAAATAATATAATTATGTAGGTTGTTTGGACATGTCATGAGATTTTTAGGCATTACATCGCTGAAGAAATATATACAGTCTTGGGCGGGAATGGGGGGGGGGGGGAAGGTTGTTCAAAACATGTCTATGCATTGGTATGGACTCCTCAGGTACAAGCATGCATAAATAAATATGTATATATTTGCATTTGCCTATTTTTAGTTATTTTTTAACATATTTTTATTGCCTCAGGAATGCAAATTTTGCAAGTTACAGACAGGTATTAGGAAAACTGAAAAAAAAAATGTCAGACTGGTAAACGTTGGTATTTTGCAAAAGAGAACCACAGATCTATCACGTTCTCTGTTAAATGTTTTCATGAAAATTAACCTTGGTTGCATTGTTAACTTTGAAATATATATGGTTAGCCAATAACATGATGTAGTGGCATAAAAGAAACATTTTATCTAAAACTGTACCTATAACCATGATGCATGAAGAAGAGAGAGCCCTTCTGCTCTAGAGCAGCAATTCTCAAATGGTGTGCTTTGGTACACTAGTGTGCTGTGACATTGCATGGCTAAGTTGTGAGTTTGACATCACTTGACACCCAATGTTAGTTAGGGACAAATGATGTTGGTGCTCTCCTCACACTCCCCACCAATTGGATAATTCTACAGATTGGATTATTCTTTCCAATTGCCTTTTAAACAGACCTGTCTGTGTTTTCTTGCTCTCTATTGACAAACAAATACTATTATCCACACAACTCCAGAACGTAACTGCGGGAGTGTGCACCCTGCGGGATCTGTGGTAGGATGCAGTGAATTTGTATAAATAATTATAACAAATGATTATAAAAATGACCTTCAATTGAATGTGGAAAACAAAATTGGTAAGCTAGATGAGCATGAATTAAAGTCCTTTTTTTCACTTGTACTTTTGCACTAACAGAGAGACACCATGAATCCCAAAAGAACGTGAATGGTGGTTGGCCACTGTGCTTAGCTGAGGTTGTGCTGACTCTGCCAATGTGTGCACCAGTAACCAGAACAGCCCTGTTTCTTCTTAGAGGAAGAAATTATAATAAACAAGTGAGAATTGATAAAGATATACATTTAGTTTACTCTGGACCAGTAGCAAAGGATTTTTTCTACTAAATAGAAGCAAACGCAAAAAAACAACAACTTTACTGCCACTTTAATGGCTTATCTTGTTTGATCAGTTGCAAAGGATGAGTATGAGATATGTACATGAAGGTTTGTTAAGACTCTTTTGTCTTATAGGACAAACGCTACAGTAAACATGATGGTGAGCATAATGAGTTGCCACATAACAGGCAGGTATGTATAGAGAAAAAGGTCACTAGGTGGTTAGCTGAGTGTTGAAGTTAGAGACTTACAACATAGAAACATAGAATTTGTGTCAGTAGAAAAAAACTATTTGGCCCATCTATGATTCCCAAAATGTGAGTGGGTTGTGCTGTAAGGGGAATTGTGGGCTTTGAGACCTGTTGTGAAATGAAGGAAAGGGAGTGATCTAACTATATACAGAATTGTGTAAAGGAAGTAACACCTACAATTTAGGTGAATGACACGTTTTATTCGATTGTAAGCATTCTGTATCCTATGTTCCTCCCATTAGCACATATGAAACCTTCATTGCATCTTAAGTTATACTAGTTAGTATTGAGCTATAGACTTTTGCAATTTCAGTTTTCTCCACTTTCAGTTGTTGTTTAAATCATCTTTCTTCCATCAGCTATCCTCAATTGCAAGAAATCATCCTTGAATGTGTGAAGGAATCACTAAGGAAATCTAGTCTGAATATGGTACCTGAAATTTATGTGCATGCTATTCAATACACTTTACGATGTAACCTATTAGAAATGCCTTTGCATGAATTTGACATCTCTTTTTATTTTCTTCTTTGTATGCATTTAAAGTACATAGTACAGTAATTTATTTTACTTACAATGGTCCTACTAAATAAGATTTATTTAACATGTGTAAAATCATTTTTTTATTCTGTGACTTTATTTATTAGGATATCAAGTACTGGACTGTTTATTAATGAGGTCATTGGGAGTTGCATTTTTAATACAATAGGCTTTAAAGATGAGACACATAAAATAAATATATGTATGATAACAGAGAAGGTATCCTAGTTGAAGAGTGAGTATTAATCATGGCCTTTGACTGTGCAACAAAATCACCAAATGTGAATACATTTTTCAGTATAAAGCTATTATAGCTGTTATCAATTACAAATTTGTCACCTGTAATAACACTGGGATTGAAGAGTGTCAGGTGTATATTTCTGCTGCCAGCTCAGAATGATTCATATGCAATACAGTGCATTTGAACTTGTTGAAAATCAGTTTACAAGACTATTATAATAAAGCAACAGAATAATATTCACGAACAAAGGAAAATGTCTTATTCCAATGATAGTTAGGGGTCATGTACTGGCTCTTTGTGCCTAAACATGGTTTGTTTGCAAATATCATATAATTGATATACTTTGTTAATAAAGTTATATTATAGTGACCTTCAATAAACTTTCAAGAATGCATTTGGTACAGTCAAAAACACTCTACTGTGTGTGGTTTGTAGAGCATGTTCAAATACATATCATCACTTGCCTTCCTATGTTGCTACTAGTAAATGGGGGCACTGTTTCCAAGTGCTACAAAGTAATCCAATATGCAAACACAAAAAACTCCAGTGCTCAGGAAAATACATAAAGTGTAAACCACTTGTAATGGTGTTTAGTGGCAGATCCAGACAAACAAATGTTTTGGAGGAGTGCCCCTTTATCAATGAACAAATACAGTGAGGCAATGGACAAAATAAGTCTTACATTTTTTTGCTGAGGCTTGAACCATAAATGAAGATTGTGGGGCTTGTTATGCTGTCTTACAGTGCTGATCATTTTAGAATGAACGAACTGAATGTGCAACGTATGTTGTCATTGTCAACTGATTGAATACCAAAACTGAAAAGACATTATTGTTCCCCATTTTAATTGTATATCATCATAACATTCTAGTTTCAATATGATCAAAACAGATAACTCCTTATACAAATTGTAGGACTGATTTAAAATTTTTAAAGAATAATATTTTATTAATATTGTCAGAAATATGTTGTGTAGTTACTTTTTTATTACAAAGATTATCAAACTGAAAATCTGTTTTGAACAATAGAATTTAACTTGTTATAACAAAATATATTTTCTAGAGAGTGGCGGGGGAAAGTATGCCTGCTGTTCACTTGGATTTTGAACTTCCTGTAATTCCTAGCATTTTTAGCAGGGAGAGTGAGAGCATTTGGAAGAAGTCTTCAGGTGAAAATGCACATGTACGTGATTGTCTAGTTAGAGCTAGCCTCCTTCCAAGCAAACTCCAGTATCGACATACTTTATGAAACCAGAGACTGTCATTTACTTGTACACTTTGTATGAGAAAAATGTAGGTGCTAAGTGTTACATTTTTGGATATGTGGATGTGATCTTGGGTATACTGGCTTGAACTAATGATTCTAGCAATGATACAATCCTATGTTTATCAAGAGCCTTGACTTCAGCTAGTCTAGCTTTTCTGCCAGACCAACCACTTGGAGACCCCAGGAAAGCCTAAAAACAATAAAAATAGACTCCGTTGGTAGGCAGGTGCAGAGCCTGCAATTTAAGTATTCCTATCATCCTTACAGCTCTGCATTGAAGTTACATTTATCTGCTTATTTTTTCAGGGTTTGGAGACTTGTGAAATGGTACCTCCACCTGGTGATTTGCTCACTAACAAACAATGTCCCATCCTCAGTGCACTGTGGTTGAGTATCAGAACTCCTCTCTACTGATTCCCTGGTACAATTCTTTAGGATAATGTTTAGATCAATGCAAAAGGTAGTTCAATACAATTTGTACAATATCCTAAGCAGACACATATTTGCAATAGTGTTCTATTGAGATTTGGTTTGTTACAGCAAGGTCAAGGGTTTTCTCTACTAAGTATTTTAAGTGTAATTCCTCATAACCAGAACAATTATCTAGTATCCTTCATCCAGTTAATTGAAATTGTAATCATAATTCTTTTTTATAAATCTCTTCTTTCCCATCCACTCTTTTGGGCTATCCTGCAACTGTTATACATATAGTACCTGTATACATGTTTGCCTTAAAGTTGAACATGGTTCAAGATTTTAGTGTTACTGTTAATCTAAAGTTCTAAAAATAGATTAGAAATGTTTAATTAGTTTTACAGTGTTAACAGCACAAACACTATAACACTTGTTTTTTAAGTGATCATTCATGTCATTTTACATGTGCTATAAGAATGTTAATTTAAACCAATAGTTCGTCATAGAAATTTTTGCATAAATATTAACACAATCATCATCACATCTATTCCAAAATAAATATTTTAAAAAACTTTCATTTTCAAGTCTTATTCTAAAATATCATGTGATTAGCACAAGCGCCCCATAATTATGCACACATGGAACCACCATTAATTATGCAACACACAGGAGCCCCACGAGGTGACAATTGTACAATTCTAAAACAATACATATCCATACATACAGACATCTCTCTCTCTTTATAACAGCCAATTTGCCCAATTATATGCCAGTATTATTGTGCCAGATGCCAAAACCATTGTACGATTAAGATGCCAGTATTATTGTGCCATTCATATGCCAGTAATATTGTGTGATTCAGATACCAGTAATATTGTGCCATTCAAATACCAGTCATATTGTGCCATTCAAATACTAGTAATATTGTGCCATTCAGATGCCAGTAATATTGTGCCATTCAGAGCCCAGTAATATTGTGCCATTCATATACCAGTAATAGTATGCCATTCAGAGCCCAGTAATATTGTGCTATTCAGATACCAGTACTATTGTGCCATTCAGAGACCAGTAATATTGTGCCAAACAGAGCCCAGTAATATTGTGCTAGTCAGATACCAGGAATATTGTGCCATTCAGATACCAGTAATATTGTGCCAAACAGAGCCCAGTAATATTGTGCTAGTCAGATACCAGGAATATTGTGCCATTCAGATACCAGTAATATTGTGCCATTCAGAGTCCAGTAATATTATTCCATTCAGAGCCCTGTAATATTGTGCCAGTCAAATACCAGGAATATTGTGCCATTCAGAGCCCAGTAATATGGTGCCAGTCAGATACCAGGAATATTTTGCCAGTCAAATGCCTGTAATATTGTGCCAGTCAGATACCAGGAATATTGTGCCATGCAGAGCCCAATAATATTGTGCCAGTCAGATACCAGGAATATTGTGCCATTCAGAGCCCAGTATTAGTGTGCCAGTCGGATGCCAGTAATATTATGCCATGTAGAGCCCAGTAATATTGTGCCAGTCAGATACCAGGAATTGTGCTTTGCACAGCCCAGTAATATTGTGCCAGTCAGATACCAGGAATTGTGCTTTGCAGAGCCCAGTAATATTGTGCCAGTCAGAGCCCAGTAACATTGTGCCATGCAGAGCCCAGTAATATTGTGCCAGTCAGATACCAGTAATATTGGGCCAGTCAGAGCCCAGCAATATTGTGCCATTCAGAGCCCAGTAATATTGTGCCAGTCAGAGCCCAGTAATATTGCGCCAGTCAGATACCAGTAATATTGTGCCAGTCAGATGCCAGTAATATTGTGCCAGTCAGAGCCCAGTAATATTGTGCCAGTCAGATACCAGGAATATTGTGCCATTCTTTTTTTTTTTTTCTTCCTTTGTTTTTTTGACACTCAGTTATTGCTTCTTGTACCATCAATACTTTATTAATGTAGGATAGAAACATCATTGTGTCTTTGTGCTATTCATGGTATTTCTTCTTTCGCTAGTGTTTTATTAATCTAAAGTGAGAAGCTGCGTGGGAGGGCCCGAGAGTCTGACTTTAAGCTCCCAACCGTCCTCCCACCCGCCCTCTAATCTCATCCAATAATGTTATGACAAAACAGAACAAAACATTACACACACACACACATTAATTATTAGATGATTCTATAGCTGGCTTCTACGTTTATCTTGCTCCGCTTCTAGAGAAGGTAAAAATGTATTAATTCTTCCTTCTTGATGTCCGAGGCCTATTTTTAAGTGACCGATATCTCTTATTTATGTTCCTTTCTTATCTAAATTTTCCAACCATTTGTTCCACATGTTGTGTTTTGAGGGTTTATAACAGGACCAGGCAGTTATACCTTTTTCCATTTTAAATTGAAAAAGAACCTGAACCCGAATCATGAACCATGTTATCTCATCTGAGGAGTTCCAATTCCTTGCTAATATTAGCTTTGTTGCAGCCAAGATGTGATGCATTATTATTTTTTTTTCCTTTACCATTTGAGGTATATTCAGATGTAGGAGGGCTCGTTCCGGAGTGCTCGGGATTTCCATGTCGAGTAGTTTGTTTAATTTTATAAAGACCGTATTCCATGTTTTGGCTATCACTGGGCACTCCCACCATATGTGCATGTAATCCCCTATGTAAGTACCACATCTCCAACAAAGATTGGAGGAGTCTTTATACATTTTTGTTAGTAGGGCTGGAACTCTATACCACCTATTGTATATTTTATAACAGCATTCTGTGATATTGAGACAGTGGATGTGTTTGTTTATTTCTGCCAAAGTTGTATTCCAGTCCTTCAGATTGATGTCCAGATTTAAATCCTGTTTCCATTTTAAAAGCGCCGAGGGAATATACTGTTTCCTGTGGGTGCTATTGTATCTGAGACAGGAGCTAATCCTATTTTTTAGTTTGTCTTGTTGAAGTAGCTCTAGCATACCCTGAGCACTTGAGCAAGAGTCCCCTGTGTATATATGTTTAGTCAGGAAATTCCTGATTCTCAAATATGTATAGAATTCATTCAATGGGACTTCATATACTTCTTGTATTTGGGAGAACTTTCTAATTTTCTCCCCATCCATCAATTCGCTTAGCTTGGTGATCCCGCAATTACTCCAAGCTCGAAGTTGTATATTATCTATTAGGCCATTCAGAATGGTTAGGGGAAGATTTTTATGAATCTTGTTTTTAAGACCTACTTTGTTTCGGAGTCTGGACCAGTACTTCATTAAGTGGTTCAATATTATATTAATTCCCAATGGAGATATGGTTTTTCTTTCCTTTCTCCTTTCTTTATTAATACTCCAGAGGTAGGGCATCAGCCCAGGAATATTGTGCCATTCAGAGCCCAGTAATATTGTGCCAGTCAGATACCAGGAATATTGTGCCAGTCAGAGCCCAGTATTAGTGTGCCAGTCGGATGCCAGTAATATTATGCCATGTAGAGCCCAGTAATATTGTGCCAGTCAGATGCCAGGAATATTGTGCCAGTCAGATACCAGTAATATTGTGCCAGTCATAGCCCAGTAATATTGTGCCAGTCAGATACCAGTAATATTGTGCCAGTCAGAGCCCACCAATATTGTGCCAGTCAGAGCCCAGTAATATTGTGCCAGTCAGAGCCCAGTAATATTGTGCCAGTCAGATACCAGTAATATTATGCCAGTCAGATGCCAGTAATATTGTGCCAGTCAGAGCCCAGTAATATTGTGCCAGTCAGATACCAGGAATATTGTGCCATTCACAGCCCAGTAATATTGTGCCAGTCAGATACCAGTAATATTGTGCCAGTCAGAGGCCATTAATATTGTGCCAGTCAGAGCCCAGTAATATTGTGCCAGTCAGAGCACAGTAATATTGTGCCAGTCATATAACAGGAATATTGTGCCATTCAGAGCCCAGTAATATTGTGCCAGTCAGTTAAAAAAAGTTAAGCAGCAGAAAAGAAAGAAATACAGCTCTCTGAAGGATGTTTTAGTTGTTTAGGCTAAAAGTGTGCATTTCGTCAAACAATCTATCTGTTCCAATGTGCATATAAAAGTACGTACTGAAAATATTTTATATAAAAAAAAAAATGGCACAGACAGGGTCTGGGTAATTATGACCATATGCGGAGGCGGAGGATTGGAGGGCTGTGTAGGTTAAACATATAATTTTACATTTTATCCTAAAGCTGATGGAAATCCAGAAGAGGGCATTGTAGAGGGGAGTTTGGCTAGAGACTGAATAAGGTGAATGAAGGAGACCAGAGTAATAAATGACGCCAAGACATTGGACGTGGTCAGCGGGTACAATTGTGGCATTTTCAATGGTGATAGTGAAGAGGGAGGGAAAATGATCAGCTCAGTTTTAGAGAGGTTAATTTTTAGATAGTAATAGACATCCAGGTGAATATGACCGACAGAGTGTTCCTCACATGACAGAGAGAGTGAGGTCAGGGGAGGAGAGGTACAAATGGATGTCATCTGCACAGAGGTAGTGGGAAGGTGAGTAGATAGCGCTTGGCAGTTAAACAAAATAAGTATCAATCAATATAAAAAACCAAAGATAGTAAATTAATATAAAATCTATAAATGTAATAATATATAAAAACAAATGCAATATATAAATACATATAGAAAAAATATGCACAAATATAACAAGAAATGACAATGAATCGTTAAAAACAAGAAACAGTGATATGTGCCTTTAAATACAAATGAACAGACACAGATAAGAATGTAACCACAGACAAAGTATCAAATTACTCACTTGCTGATTAGGTTAGAATAATACCATGAATAGTACATGGATACAGAAACGTGCTGGTCAGTAAGGAAGGAAGAATTTAGAACCTGGCCAGGTAACTTCACTAACAGGAGGGACACGTTTCGTTCGGGGAACTTCTTCAGCCTCTAAACAAACAGACATGCTGGTAATGAGTAATTTGACACTCTGCCTGTGGTTACATTTGTATCTGTGTCTGTTCATTTGTATTTAAAGGCACATATCACTGTTTATTGTTTTTAACGATTTATTGTAATTTCTTGTTATATTTGTGTATATTTTTTCTATATGTATTTATATATTGCATTTGTTTTTATATATTATTCAATTTATAGATTTTATATTAATTTACTATCTTTGGTTTTTTATATTGATTGATACTTACTTTGTTTAACTGCCAAGCGCTGTCTACTCACCTTCCCACTCTGTTTCCCTTAACAGTGGCTTGTCCCACTGTTTTCTCATAAAGACTAGCAGCTTATTTTCTCAATGCGACTCATCTGTCCAATCCATCCAATATTTCATTGTCAATATCCTCAATCAGTGTTTCTCTGGGTTTGTATATATTTATAATAATAAACATTTTTTCTTCTTTTTATGTATTTGGTAAAGGGTACACTTTGATTTCACAAAATAGGCGCTGTGTATATCACATTTCTGCACACAGGTAGTATTGATGTGTTTTCCTAGAGAGGAGGTGTATAGGAAAAACAGCAGAGGGCCAAGGACCAACCCTTTGCAGAATACCATCAGAGAGTGGCATTTCAACCGGACTGAAGCGCTGGGCGGTGTAGTGGCGGATTGAAGGAGGAGTGGGAGCCTACAAACTTCGAAGCCGCATGGTGTGGCTCATATCGTTACTTACCTGTGGCAAGTTGCTTGAGAGAAAGTTACACCTGATAGTGTCAACTCTGTCTGCAAATTTCCAAACCCAAGCACCTGGGAGGCAACAAACCATTCTGTTGTTGAGTCACAGATCACCAAATCTACTCTCTTGTTTATTTTTGCCATTACATAGATGTATTTTTTATTTGCATAAGGGACACTGGTCTCTGAGTATTTTTTATGGCATATAACCCCTGAAGCCATTAAGTCATGTACATATATTTCTAAATGTCAAATGGAGGGTATACATGAACAGGACATGAACAGGACATATTGCATGCTACATGGATGTTACCTATTCCTTTATTGTAACTAAACAAATGGCACATATTTCTAAATTGTTAAAGGACGTTATAGACTTTACTAATCAAGCTATAAGCTATTTCCGAAAGCAAATAGCTGACATATTCATCCTGTGACCACATGGCATGCTTTTTACAGCCCATATTATAAGCCTACTGAAGTTGTATAATATAAACCTGAAATTCTATTGTGATGTTTGACATGCTAAAGCTTTTTGATGACATTGAAACATTGCTTACATGCTTAATTTCAACAATAGATTGTTGTAAACTAAAATGAAGATTAAATTAAAAGAGAAATATGTTTGATTGAAAGACAATGGTTTCAAATGTATTCTAAGTTGTCAATGTTACACTGTTATAAAACCTTCAACAAGGTCATGATTACTTAAATATTCATTGCATTTCATTCTTAAGTGCTGCTATTAAGATGTAGTACTATTGATTTTAGTTTGTGTTCGTTCTTCCACATATTCACTTCCATTGTTCATTTTATATAAAGGGAAGAAAGAGAGGGAGCAGTGTACACAGGCACACACTAACTATACTTATAAGGGGTTTTGTGAATAAAATATAAGTTGCAATACTAAGAACCTTTAGTGATACAATTACAACAAAATAATCTCTCTGCTACAATAGCTGAAGGTTATAATTTTGCAAACTATGTTTGAGATAAAGGGTAAGATAGTGCATGAGGAAGAATTGTCCAGTAATTAAGCTAGATACAATAGATAAGTTGGTTACAGGCATAGGCAATGTGTCCATGCACAGAGGTCTATTGACTAAAATTTGAGAAACGCTCGAGCAGGTCGACTTTGGAGGTCGATTTTCACTTTAAGACTAAGTCAAACAATAGAGAAGTTGGTTATAGGCATAGGCAATGTGTCCATGCACTGAGGTCTATTGACTAAAATTTGAAAATTGCTCGAGCAAGTGAACTTTGACTTTGGAGGTCGACTTTCACTTTGAGACAAAGTCAAATTTGATCTCCTAACTCAACCTCCTTGAGGTATTCACTAAAGAAAACCTTGACATTCGAACTGACCTCAGCTCAACACCCCTCGCCAAAGTCAAAGTCAACCTTGCATCATTCCATCAAGATCCATTGAAAACAGATTTTTGAGACTAAGTCAAACTCATGTCACAGTCGACCTCCTTGGCATACCTCATCTCAACATTTTTGTGAGCTCAATATGAGGAATCTGAGAGGGGGAGAGTCAGTTCAAGTTCGGAGGTCAAGATTAGTGCTAATCTCGACTTTCAGACTTAGATGTTAGTGAATAGACCTGACTGACTATATTTGTTTGCTAATGGGTGTTGGGTTATGTGGGACATTGGGCAATTCAGTGACCTTCATTAATGTATCTCTGGTCCAGTGAATACAGTAGGCTGCAATAGAATGTTTATAAATTAAAAAGCAATGAAAAGTGATAACAGAAGTTATTGAATGGAGCCTAATGTTTGCCTGTTCTTAAAATGTGTAAATAAAACATAAGTAAAAAAAAAAACTTAAAATCCACATATCCATTAAAACATGCTCAGGGTTATATAAAATATACATATTATGAGATTAAAAAGTGCACTCATGGAGTGTTTGGGATTGATAAAAACCCAGATGCAAAATGTGAAAGATTGTCTTACAATATTTAGTCACTTAAAATCTCCTCTTTCTTTATAGTGTCAACTTCATACATCTTGTATAAATTCCACCAATTCAACATTTTATAACAGCTAGGTTTTGCCAGTATAAATATCTGTGTAGAGATGACTTTACACAGTTCTTAGTTTAAAAAATAAATAATAAATATATATATATATATATTTATATATATATATATATATATATATATATATATATATATATATATATATATATATAAAAACACATTAAAAAGCAATGTACATTAGAACCTCAGATCATATTGTGAGCACACTTATGGACATTGCTAATGCATGTTCACTGTACCTTTCCATTACTTTTTGATTGATAAATGTTAGTTTTATCATTACACTCCGTTGAATAGCAGGTGAACTTCTTTAAGGGTGAACCTCATTGCTTTCTGATTCTATGCTTTTTCTTGATGCATGTTTATACCCATATACAGTCCTGCCCTATTCCTTAATCCCTGATTCACTTACTAAGCTCTTAAAAGATGAGGAAGCAGCCAGCTAAGTATTTTGTGCTGAATTTCTATGTAGAATAATTTACCAATTTCTCAAGGGTTGTGAGACATATAAGTCGGCTTCATTGAATAGGTCAATTCGTATGAATGGGGGCTCTATTTCGATTTATAGAAAGCCAATAGCATTACATACATTCCATAAACTGACATAATGAACGACTTTCGGTTTATGGAATGTATATAATGCTATTGGTATTCTATAAACCGAAATAGAGTTGAAATCCGTCAATTCGTTTGAATGGGGACTCTATTTCGGTTTATAGAATACCAATAGCATTATATGCATTCCATAAACCGAAAGTCTATAAACCGAAAGAGAGGTTAAAATAGGTCAATTCGTACAAATGAATAAAACGAAACTAAAATAATGAACAAATTTCGTCTGAAACGAATGCGGTAATGAACGAAATTCATTTTGGACGAAATAAATAATATTTTCGTCTGAATGGACGAAAACGAAACGAAAATTTTAGTTTTGCACATGTCTAATACAAACTCATATGTTTTTAAAAATGTCAGATTTTCCCATGAAAATATGTGCTTCTGTGGAGTCAAGAGTACTACCAGTATTTTTTTTTAAAACAAATGTGGCAACTCTAGCACTACATTTCGACACCTGACTGTTCTGACTATATGTGGTCAGAAAAGCATTCATAATCAAAAAATACAGTGTAAGAAAAGCAGCACATAAAGACTGATTATCTGCTGAATAGAATATATCCCTCTGTCTGTAAACAAAAGTCATCTAATAAACAACAGAATGATATTTAAACTATTAGGAAAGTAAAACAAAACTCACATATTTTAAACAAAAGTTATGACAGATAGCCAAAATAAAATATGTATGCTGAATACATATAATATATTGGAATGCAACCAAATATAATGAATCTATTTGAAAAAAACTCTTCATATTCAATTGTTAATTTCTCTATAAATGAAATAAATCAGACTATATGGCTTTTTATAATTTTGTCTATAAAACAAGACATTATCCAAATTCTAAAGTAAACTCTTTTAACATTGTACATGTTCTATACAACTGGCAATTTTATGCATGAACAACATCAGCTTTTATAGTTAAAATTGTGTGCACATATCCTAGCATGAATATGTACAGTCTGTTTTCTTTTCACAATTTATTTTTGGGGAATGCAAATTACAAAGCAACACTCGTGTTAATTATAGAATGTTTCTGGCAAGCACACTTCACAACAGAAAAGGTTCTGAACTTACATAGAGTACTGCAAAGGAGATCGTAAGCACAGCATTGAAGCATGCAAATGTAAAATCGTATTGTGCCATTGTGAGGCACATACAGATGTACTTTCTTTGAGCTTGCTATAAAGTTTTATGTGTATCAGTACTGTTTAAAAAAAAATGATCACACAAATCTAAATACTCGTAAAGGAATTGCTAAGAGACATTTTCCTCAAAACTTTTTCCCATGCAATCATACTTTATAAAACACAATATAAGTAAGATAAGTAAACCAGAACACCTAAGTTCTATACATGTATGTTTAACGAAAAAGTAATACAAATAATATATGTCCTGAATTAATTCAAAATAATTGACATATAGTGTGAGTGAAAAAAGTAGTCAATAACTACCACTGATTGGCTGAAATTACTTTGTACAATACATTGTTCCAATATATTCGCCATTGTGATTATAACATGTATCACTGTCAGATGTTAAAGGGACTGTATCACCTAAACATTGTTTTTACAGGGAATGTAGAGAATAAAAAGTAATTGAAAAGAAACTATACATAGTGTTAGGAAAATTGCAAGCAAATGTTAAAATTAGGAGATACATGTGCTTGAGCAGGAGACTCCACAGACACATTTAAAAAAACATATTTCTACAAATTTAGGCAATTGCTTACAATTTTGCTTACACTATGTTTCAAACATGTTTTATTCTCTACATTCACAGTAAAAACTAGTTTTAGGTTATCGAGTCCCTTTAAAGAGCTGGCCTGATAGATACACTCTTCACCTAGCATGCTTAGTCCACAAGCACTACTCCGGAAATCTCCCACTCTACTTGAGCAGAATTTTGAATATTATTATCAGAGAAAACAGAACAAAACCCTGCACAAGGATAACCATCCTTAGGGATGGTGGTTCTGTAGTGGCTTTGTGTGTGGGTCCAAGATGAACAAGAAGTGCTTATTAGTTTACATTGTGTGTGCCCATGAATGTAACTCATACTTTTTTTTAAATGCTTACTCCCAGAAGAATTACTATGGATGCAGCTGCAGGATGCACATACCATCACCACAAATGTGATCTTATGCGCGTTACACACATAGGCAGTGAAATCTGATCACTGCCTATGTGTGTGAAGTGTTGCAATGATGCCTCGATCGAGGCATCATGCAACAACTTCTGAGCCCCACTGGGCACCGCGATCACCGGGTGATCGCGGGTGAGTGCTGTATTGGAGGAGTATGCTCCTCCAATACAGAGTACATAGAGGAGAGCGAGGAAAGAGAGAAAAAAAAAATTTCTTCCGTCGCTCTGAAACCATTGCTTGACTGCCCCTAGAGGCAGTTAGGAATATTATAGTTCGAAAGAAAAAATAAATTAAGTAAATAAATACATGGAAAAAGCTAACCCTTGATCAACAAAACCTAGATCTTGGGTTAGGGACATAATTAGGGTTATAATTGAGGTTACAGGGGGTTTGGGTGAGTACAAGGGTTAGATTAAGGGGTGGTGGTAGATTTAGGGTTAGGGTAAATTTAGGGTTGGGTTAAAAAAGGCACTGTAGAAGAAAATGGTTAGAAAGAAAAACAAAAAACAACTAATATTGTCTATTGCCCTATTAGTTGAAATAAATCATAGACAAACATGGAAACATTGGTATTTCTAAACTCAGGACAAATATTAGAAATAGATAGATGGGGTCTTTTTTACCATTTGTAATTGTTTTTAAAAAAATCAGGTCAAAGTTAGATAAAGTGTTTTTTATGGCATATTTTCATCATTTTTTTTTTAAATAGTAAATTATATCATATGATGAAAATAATAGTATCAAATTAAAGCCCTATCCGTTCTTTAAAATATTATTTATAATTTGTGTGGGTGGACTGAACACAAAGAAAGAAATTCACAGTTCAGTAAACATATGACAAAACTAATGGAATTCTGGTCTTCAAGGTACATCAAATGCAGTAGAGCACTCGGTCACTAAGTGGTTAATCTATGCACTTGCTTGCAACTTAACATAGGAGTATGAGGTGCTTACAGTTCTTTTTCAACAATGATTCAATTACACATAATATGCTTTTTGTTCTCTACACCGGGATACGCAACCTTTGCCTCTCCAGATGTTGAGGACTTCATTTCCCATGATGCATTGCCAACATTATGCCTGTACGGACACCATGGGAGATGTAGTCCACAATATCTGAAGCGCCATACTGTAAGTTAATTTAGGAGTTCTACTAGAAAGTGGTACTACAATATCCTGTGATAGTTAACATCTCTCATTGGATATGTTCTAAGCCTATTTTAATAGGTGAACTTTGAGACCCTTTTGAAGGTTAAGCATGAAGGAGATAGCTAAATGTGTTGCTGAAGTGAGTTGGAATGAGGATGGAATGAGAAGAGCTATGAAGGAGCATCTTAAGTCATGTATAGATCCCATAGTCAATAATGTTTTTACTATCAAAATCCATCCCGCTATCAGGTTCTATCTAGCATTTAGATCATCTTGTGTCCAGGTTGTATTACGTTTCTCTGGTTTCCTCTCTGCCTTTGCTATTCCATTCTGCTTATTTCTTATTCCTGTTTTTTTTTTTTTTTTGTAGTTCATAGTTAAGGCCACAGAAGTGGTAATTCCTAGTTCCGGCCACAAAAGGGGTATTACCTAGTTCCAGCCACAGAGTCACATTTCTTAGTTCCTGTCCTAAGTGGGACATGCCCAGTCTGGCCCCAGAGTAGCACCTGCCTATCTTGGCCCCAGAGAAGCTATAGCCAAAGCGCCATCTGTCTAGATTGGCCCCAAAGTGAGTCCCTTAAATGGGATATCCTGAATCCCTTAAATGAAATCCTTTGTCATAGAGTTTCCAGCACTGTTCCCTGTCTTAGTTCTGCCCTACTCTTGTACCCAGTTTCCATGTTTCCTTTGTTTTCTGCTCTGATCCCCTTCTAGTTTTCCATTCTGCCTGTGATTATGTCCTGTTCAGTAATGGCTAGCTACCTTCTGCCTCATTACTCTGCTCCTCTAAATAAGTGTGCTCCACCCATTTCTTTAGTTTCCTTTCAGTCCTAAGTCCTGTGTAGTTCAGTCTATGATAATGTTCTATGTTTGTGTCAATTCAATGTGTGTCTTTTAGATTTTATTATTCATAAATTTTCTAATATTAAGTCATAGTTAGGGACTTGCCTAAATGTGAGGTACCGTGACGTGGTTGGCAATCTTCATCTTATGGCCATAATTTAATTAAATCCTACCATCCTTACCATCTCTAGTGGTAGGCTAGTTCCTGTGTATATGTTTGAATGTTCCACTATGTTCCTTAGCCCTGTCCTCTGTATGTAGTCTTCATTATATCTGTAACAAACAAGTAAGTAAACCACACCATGTGATATAGAAGCAGTAGAATCTCACTTCTCCTATTGTCGACATGCCTACCAAACGCTTCCGTTGGGTATAACATTTAATTGAAAGAGAAAGATCCAGAGGAAAAATGGCGGTGACCAGACGAAGGAAAATAATATAACCAGACACCATTTCCGGCTGAAGGTGAGTTTTAATCCATATCCAGGGTACAGCTCTGTTGTCTGAGTAGTACTCTCAAGACACCTACGCGTTTCGCGCCAAAGCTTGGCACTTTGTCAAGGCTGCCTTGAGAAAGCCATTGGTCGCTGCCATTTTTCCTCTGGATCTTTCTCTTTCAATTCATTATATCTGTGTCTGCCCCTTTAAGTTCTGTAAGAATGCATTTGTGTTCTGCATTATATCTATTGTGAATGTTCAGTTTCTCCTAGGATACTCCTCAAGGAAATGAAGAGTCAAAGAAAGGAGGCCATGTCCAGATTCTGAGTTGAATAAGTGAAGAAGTTTAATCCAAACGTATATACGTAGGGTAGCGTCTTAGCACAGACTTCTCTGCCACACCCAAATTACACACAAATTTATAGTACGACAATAAAGCATGATTTCATGATTCTCAGCAAATTAAAGACTGGTTATAATTTGTCACAGTGTTATGTATTATCTTTATAAAACCACATTTACCGGCTAGACTAACTGGAAAATTTCAGTTAAAACATACCTTTTTTTATAACTATTACGTTAGAACCATCTGACCATTGCGGTTGTACCCTTGCTCCATACTGTGTATGTCAGCTAAAGTTTCAGGAAGCCATATTCTGGCTGTCAGCTAAAATTTCAGGAACCTCGATTATTCATGTAATCTTTCAACACTAAGAGCAATAACTACATTATACAACATAAACTCTCACTCTCTATTTGGGTATCACAGAGGACAAACATGGAAGAAGTCATACAAAATGGAGTCGGTATAGCAAAATGGCTGCCAGGATACAAAAATGACTTCTAAGGAAATTTGATCATCCACCCTATGTTGTTATCTGTAACCCTGTGCCTTGTGTTATTTATCTTTAGAATGGCTTCTGCTTTATCTTGATTATGTTTACCTCTGTGCTCCTTAGTTTGTCCTGTAGCCCTGCACTCTGTATTCAGTTCTGTTTTGTCTCAGTTCCTTTTCATTCGCTCTACTTGGTCTATTTGCCTATCTTAGCCAGCACTATCCTGCTAATCTTGTTGAAGTTTATACTCCATGCTCACTACAGATTGTCTGCAGGGTATCTTTATGTCCTAGCCCTTATCTACTGAATACAACAGCTGCTCCTATAGGATCTTGAAATGTGGCCACATTAACCTGGGGTCCCAAACAACTGGGGAAATCAAGCATCAAGCCCCCTGTCTCCACTCCTGCCATTGGGCTCCTAATATTGGGCGCTCAGGGTCTAATGCCATCCAGGACCTTAGCACAAATTATTACACAACATGACATGCAAGGTAGTGTATACATGTAATGCATATGGTTGAAGTAATAGTGATACAAAGTGATACTCTGAGCTCATCTGCTTTCATGCACCTTCTGTACTGTTCTCCTGTGAGTCAGCTTCTCATCCATGCAGGATGTTTGTGGGTTTTGGGGAACCTCTCCTTTACCATAACTGCTTTACCCAGGAAGGGCCCCTGGTAAACTTTAGCCTCTGAACCCTGTTGCATCAATGTCAAGCCATCCATGTAACACCAAGTCCAGTGTCGACTATCACTGTCTGCCTTCCCTTAAATGACACATCTAACACAAATGGATGCATTAAATGCACAAATCCACCTCCTATTCTGGGACATACATTACATAAGATCTACAGATTCTCTAATGAATATCTCCTTCTGTATGTACTGACATAACATTAATGCAACACAAAGTGTCCCAGTAAGAAACTCAGGTGTGATATGGAAAGTTTCGTACAAGCGCCACTATGTAAATATTAAAGCAGGTGGGCTCTTCTTAAAGTAGAGTGGTTTGTTGTGGAAGAACATTTAACCCCTTTACGACAGACCTTTTGGAAAATATTTGGTAATTATGAACAATGGCTATTTTAACATTTCTGCTGTGTTTGTGTTTAGCTCTAATTTTTTATTTGTCATTTGCTATAACCACACAAATTATATATTGTTTTTCATTGAAACAAGAAGGACATTCTTTAGAAATCATTATTCTGAGCATATCATATAATGTACTATAAAATGATAGTAAAATATGATAACAAATTTTAACAAATATTTTCAAAATTTGATTTGAAAAATCTATTACTCATCTACACAAGCTGGTTAAAAAAGACTGCTAAATAAATTGCACTATCTCTACTGAGTTTAGAAATGCCCCATATTGTTATATTGTTTGCTTTTTTCAAGTTATAGGGCAATACGTACATTGTTATTTAAAAAATATTTTTTCTTTAAAAATTAACGTTAGTGACATTAGAAGACTGATATCTATCATGAAACCCTGAATCACTGCTATATCTATATATTTTTCACAATGGGACAACCTAGGGTATTTAACACTTTTCATGCAGCTTTTTTCACACAGATTGCATTTTTAAAGTATATGGCCAAACAACTCCCCAATATGTGTTCCAAATTTATACTACCTATGCATAAGTTTGTTGAGTTCTTTCAGGGCTAAAAGGCCACATTTTGGAAGTGCACTTTTAGGTTTTCCAACTTGGAATTTTGACATGTAAACAACCTACACCCATGTCCCAATTAGGACATTTTTGAAGTTGGCCAAGTATTTTGCCCAAATCAAACTATATTTGTCAATATATATGTATTGTCTTTGTCAAACTTTGTGGTAATTATTTGTTTGTGGGTTTTTTTCACACACATAGAAACATAGAATGTGTTGGCAGATAAGAACCATTCGGTCTAAATTTTCTAAATACTTTTATTAGTCCCCAGTTCCCTATCTTTCAGCTAGGATAGCCTTGTGCATATCCCACACATGCTTAAAATCCTTGACTGTGTTTACCTCTACCACTTCTGCTGGAAGGCAATTCCATACACCCACTACCGACTCAGTAAAGTAATACTTTCTGATATTACTTTTTTTCATTGCCCCTCTAATTTTAAACTATGTCCTCTAGTTGTGGTAGTTTTTCTTCTTTTAAATAAACTATCTTCCTTTACTGTGTTGATTCCCTTTATGTATTTAAATGTTTCTATCATATCCCCCTGTGATGTCTTTCCTCCAAGCTATACATGTTAAGATGCTTTAACCTTTCCTGGTAAGTTTTATCCTTCAACCATGAACCAGTTTAGTATCCCTTCTCTGAACTCTCTCCAAAGTATCAATATCCTACTGCGTACAATACTCCAAATGAGGTCTCACCAGTGCTCTGTACAATTGCATGAGCACTTCCCTCTTTCTACTGCTAATACCTCTTCCTATGCAGCCAAGCATTCTGCTATAATTTCCAGCTACTCTATTGCATTGCCTACCTACCTTTAAGTCCTCTGAAATGATTACTCCTAAATTCCTTTAATCAGAAGTTTAGGACTGTACCAAATATTCTATATTCTGCTTTTGGGTTTTTACGTCCAAGGTGCATAATCTTGCACTTGTCCACATTAACGCTATACTCCACACGTTATACTTCAGACATCAATTCACAGATTTTCGTGAAAAAAGAGATAGCTTGCCCATAATTGTTAAGCACTCTACAATCTTCAGCAGCACTGCCAGCCGGAATTATATGAATCCTTGAGGCAGGGGACCCAGAAGCCACTGGTATACCACTAGATGATGTATTAGAAAGCTGACCAGGGTCAAAATCAGACAGTGAGTCAGCAATCTCAGAATCTCAGGAGAGGATGGTATAGGCCTCCTTAGTGTTATACATGCACTCAGACATCTTCAAAAAAATTAACATGTTTTTACTTTACACATAACCCTTTAGTGCAGTGATTCTCAAACCTGTCCTCAGGACCCCCCAATGGTCCAGAAACCTAGAAACATAGAATGTGTCGGCAGATAAGAACCATTCGGATCATCTAGTCTGCCCAATTTTATTTTATTTTTAGTCCCCCGTTCCCGGTTTAGTCCCCCGTTCCAGGTAAATTTAGGGATTACCCAGTTGTGTTTAAATAAGAATATGTAGAACACCTGGTGTGGTTCCCTAACCATTAAGCAGCCAAACCAGGTGTTCTACATATTATTATTTAAACACAACTGGGTAATCCCTAAATCCTGGACCATTGGGGGATCCTGGGGACAGGTTTGAGAATCACTACTTTAGTGGGTATAATTAACCCCTAACTGATATAACAAAAAATAGGCAGAACAACTAAAAATATGCCATTTTCAATCAAAGAGATCCTGTGGATGCCAACACCTCTTAGACACAATTTTCCAAGATGTTTCCCACCACTAACACATTCAATAGGGCAGATTTTATTTGGAAAAACTAGGCCTCTATCAATGTGGTATAGAGCATCTCAGATCTCTGTCCTAAGATTGGATTTGCCAAGTTTTAATGTGAAATATTGGTCGGATCACTTGATCACACAGTTAGAAAATTTTGTTTCTTAAAATTAATTTCTTTCTTTTGCGCATTTAAGGGACAAGTTTGAAATATATGATATACATTAAAAAGAATACGGAGCTATGATTGAGTCGATCACTAATAGATCAGATTCTAAATTTAACATGTCACCAATGGAAAGGATTTCTCATTTGGATCCTGATATAAAACACATGATTTTTACATGGTATGATTTTTTTCAATGTTAGTGATAATATGAAATTAGATGAAATGGTTAAATGGGAATGCGAATTAGGGGAAGAAATAGAATGTGCTGTATGGTCAAAAATAGCCACGGTTCTCAAGGGAATCTCACAATGCACTTCTCATATTGAGTCTCACTTTAAGATCCTTCACAGGTGGTATTTAACTCCATATAAATTATTTAAATTAAAACTATCTCACACCAACATGTATTAGAGGAACTGTGGTTAAAATGGATCATTATCTCACATGTTTTGGTTCTGTCCTAAATTACAAACTTTTTGGAAATCCATAAATATTCTAATTAAATTACTAGATGACTCCATAATTGAACTGTGTCCCACACTTTTCCTATTAAAAAGATTCCCGAGCAATATCTATAAGGCAAAACGTATCCTATTAGGCCATATATTAATAGCTGCCACTATGTCTGTCCCTAGACATTGGAAATCGCTTGAAGTTTATAATATAAAAGAAGTCATATTCTCTTTATATGAGAATATCAGATATGAACTCTCAATCAGGGTACAATCTGAATCTAATATACAACTGAAACATGGGAAAGATGTAAAAGGGATATAAGACGGCAAAACAATTTAAAGATAAGGCCCCACCTGGCCTTCCAAAGTAACATGCATTGCCTTTTTTATGATATATGACACATTTAGTTTTAAATTGCCTTTTAAAAAAATGTAAAAAAATGATGATTCATTCTAAATATTTTTTGCATTTTCTTAACCTGAGAAATGTTTTATTTATTTTCCCCAGTTGTCATATGTTATAATGTTAATTATTTATTAAAAAATGTACTAATTCTCTTGGTAATTGACCTATTCGAATGAATGGGGACTCTATTTCAGTTTAAAGAATAGCCAATAGCATTACATGCATTCTATAAACCGAATGTCTAAAAACCGAATGTCGTTCGGTTTATAGACTTTCGGTTTATAGAATACATGCAATGCTATTACTATTCTATAAACCGAAAGTCTATAAACCGAACGTCGTTCAGTTTATAGACTTTCGGCTTATAGAATACATGTAATGCTATTGGCTATCTATAAACCGAACTAGAGTCCCCATTCATAAGAATTTTTTTATGAATGGGGACTCTAGTTCGGTTTATAGATAGCCAATAGAACTACATGTATTCTATAAACCGAAAGTCTGTAAACCGAACGTCGTTTTACTAACGTTGTTCGGTTTATAGACTTTCGGTTTATAGAATACATGTAATTCTATTGACTATCTATAAACCGAACTAGAGTCCCGATTCATAAGAATTTCTTATGAATGGGGACTCTAGTTCGGTTTATAGATAGCCAATAGCATTACATGTATTCTATAAGCCGAAGGTCTATGAACCGAATGACGTTCGGTTTATAGACTTTCAGTTTAAAGAAAGCCAATAGAATTACATGTATTCTATAAACCGAAAGTCTATTTATAGACTTTCGGCTTATAGAATACATGTAATACTATTGGCTTTCTATAAAACGAACTAGAGTCCCCATTCATAAGAATTTCTTTTTATACAATAGCAATAGCATTAAATGTATTCTATAAAACGAAAGTCTATAAACCGAATGTCTTTCGGTTTATAGACTTTCGGTTTATGGAATACATGTAATGCTATTGCTATTCTATAAGCCGAACTAGAGTCCCGATTCATAAGAATTTCTTATGAATGGGGACTCTAGTTCGGTTTATAGATAGCCAATAGCATTACATGTATTCTATAAGCCGAAGGTCTATGAACCGAATGACGTTCGGTTTATAGACTTTCAGTTTAAAGAAAGCCAATAGAATTACATGTATTCTATAAACCGAAAGTCTATTTATAGACTTTCGGCTTATAGAATACATGTAATACTATTGGCTTTCTATAAAACGAACTAGAGTCCCCATTCATAAGAATTTCTTTTTATACAATAGCAATAGCATTAAATGTATTCTATAAAACGAAAGTCTATAAACCGAATGTCTTTCGGTTTATAGACTTTCGGTTTATGGAATACATGTAATGCTATTGCTATTCTATAAGCCGAAATAGAGTCCCCATTCCTAAGAATAGGTCAATTGACCTATTTTTATGAATGGGGACTCTATTTCGGTTTATAGAATAGCAATAGCATTACATGTATTACATCTGAGAGTCAAATAGAACCGTCAAATACTGTGCTTACAGTGCACTTTGAAAAATTCTAATAGTTTTGGGTGCTAAATAGTACAGTATTTTTAATTTGTATGTATTTTATGTTTTTTGAAGTTATTTCCCGAAGTTATCGATATTTGTTTGCAGGGCACTTGTCCTACTCTTACCCACATTTTAATTCCTTTTGCAGCTCTCTAGCCCTTTCTAGGACTTTTTTATAGGCTTTTTAGTGGCCAAAAGTCTGTGTCCCCATTGACTTCAATAGGGTTCGGGTTCGGGGTCAAGTTCGGGGTCAAGTTCGAGCATGGACCCGGGCTTTTTTCCTAAGTTCGGTCGAACCTCTCGAACCCGAACATCCAGGTGTCCGCTCAACTCTAGTGGTGATTGATCAAGACCAGTTTCATGCCATGATGATGGAGAGGCAGGATAAGTTTCTTAGCCGCATAAATGTGGTAGTTGAGAATCTAGAGCAGATGAGGTTTATGTTGCAGTAAAGAACAAAACACATTTACCAACTTGAGGTATAAGCATGCAAAATAAGCCCTAAAAGATGCTAAATTAGAGCATTTTACTGCTCCATAAGGAAACTGACACATCTAACATCCCTCCATCAGCACAGGTGTTTGGAAGTCAGTCTGCTGATGATGATACTGACATGCCTAAACTGTTGCCTTGTACATCATCCTTTTACCCATAGGATGATTATGAGTAAATCAAAGTAGTAGCCATGGAATGGTCACATACCATTCCTATCACTCAGTTGTACTCCTCTGCTGAAAAAATCTCTGCCTCTCACTGCCTCTCCCTGCCCTGGACTAGTTTGTAAAATAAAAAGCACCCCAAAAATTATAAAAAAAAAATCAAACTTATATAAATGAATAAAAACAAATACATTTAAATGTATATATTTGATCCACATCATTTTATTTCCACAATTTGGTATGTTGCATTGTACGTGGATAGTGGTAGCAACACTCTGGAAGTGAAATGGTTCATTACTACTCATTACATGAGGGAAGAGGGTGCACAAATCTTGTTGCTGAGGTTGAATATCCAGTGATACAATGCACTGACAATGGGAACAGAAGAGTGAAGACATCACCAGGAGAAGAGTGGAGACATCACCAGGATAGAGTTATTTCCACAGGTGATGGTCTGTGATTGTGAACAGCAGCTATACTATATATATATATATATATATATATATATATATATATATATATATATACTCATTCAATGTACCCTCACTCAGCTTACTGCCATGCTATGCATCATCCAAATATAGTAAAAATTACATTCTCAGGACTTCATATAGATCCATATCCACATGTATTAATTATAACATCATGTGATGTTTCCTGCAGTAAACCTACCCATTGTAAAGTACAGATATACAAGGAAATGCCTACATTTATATATACACAGTAATTGCACTTTCCAGTCGCAGCTACTAGAACCCACGTTCCACACCCGGAAGTGAAATTGCGCTGTGTACACTTGTTGCTATGGCAACCCACTAGGCATATGACCACTCTATTGCATTATCAACATCCCAAATGTGCACCTACCATACATCATGGCTGTCTCATCAGCGTGTGCAGAATATGTATCTGCTCAATATCCAATAAGTGTTATTTATTCTCAATAAGGAATTCAATGTTACAGAATAGATACCCATAGTCATGGGAAAAATTTCCCAACCATAACATGCTTCCATGCAGACAATAAATTGTGTAATGTTAAGAGCCAGCCCCCATATGACCACTCCTTTCACTATGTCTACCCATTTAAAAAAAAAAAAAAACACATTAAATAAATTAATGAAGCTCACCTAACTCCAGTGTCAAATGTTCACTCCAGATGTACAAATGCATCCCTGCACACACTGATGCCAACCCACTATGTGCCTCCACCACAACATTTCTCAAAAATATTCTCCTCACAGCCCCACTCTAAACTCCATATAGTAATCCAACCCTAATAAGTGGATAGCAGAAATAAGTTCCAGAAGTCCTATGAGAACATGTAACACATTTAAAACATCAATAACATCTCTGCTGTCTCCGCATTTCCTCGCCCAATAGCCCTATAAAAGCCCCAAGCTCCCTCAACATGGTGCTCAGTTGTTGTTGGCTTTTCCTGTGTGCACAGTGAGTCTTGAGATAAACCTTTTTGCTTACATAATACAAATTGAGCCTGCTTGTGACCTGGATTGACCCTTTAATTGTTTTTCTCTCGGTGACTTGCTTTATACTGACTTCCTGTGTACCTGACTCACTAAGCACCCGACTGTCTGAGCACCTGAAGTGTGATTTCAGTGTGATATAGCATGCTACATATTGTATAATAGTATTTTAAATGTACTTACCTTTTTCTTAACACCTCCTCGAACCTGTTTGTTTTTACTCTGGCTTCTTCTTCTCTCCTATAGGATATAGTGGCGATTTAGAGGCTACCACTTAATTTCAGTGTTTTTTGGGCTGCCTTCAATTTCAGAATGTATCAGCATGTAATCGGCTATAATGTCTGAATTGCACCACTATTCAGGGTCACATTGGGGCATATTGTGTAGCTCAACAGTTGACTTCTGATTTGTCTCAGATGTGCCCTGAATCATTCCAGACTTTGGGCCAATTACTTCGGGGTATAAAGTTCTGCGTATATTTTTTATCCACTGTATTCATTTTATGCATACGCTAGATGACTCTTGATGCCTCACAGAGTAGCTGAATGTTAGAATATTTCTCATAATTGTAGAACTATTATAAGGTTCTTTCTCAATGTGCTGATGTTTTATCCATTTATGATGTTGGTGAGGAATATTAGAGGCAAAATTTAAATCCCTTACATCTCTATCTCCTCTGTAATGATAAAGCATCCATCCAAGTACATTAAATAAGCTTTTACTCTGTGTTTACACGTATCCATTGAGATGTTTTCTGTATCAGAAAATGGATGAAAGCTTAATATATGTATGTACACAGAAAACAATGTTGGATCTAATTGAAAGATGGACACCATACATATTTTCCAAAATATACCAAGGACACGTAATGTATATAGAAACATTTTCTCTTAGTAAATTGACTCTTTTGAAATACCTGTGTTGCCGATAACATCCAGGAAAGAAAAAGGAATAATAATTTATGGTAGTGTTTCAAAAACATATATATACATATATATATATAATGCTATCTATTTCAGTTAAACTGAAGACAAATTCATTCATCAGATTATGAATGGAACCTCTATGTATTACTATAATACGAACATTTCGGTTCTTATGTTCATACGAATTAGATACGTACTGAGTTCATGTTAATGTTATACGAAAGTATACATACGAAATATATACGAATTGAATCTCTGTCAATGTGATACGAAAGTCTCAGTTTATTAAATATGAACTGAGTCCGTATAAGCAGGGATTCTTGCTCTCTGAGTAAGTATTTATGTCACACGAAAGTTTCGGTTTACTAAACACGAAATGAGTCTATAAGGGCAGAAGTGCCTGCTCCTTCAGTATTTCACATGAATTTTAGATGACTATAAAGTCTGTTTTCTTTTAAATGTTCTCAGATAGAGGATTATACTCTTATCCTTCAAGTAAAATATTTTAGTTATGTTCTCAATAAACTCATATACAATTGACTCGCTTATGTTTCTGTTTCTAGTTATTAGAGGCGGGGAGGAAGAAAGAAGAGGGGGTGTTTTAGTTCTATGCAATGATCACCACTACACTCAAACACTAGTTTGAAAAAAATGGAAAAGAAAATGGAAAAAAAATATTAAAGCTGGTAGGAATACAGTAGTATGAAGGGTGTGCTTGGCATGTTATTATTTAATGAAGGGACTGAAGGAGAATCCCTCGTTAAGTCCCAACGGGGTCAGTGACTTCAGTTGAAAAATCCAAAACGACTCCCTTTCTTTTGAAATACCTGTGTTGCCGATAACATCCAGGAAAGAAAAAGGAATAATAATTTATGGTAGTGTTTCAAAAACATATATATACATATATATATATAATGTTAAAGTTATGTTTAATTGAAATTAGAAAAAAAGGAAATAACATTTTATAATTGAATAAACATATTTCAAATAAAGCAAATAATAAATCAAATAAATAAATAGAAACCCAATATAATGACATAAAATCCAGTGTTGTCAAAAAACTTATTTTATTAATACCCATTTTGCAAAATAATCACATAACATTGTAGCATTAGCACCAGACATCTACTGGACAAAAAACCCCCACTCTATATTGTAGAGACCATTTAGAGTTTGGACTTTGGGGTGATACCTGGCATCTGAGCATCTCATTTATAAGGACTGCACCATTGGGATTTGTGGGTGAGAGTGGAGATAGCTTTTTGTTTGTGTTCTCTATAAAATAGAAGCCTTCTCCTGAAACTTATAAAATCAGAGAGGATTCATATAACATTCTTGCAAGAAACCCACTGGAGGGAGAAGGACAAAATAAGACTACTGTCTAATAGATTTGATGTGAATTCCAGTTTTACTTGAACAACAAACAAAAAAAGTTCTGCTGCTTTAGTAAAGACATTACGTGCAGACAAATATTCCAACTGATTAATAAAAAGGTAAGATATATTATTATGGTTTGTGAAATAAATGTTATTATATACACTTTATAATATGTATATGCTCCAAATAAATGACTGATGTCATTTCTACAAAAGTTATTCAATACAGTTGAACGAATTCAACAGGGAAAATTTATTATGGCAGGGGATTATAACAATATAATAAACATAGATGTAGACAATAAAATAAAAAAGTAGAGGTTATAATAAAAAAAAAAGTATGTATAATTCAAAATGATATAAAAATGTAATGTTAAGAAAAGGGTTAGTTGTAGTTTGGAGGGTCCTCCACCCACAGGAAATGAAATAGAAACAATATAGGTTATTTTAGCCAGTATTCCAGGAGAATGATAGTGATGACGTTTCCAGTGCAAGCAGAGCTTGCAGGACAGACTCTCCCGGACTTTAAATTAGTTTAGATAAGTATTCCAAATAACATAAAAGGTACCCTACTTGGGCTGATTCAAAGAAAATTATTAAATTAAAAACTATCATAGGTAAGATTTTGATAGATTTTACTATCTGGATAATAGAGCCAATAAGAACTTGACGAACAAAGTTAACAGGGAAAAACATTAAAAAAGGATTGTTAAGAATCTAGGGTTTATCTGTCAGAAACTGTAGTTACTGCATTTAATAGGACAGAACAGGAGAGTAAACAAAAAATAGTAGATTATATGTAAAAGTAAAATTCTAAAAAGATAACTAACTTACAGAGAGGGGAGCATGATGCTTCTCAGTAAGAGCTGGAAGTCAGGGATGTCATTGAGGGGTTGAAGTGTGGGAAGTCACCAAAGCCATATGGCTTTGATAATTTATTCTATAAAAAAAAAACAAAAAAAACTGATAGCTCCTTTGACTAGAACCTTTAACTATTTTGTTGAAGCTAATGAAATGTTCAGAGACATTTTAAGGGCCAATATCGTCTTGAGTCAGTTGGCAATTACAGAAAGTTTTTTGGAGAGAGAGAAATAGAGCCACGTTAGACTGAATTTCTTTTTGCCATATTCCCTGGGGAAGGTAATGAAAACCTAGTTAAATCAATTATGTGTATGGGAACTCTATGAGGTTTAAAATTTAACTTTTAATAAGATTTATTAAAAAATGGCAAAGGGTGATATTGGTTTACACTCCACGGTGACTTAGTGCAAATAAAGTAACAAAAAGACAAAGACATGACAAATATGGCAGTCAATGCCCGCAGGCTTATCTGTACAGTAGCCTGCTGCCTTCGGCTAATCCGCTTAGTGCGGCCAGTGGAAATGTCCACCACTCAGAATTAGCTGTTATTTTTTAGTAGAAGAGAGAAAAACTGAGGTTTGATTCCTTTAAAGTGGTTTGCCCAACAATCATTTAGCCGTAGCTCCGACGCAGGAGCACATAGTTTCGTCCAGGGCTACAAACAGAGTGCAGTAGTGCTAGCCATTTAAATACCTCTGCCACTCTGTTTGATTGGTTAGCGTTAGAGTCGCGAGGACCAATCAGGTGCGAGTGGGCATGTTTGTAGTATCCAGAGCTCCATTCAAGCTATCTATTTCAGTTAAACTGAAGACAAATTCATTCATCAGATTATGAATGGAACCTCTATGTATTACTATAATACGAACATTTCGGTTCTTATGTTCATACGAATTAGATACGTACTGAGTTCATGTTAATGTTATACGAAAGTATACATACGAAATATATACGAATTGAATCTCTGTCAATGTGATACGAAAGTCTCAGTTTATTAAATATGAACTGAGTCCGTATAAGCAGGGATTCTTGCTCTCTGAGTAAGTATTTATGTCACACGAAAGTTTCGGTTTACTAAACACGAAATGAGTCTATAAGGGCAGAAGTGCCTGCTCCTTCAGTATTTCACATGAATTTTAGATGACTATAAAGTCTGTTTTCTTTTAAATGTTCTCAGATAGAGGATTATACTCTTATCCTTCAAGTAAAATATTTTAGTTATGTTCTCAATAAACTCATATACAATTGACTCGCTTATGTTTCTGTTTCTAGTTATTAGAGGCGGGGAGGAAGAAAGAAGAGGGGGTGTTTTAGTTCTATGCAATGATCACCACTACACTCAAACACTAGTTTGAAAAAAATGGAAAAGAAAATGGAAAAAAAATATTAAAGCTGGTAGGAATACAGTAGTATGAAGGGTGTGCTTGGCATGTTATTATTTAATGAAGGGACTGAAGGAGAATCCCTCGTTAAGTCCCAACGGGGTCAGTGACTTCAGTTGAAAAATCCAAAACGACTCCCTTTGTAGTAGTCTCTTATTAGTGTTGTATCCTCTGGGTAGAAGGGAGACTCTATCAATTCCTTTGAAGGACAGTACTTTAGGATCACCGTTGTGATATGTGTTCATGTGTCTAGAAATTGGAGTATCAGTTTTGTTAATTATATCATTGATATGTTCCAAAATTCTCCTCCTCAGTTCTTTTATTGTTTTGCCCACGTAGATCATACCACACTGGCAAGTGGCCATATACACCACAAAGTTAGTTTTACAATTAAGGAAGGTTTTAATGTCATAATTTTTATTGTTAGCAGAGTTATTGAACTCTTTGGCTGTGACCATGAAATTACAGGCCTTGCATGTTCCACATTTCTGGGAGCTTGTGGTAGGTTTAAGCCACATTTGTTTCCTATCCATTTCTGTCGGTCCCAGATGGCTGTGCACCAGGGTGTCTCTTAGGCTCGGTCCTTTTTTCATTTTAACAGAGACCTGGGGTGCAAGAACAGGTTTGAGGTGTTCGTCTTCCTGGAGGATAGACCAGTACCTATTCAGAAGCTTTTTAGTACTTGGCCTGCCTGCATCGAACATTCCTACACATCGAATTTGTTTGCCTGCATTAGGTGGTTTCTTGGGTTTGAGTAGGTCACTCCGATCCGAGGTGAGAGCTCTCTGATATGCTTTCTTTAAAGTTTTTCTTGGATATCCTTTTTCAAGGAATCTTTATTGAAGATCTTTAGCCTTTTCAATGTAATCTTCAATCGTTGAGCAGCTATGCCGTAGGCGTAGATATTGACCTATAGGGATACCCTTCTTGAGGGGTTCAGGATGATGGCTCCCCCATTGTAGTAGGCTATTGGTTGCTGTAGGTTTTCTAAAGATGGTGGTCTGCATTGTTAGATCCTCGTCCACATAAATCGTTAAGTCCAAGAAGTTGATGCTCTTACCTCCTAGTTCCTGGGTGAGCCTGAGGTTTAATTCATTCTTGTTCAGTATTTCTGTGAATTCCCTAAAGTTGTCTTCGCTACCATCCCAGATTATGAGTATATCATCTATGTAACATAGCCATAGGTTGATATATTAGGTGAATTGTACATTTCGTCAGTGAAGACCCTCTGTTCCTCCCACCATCCTAGGTGCAGGTTAGCGTACGATGGCGCACAGCATGTGCCCATGGCTGATCATTGAATAGAATTAAAACATCCCCTCTTCTTTCTTCACCCCGCCTCTAATAACTAGAAACAGAAACATAAGCGAGTCAACTGTATATGAGTTTATTGAGAACATAACTAGACTATTTGACTTGAAGGATAAGAGTATAATTCTCCATATGAGAACATTTAAAAGAAAAAAGACTTTATAGTCATCCGAAATTCATGTGAAACACTGAAGGAGCAGGAACTTCTGCCCATAAATACTCATTTCGTGTTAAGTAAACCGAAACTTTCGTGTGACATCAATACTTATTCAGAGAGCAAGCATCTCTGCTTATACGGACTCAGTTCATATTTAATAAACCAAGACTTTCGTATCACATTGACACAGATTCAATTTGTATATAATTCGTATGAATGCTTTCGTATAACATTAACACAAACTCAGTACATATCTAATTCGTATGAACATAAGAACCGAAATGTTCGTATTTTAGTAATACATAGACGTTCCATTCATGATCTGATGAATGAATTTGTCTTTAGTTTAACCGAAATAGATAGCTTGAATGGAATGCTGGATACTACAAACACGCCCACTCGCAGCAGTTTGGTCCTCGCGACTCTAACGCTAACCAATCAAACAGAGTGGCGGGGGTATTTAAATGGCTACCACTACTGCACTCTGTTTGTAGCCCTGGACGAAACTATGTGCTCCTGCGTCGGAGCTACGGCTAAATGATTGTTGGGCAAACCAATTTAAAGGAATCAAACCTCAGTTATTCTCTCGTCTACTAAAAAATAACAGCTAACTCTGAGTGGTGGACATTTCCACTGGCCGCACTAAGCAGCGTAGCCAAAGGCAGCAGGCTACTGTACAGATAAGCCTGCGAGCATTGAATGCCATATTTATATGTCCGTTAACCACTCACATGTGTCTGCAAAAATCAATTATGCTTGTATAGGCTCTAGAATTACTCTGTAGGTCACTAACAGCTGAGGTCACTGTCTCCCCACATCTACCAGTCTCAATAGTATCATGCTGTATGATAGACTGTCTAATTGAGGAGTTAAAATTACAGTTAAAACACTCCTATAAGATGTTTGTGTTTATTTACAGGTGATAAGAACTAATCTATAAGGTGATAAGAACCAATCTACTAGTAATAGAACCCTAATCTGTGCATTATTATTCTCTAACACCCCTATATTGGGAAAGGGATTTGTCAACAATATACTGAACAATGTACAATAGTGTACTGCATGTATATTTTCTGTGTGTTATGTCTGTGTCTTTTTATTACTTTATTTGCACTAAGTCAACGTGGAGTGTCAACCAATATTTGGCATTTTTTAATAAATTTTATTAAAAGTTAAATTTTAAACCTCATCTAGTTCCCATACACATAATTGAGTTGGCAATTAAGGCCAATCTATTTGCAAAATGTGGATGCCAAATTATATGTTTTAATCTTAGTGGAGAGAATTAAAGTGGTTATTGGAAATAAATTACACAAAGATCAAGTAGGATTTATTCCAAATAGTGAGTCCGCAAATAACGTAAGGAGGATTGTCAACATCCTGGACTGTGCTGGAAGAAGAGAATCTTCCATTCTCACCCTGTTATTGGAGGCAAAGAATGTATTTGACAGGGTGGGATGGGGATTTCTGAAACAGGCCTTGAAGGCACACAGGTAGAAACCGAAACTTCTTGAGGGCACTCATGGTGCTATATTCTGGTCCTATGGCCAGGTCTATCAAGCATAGGAAATCTTTTGAGTGTTTCAAAATATATGTCATATCAATGGAACCCATGGCTTAGGAGATTAGAAGGCCAAAGGCCATAATAGGCTTCTGGGTGAGTGATTCAAAGCTCAAAATCAGTTTATATGCAGATGATGTCCTTCTGACTCTAGAAAACATAATACCTTCAGTGACATTCCTGATGGAGATTATGGAGAGATTAAAATGATCTGAATATAAACTCAGCATAACAAATCCAACATCCCTGCCAGTTAATATAGAAAGGAAGGCAATAGAATTAATTAGAAGGAAATATGAGTTTGTTTGAGAACAGAATAATATATCATATCTGGGTATGAAAACCACAAAAGATCACGGAATCCTGGCTCAGGCAAATTTTTTTCGATTACTTAAAACTACAAATAAAAATTAAAGAGTTTAAAGTGCTACATTTTCCTAGATGGGAAAAAAATGTAGTAAAGTCTTATTGCATTTTGAAATGGACCTACCGTATTTTCCGGCGTATAAGACAACTTTTTAACCCCTGAAAATCTTCTCAAAAGTTGGGAGGTAGTCTTATACGCCGGTTACTGGGATTTACTTACCTATTTTCTGCTCTGTCTCCGCTCGCTCTGTTAAGCCGGTCCGTGGCTGTGAGGGAAGCATTGTGAGCTCCCCTCAGCCGCATGGCTTCAATAAAGTTTGTTTAAACTTTTTTTTAAACAAACTTTATTGACCGCGTGGCCTGAGGGGAGCTCATAACGCTTCCCTCACATCCACGGACCGGCTTAACAGCAGGAGACAGAGCAGAAAATAGGTAAGTACTGGGGATTGGGGATTGGGGAAGGTGGGAGGAGGGTGGCAAACTCTATATTTTAACCTAAAAAGTTAAAATATAGATGCTATTTTTCAGGCTTATAAGACTACTTAGTTGGGGGGTCGTCTTATACGCCAGTCGTCTTATACGCCGGAAAATACAATATATTTTTAGAATACTACCAATAGATTTGCCTAAATCTTGGCTAAATAAGTTGCAGACTGCATTTTCAAAATGTATATGGCAAGGAATGAAATCTAGAATATATAATAATAAAATGGCTAAGATTATCAAAGGGGCCTGGGCTGACCAAGTATAACACAATTGCACAGTGCCTGCATGATGATCCATGCAATCAATATCCAAGGAGGGTGGTATAATATTTCAGAAGGATGGTATAAGACTGAAACCTTGGACTTCCTCAAATATAAAATGTCAAGACAGAAATGTCATCCTTAGAGAATCATTAAAATGTTGGTTTAATATCAGAAAAGCCTTAGAATTAAATGGGAAAATTCTTAATACAGTAACAATTAATGCTATAACCACAGAGATAGGAAACGTTGATCTAAAAAGATGAGCTAAAAAAGGAATATTAATAATAAAACAGCTACAGCTTAAATGAAGCTGTAAAACCTTCCAACAGCTAAAAGAAAAATGCAATCTAAAGTAAAGGGAACAATTCATATTTATGAGAGTTCCAGAGTATCTGAATAGGAAAACTCAAGGAACTGTCACCCACTCTTCAACAAGTTAGAAAATCTATTGAAACAGAATAAAAAAACAAAGAATTTAGAGAATGTCATCAGATCTTGCTATATTCTAAAAAGGTTGACTTTCTAGCAAGGGTACAATGCAGTAAATTTCTGGGTATTGCAGTTACAAATATACAAAATATTAGGCCCACCAAAAAAAACAAAATATATTATACTAAATGGTGCATCACCCCAAGGGGAATCCTACACAGACCCCACAAGTCAAACAGTATAACAATTTATAGGATGAATAATTGTTTAAAGCATCACATTATAATTACAATACAAGTAAAATTACAGTACAAAAAGAGTATCCCATTACTTACAGACACATTCGTAAGAGCAATAAAAGTCAAAACATTATGACACAAAACAGACACTTCTATCAGAGCAACAGAGAAATGCTGTGATATGGGGGCTATAAGTAATGGGATACTCTTTTTGTACTGTAATTTTACTTGTATTGTAATAATAAATGTGTGACACACAAATTCCTCTATGGCAGAACATAACATAAATTATTACTTCAGTTAAGATATAACAGAGGTGTTGTGCAAAAAAGAGAAATAACTTATCTCTTGCAAATGTTGATAACCTGGTCGCAAAAGTATTTATACATAGAAAAAACCCCATAAACAACCAAAGACATGTGTGTATCTGTATGATTCTTGCTTGTTTTCAGTAAACTCTCCCTAAAGGAAAAGAACGCACACTTTTCAGAGCCAAATGGTATTCCCTGGTTCTAGTTTTAAGGTTTTTCAAATGAATAAGAGATACAGGAAAGTGTTCAGCTCACATTCACCCAAGGAGGAGAGAAACGGAGGCAGATACTGTATATTGAACAGATTTATTGGCCCCTGTTTTTAAAAGTTCACATATAATGTATATATATATATATATATATATATATATATATATATATATATATTAGTGCATATCACATAGAAGGAAGCCATGTAAGCCAGGACTGGTGAAATGCATCTGTGTGTGAACGTGGAGTGTGGTGGAACTCTGATCATGGAAGTACTTACTAGCCGAATCTTATGGAGAAGCACGGAAGTCGAATTTGGCGTCTATGTGTCGGAACGCGCGGGGGGCCTCGATGCATGCTGCTTTGTAATCCATGAGACCACTTTTATTCTTTTTTTTTTTGAATAAGATTATTTCTATTTGTTCATATGTATTACACATATTTACACATTTTGTAGCTGTATATATAGATATACTCTATAAAAATAACTTTTATATTGCGTTCACATTATCCCTCTGTGTTTCAAGTAGATGGGACTGGACTTTTTTGTCCATCAGTCACAATTGAGCTATGGACACTTCAAATTTTTTATTTTTTTTTATTTTTGAAGAATAGTATAAACAGCTTATATACAATTACATAAATGCACAATACACATATAAACGAACGGGTTCATTCCAAACCCTCTATAATTATCGATTTCCCAAAAGTGCTATAGTTATTCTTTCCCCCTTTACCCCTCTTCCTGAATCCAAAATCTGGTTTCCTTTTTGCATCTGGGGAACTCTATATGAAACAAAAATGTCTGAGCCTTAAATATCTTCATAGATGAAATTAAGCGAATAAAAAATGTATATGTGTTTTTTAAAGTTATCTTAAGAGTTGGACAGGTCCACCACATGTGGAACATGGAGCCATCTTTTACTTCACATTTCCAACAAGATTTTGAGTTTGTAGAGGAAAATGTACTCATTTTTAGTGGAGTCCTATGCCATCTCAGGCAAAGTTTATATTTCTTGCAAAGATAGATAATGTACAAACTTTTTCAGCTGTTCAAAAGGTTTTATCCAGTCTTGAAATGTGCATACAAACCTGATATCCTTTTCCCACTTCATCCATGAAGGATCTTTCTTTATTGGAAGGATTTTATCTAGGAAGTTCATAATTTAACTTATAGGTTTTTTTTCATGTTGAGTTAAAATACATTTTTCAATCTTGGAGCTTTCGATTATATTCATAGAGTTAAGTAGATTTCTAATCCTTAAGTAGGTAAAATATTCTGATTGTGGTAAATTGTATCTAGTTTGTACTTCTTGAAAAGGAAGTATTGACTCTAGACAATTAATTTGTGAAAGATTCAAGATGCCATTATTTTCCCACATTTTAAGACTTATATTTTCGATATAATAACTGAATGAAGCTAAGGGAGAAGTATATCTTTAGTTATTTTAAGCAATATATTTTTTTTTTTTTAAAGAGGCTGCTATATTTTGTACTATATAGTTAGAGAACTTGATGTCTGGGCAGCTAGTGCTGTCCAGCCAAAAAGTATGAAAGGGATCACAAATCCCACAAGCTTCTCTTTTGATATGGTATAAGTCAGTTATTACCGAAGAATCTTTATTCCATTTTAAGAAGTGTGATATCATAATGTTTTGGTGAATCATTTCAATATCAGGTAGAGAGAGTCCCCATTGCTTTCTTTTATGGATCATACATTCATAGGTTATTCTTGGCTTTGTATTATTCCACACAAAATCCAATATGACACATTTAAACAAAGAAAAATATCTCTGAGGAACTTGAAGTGGAATAGACCTAAAGAAACACATCAATTTCGGGATTAATTAGGCATTAACGGTATTAATTCGCCCCAGCCACGAAATCTCCATACCTTTCCATTTAGTCCATTTATGTTTAAAATGTGATAGCATAGGTAGATAGTTAGCCTGAATAAGGAAGTCAGGATTTATTTTTAATTTAATCCCCAGGTAATCAATTTCATCTCCTGAAGGTTTCCATCCATAAAATTGGTGAAGCGCCTCAACAGCTCTAGTATCAAGGTTAGTGATTAATATTTGAGTTTTGTTTAAATTTAATTTATAATTTGAAAATTAACTGTAATTATGGATCACCCCCATTGCGGCAGCCACTGATGGTACTGGATCTTCAAAGGTAAGTAGAATATCATTAGCAAAGAGGGTGTTCTTCATGATTTGTTTTTTGGCTATGGTTATCCCATGAATGTCTTTAGTGTGTCTAATTAGGACTGCTAATTGTTCTATTGATAAAAGGTAAGTAAGTGGGGCCAAGGGACAACCCTGTCTAGTACCATTTATAATATTAAACCAGGCTGAGTCCAGATCTGAGCTCACAACTTTTGCCTGTGGAGTTGTGTATGGAGACATAGTGTTTAGTCTAAAGGCACCCTTAATTGCAAAAGCCTCCAATACCTCCTCCAGGAAGATCCAGCTCACTCTGTCAAATGCTTTTTCAGAATCTAGTGCTATTATGATCGATGGAGTATTTTCATCTCTAATATTGTAAAGTATGTTAATTATTTTATGAGTATTCTCATCAGAGTCTCTATTTTCCTCTATGTGATATGAACCTATATATAATTTTAAGTAAGCTTTTAAAAACGGGGGGCAATAAATGTGTTCAATATACAATATCACTCCATATGCCTCAATTTCTCTCCTCCTTCCTCTGCTTTGTTGCATGTGTGGAAGATTTTCTGTTTATCTTATTCAATCAAAAATCTTAAAATCAGAGCCAGGGAATACTATTTGGTTTTGAAAAGTGTGAGTCCTTTTCCTTTGGGGAGGGGATACTGAAACCAAGCAAGAACCATACAGATACACAAGCCTTTGGTTTTTTTCTTTTTTCTTTTTTCTATGTAAGAATACTTCTGACAACAGATCATCAACATTTGTGCGAGAGTAGTTATTTCTGTTTTTTTTGTGCACCTCTTTTATTTTTTGCACTGTAACTTTTGTGTTTGCAGCAAGGAAAGGGTACAAAGGTGGTTTTTGCAGCATTTATCATAAAAACCGCCTATACTGTGTTTTGCATTTTTTCTACTACTTCAGTTAAGAATGGAGATAGGTAGATTTCGGTGCATGGGAATTGGTATTCAAGGATTGTGGGGCTTGGAGAAATTGATTGTAAAAATAGAGAACATCTGACTTATCCTGCACATAATACACATAAAAAGACTAAATATAGATACTGGAAAAAGAAGGTAATAAAAAGAAATTATAGTTGAGCACTTCTCCTACACCTTTAACTATATAACTTCCTTAACAGTAACTGTTTGATTTTATTTTGCTTTGTTGTGGGATAATTAAAAGCATATTGAAATATGATGTATATTAATGTGATGTTTTATTTATTCTCAAGGGACTTGAGTAGTCTGGTTCTGAGGCCGGATGCATTGCCGGATAATTGTTTATTCTGAGATATGAAAACATATCTTGAGGAGATAAATGGCTACTGCCATGCCACCAAGTTTTCATCACTCAAAGTTAATACATTCATAGGAGCAGCCTTATTTGTGAAGTCTTTATTCCCTAAATAGGAGATAGATTCTTCTGACCAATCATGTCTTGTGTCTCATTTCCTACTTACAAATCTCTGATAAATAAAAATAAAGTGTCTAAGTTTTTTCGAAATATTGGATTTATAATTTTTAAATGCAGCAGTATAACTTGATTCCACGATATTATTTGATATAATAGGTTATAGCTTCTAATACCTCTACTTTAAGAGTGGTACATTTATCAAAGCCAGCTTATTTTTTAATTATCTGAAGCATTCTTCATTTTATTCTATTAGATATATTTTTAGATCTCAAGTGCAGTTGAGATCTCCTCCTACTATCAATAGACCTTTACAAACTCTTTAAATTTTTTCAATTACTAGCTTAGGTTGACTAAGGTGTATGTAATATCACTGATAGAATTGAGTGAACCCAAACCACAAAAATCGGGTTCGTACCGAACATTAAGATTTTTGGTCCCCGGACCCGAACACGGACATTCCACTGTGTGTCCGGGTTGGAGTTCGGGGTTCGGCGATTCATATCGCCTACACAAATTTAAAATTACAAGTGACTGGACAGCTATTGCTGCCCAGTCACTAGTAAAATAAGCCCCCCCCCCGGGGACCCTAATAATGTTAGGGAGGACCTAATGTTCCTGCCGGTCCCCACCCATTGCCGGCAGGTGGGGACCTTATAATAATAATGAGGGGGGACCTAATGTCCCCCCCCGGTCCCCACCCATTGCCGGCGTGTGGGGACCCTATAATAAAAATGGGGGGGACCTAGTGTCCCCCCCGGTCCCCACCCATGAGCGGTGGGTGGGGACAACAAATAAAGTGACTAGGGGTGCCCAGCCCCTAGTCCCTCCCCCCCTGAATAAAAAAATGCCTACCAACCCCACCTCACCCTAATAATAGTGAGGGGGGTGGGCAATAAACTAACCTATAAAAAAATTAAAATTTCATACTTACCATTTGATGTCTTCTTTTTTCTTTCTTATTTTCCTTAGCCCCAAAAAAGGCCAAATAAAAAACCATAATACATGCCGTAAAAAAAAAAAAAGAGCGCAAATATATATATAATCCACTGGTGGGTGAAAAAAAAATCCATCTTCGGATAAAAAAAAATGTGCGCTCTTTTTTTTTTTTTTTACAGTTGCGGCGTGTATTATGTTTTTTTATTTGGCCTTTTTTGGGGCTAAATAAAAGTAGAAAGATGCATTTATTATTTTATTTACTTTTATGTGCCAATGCTGCCTCTCTCTCCCCCCCCTGCATTCTCTCTCTCTCCCCCAGTGTTATCTCTCCCTCCCCCCAAACTTTTCTCTCTCCCCCCTTGTCTTTCTCTTCCCCTCTCTCCCCCCTCCCCTTTTCTCTCCCCCCTCTCCTTGTCTTTCAATCCCCCTCCCTCTTTTTTTATCTCCTTCCCCTGTCTTTCTCTCCCCCCCTCTGTCTTTCTCTCCCCCTCCCCCCCTCCCTCCCTTTGTCTCTCTCTGCCCCCCTCACCTTTTTTATTGCTCCCTGGTGGCTAGTGGGGGCAGCCAGGGGATATGCTGCCCGACACTTCGTCTATTATGATGGACAGCCGGTCAGTCATAATAGACGGCAGTATCGGGCAGCATGGAGGATGTCTGTACTATCGTGCAGACATCCCCTGGCTGCCCGATTCTCCCTGGTGCCTAGTGGAGGCAGCGCAGACATCCTCCGCTGCTGCCCGATCATAGAAGTCTCGGAGGTCGTGCAGGGCGGCAGCATGTCGTGCAGGGCATTTGCTCTGAAAAAAACCTTGTCTTATATTCAAGCAAATACGGTAATACAATGAGTCTTCATATAAAAAAAAAGAAACAATTATAACAGTAATTCCATGCTTCCCCCACCTCTCAAGCCCCATTTCCTCACATTCCAGCTCTCCCTATTGACATCAAAGATCAACAGAAAAAAATAAAGCTTACACAATAATGCACAGAACAAGCATATATGCAACATATGACATACATGTGCAATATGGTGGAGAACAACTAGGGGAATACGCAGGAAAGTAATATTGGAGGGCTATATAAGTGAAAAACTTAAGCTATATAAGTGACAAATTCCTCAGCAAATATTATGTGGCTTTGATAGACTGAATGGGACATAAAGGTAATTTCCTAATTAAGTACCCTGTAATTACAATGTCTAATAGAATATGTAACTAGCACATGGATATATTTGTTAATAAAAGGAAGCCATACATTGAATTATCCATAATGTTAACTTTGTATTATGGGGATTAAATCCATTTTATAATCTAATATAAATGTTTCAAATCACCAGGGACGTCTGAACATAATTAGAAGATTCCCTCAAATGATATATCTCTAGAGACTCCACTACTGTTTCACACTGGTGATTAACTGCTTGTCCTGTTTTGCCATTATATAAATGAAATGCTTTTGAACAGCACAGTTTGAAAATTAACTAGCTTGATAATTGTTAAATGACCCTATCACTTGCAATACCCATGGCAATGTGTGTAAGGCCCCAGATACCCAGCAAGTTGATGCAACAAGGGCATTATTTAATTGGCTTGGTATAATCAAATGATATAACTAATAAAGCTGTCATTAAAGTATTGCATTTAATTGAAATAATCAGTACTGTAAGACCAGTGAGGATAGTTTTCTTTACTTGAAACAATCCTCTGTAAACATAATTCCACATATGTTAACTGGACATAACTATGAAATTCAAAGTTCTTTATTTCAACATTACATTGTGTATTGCTAATCAAGATGTATTTAAAAACAGTTGGGACAGAATGCTTAGAATTGTACTTTGGTAATTGCTAGCAATTCAACCAACATGAAATACAAACGCTCACAAAAATGGGTATTACTTTTGTATTTAGCATGCTGGGAAGAGAGATATTTTAGTACATGTTCATTGCTTGGTTATTAAATAAATACATAAAATATATAGAATCAGTGTACAGACAAAAGAAAAAATAAAGAAGAAAAACCAATGAAATAATATTTCTACCTAAAACTTTTTTTCTATTGCTTAAAACAATGGTAAACAAGGAATTAACTACTTTGGTCTCTAATCCGTAATAATTTGTCAGATTTACAGAACATTCACCAGGGTGTCCAAAACTTCACTGGCATCTATCTATAAAAAGTATAAATTAAAAACTTAAGGTTAGAGGGACAGTCTGGTCCCCTTTGGTTCAAGATGAAGATTACTGCTTGCATAGTGCACAGGCTTTTTTCCAGTGTGATTTGATGCAGGCATTCTGCAAAAATCACATATTTAATATTTGACTCAAGCCCTCCCCAGTGATTACTCTGCATGTTTATTGCAGGTATGACAGCAATGATTATATAGACACTGAGCAGATAAAGTGCTGTTTCATTTACTCACTTCCTGTGCTCTTTCAATTAAATATAATATGTGGACTCTGAGTGACTTTGCTCTTGTACACAGTAGGATCTCTTACCAGTGCAACGCCTTCTCTGATGACATAACTAGAGAGATAGGAAATTCCATTCATCTGAATGGAATTATTCTCATTGGTTCCTGCAGCAAAAAACAAAGGAAATTACTTTTACTCAGCTAGTGTGGGCAGTCCTGGTTTCTTGCAAACTGCTGCAATTTCACATTTTTATCTAGCTGTAAGTATTTTATATTTTAAGCAATGCAAAATGTAAAACATGCATTTTGAAGTACTTTGGAAGCACAATAATATGTATAAATATTTGAGTATTTGAGTCCATTTAAGTGTATAGCAGGACCCTTTTTTTGGCTCTTTCGTACAGTTTAGTGTTAATATTAAAGTTATTATATGATCATCTATTCTTTTATTATGCTATACATACATTTTGCCCTCTGTTGTTCTCCCCTACACCCCTAGAGAGAGAGTGAGAGAGAGAGAGAGAGAGAGAGAGAGAGAAAGAGATTATCCTTAATGTCTGTTGGTTGTATAGACAGAAAATCAGCAGACATTTCAACAGACATTCTGGTTGCCGAAATGGCCCTGAAATAAGTTGATGTCCACTTCCCAGAAGAAATCTATGGGGAGAACTTCAGCTTATTTCGGGAGGACTTCGGCTATTACAGAAATAGCTAAAATCCTCCCATAGAAGTCAATAGGAGGCCTTTGGTTACTTCTGTAAATCCTTGGTCCTCCTCATAGATTGTATTTTTTTCATATGAAAAAATCATAGCTGAAGATGCTCTGAAATCAGGAAACATAGGTGATTCTCCAGATTTTTGTGGAGAATTCAGTTTTAATGCCCTCTAAAAAAAAATGTTTTTCCACATGGACATTCCTACATATATGCCCTAATATAATTTCCTATCCAGCAATATATTTGTTAAAAATATGATGTTTGGACATATATGGAATTAAGGACATGTGTAAAAACACCTAAAAAAAAGTGTCATGCAGGAAACTATGTGCAGCACAGCCACCACAATGTAAATAGATACCTATTTGAAATCTACAATGTATCTATCATACACAGTATGAGTTACTGTGTAAAAGATGTCTTCTCCTGGCATGCTTGCTAACACACAAGCCACCTCCTGAAGTTGATCTTGGCTACTAGATGTGGGTCTCACACTTGTTCACCTTTTCCCTCTTCTCCTGGTCATGTGTTCACTCTTCTCATAGTGATGTCTGCATGGTTTTTGTTACTGATGCTTATTGTGCAATTACTCCTAACTAAATCATTCCCATACCTCCCACTGATATGACTAAAGCTACAATGATACCATTCCACCCATGGACCCCTCCAAATGTGACTGCAATTACATAACAGCTGTTGATGAAGAACAATAAGGCATGTCATGTCAGCTCTAATCTGGTATAACATTATTGAATATTCATTATATTCAACAACTGGTATGATTCCCTCTTCTGTGTAGTATTGAGTGCCAGTGATCCTTCACAAAGGTATTATACATTTTATTCTCAAGTCCATACATCCTTTTTCAGAATAGCCTGGCTATAATGGACAAAGTGGTATTACAATCTATAATATTGTACAAGATTGTATTATTGGTCGGACCATGCTCCAATAATTGTAGAGTTTTAGGAACCTACCCTTATTTGTGGATAAGGGTAAATGGAAAAGGTATCAATTCTATGGCAGAAAAAATAATTTGAACAAATAAAGGAACAATTATATTTTGATTTTGAAACATACAATTTGAATGATATTTCTCCACATATTTTCTGGAGCAAACATAAAGCTGTAATTAGGATTCGATTAGTTAAATTAGCATCTCATTTAAAAAAAGAGAATGAAAGAAGACACCATCACAATTCTATATTCAGAAAAGCACAAGAACAACTAATAAAGGTGCCCTTAAAATTGAAAAATTTAAAAATGAAATTAATAACTTGCATGTTGTCCAAACGGAACCCATTATGACTATAGAAATATATATATAGTCATCCACCTTTCTAGATCATAAATTAAGGAAGAGATATTTAAAGTAAAAAATTGAGCACATGATATATTCTATAAAACAGTTGGTCTGTAAATCCTTAAAAATGTCTGATCTATTTGCACAATTTTATAATAAAATATTTAATCTGAAAATCATGTACCAGAAGAGTCTGAAATAGAGAATTGTTTACAAATATTGATTGCCCTCAAATCCCTAAAGATAAAAGCTAGCTTTGTGAGACTATTTCTAAGCAAGAAATTAACTCAACTATTATTGCTTTAAAACTGAACAAGTTCCCAGAATCTGATGGTCTTACTAATTTGTATTATATCAGTATTAATGGAATACTGATTCCATATATTTTGAGATTATTTAATCATTGTATAGCTACATGATCATAGATTTTAGATTTACTTTAAGTCCAAATTATTACTTTACCTAAGCCAGAGAAGCTTCCCATTATCTGAAAACTTCAGACCTATATCACTAACTAATATCAAAATATATTAATCTGTATTAGCTTTAAGATTGAAAGTGTGTGAGCAGTAAAGAGAAAAAGGATATCTTATAGTGCACAATGTCAAGATGCTACCTATACACAATTAAATGAGGCAGTGCAAATTACATTTCAAAATACAAATTTTAATGCAAGCAAATACCAATAATACAAAAAAATTGTTCAATAAAATGACATGTAAAAATCACATGTCAGTAATGTTGTCAGGATTCTCCTCAGATCTAATAAAAATATGAAGTGGATCAAGGCAGGGGTGCCCCTCTGTTACCTCTTCTTTGTATATTAGCTATAGAGGCCCTAGCTGTAGCGTTATGTAACTTCACCGTGATGCAAGATTTTAAAACACCATATTCAGTTCTTCAGCGCTGAGGAATGTTCACTGATGAATGTTCACTGATGGCATACAAATTGCTTTATTAGATGCCGTAGAGTCACTATCTAATTAACTAAATGTCTAGAAGAATGTAGTAAAGTGTCTTACTACAAAATCAATATTCACTTCATTTGACTGAAGGAGGCATTATTATTTTTGAATCTCAACTCGCGTTCATGGTTAGTGACAGGTACTATTAACTATCTGGTAAACAATGAAAACCTCAGGTATTTCTTGGAGGTAAAGAACAGCCTAAACAACCTAAAAAAGTGGCACCATTTTGTACAATTTGATGACAAGTCATCAAAAACAAAAAAGTTTTGTCAGGCCAAATGTAGGCATTTTATATTGAATTGCATTAAAGAATACACATACAGTACATTACTGAGCCATCTTCGCTTGCCCTGGACTATAAGGAAGGGGACATGACTGCTGACCAATACCTGATTTTAAGTTCAAATGTAAACAGTAATGTTAGCCATGTGCTGATTGGTTGTTATTTTTTTTTACAATGTTCTTACCTTATAAATGTGCCCTTTTCCTCCCCTCTACATGCCAAGGACAATTTTATTTTACAGTCACAGTGGTATTATTCCTGGCCAGCACTAGTTCCTAAACCCAGAGATGCTGGTAAGTGATCCAAGCTTCGTCTGGGTACTAGAGCTCATGTTCATGCCATGTAGGTGCCTGCCACGGCTTATGGACTTGGAGCTGACAGTTTATTTATGGTTTGTAATGTTTTATCATATTAATATCCAATAAAGCTTTGGCCAATTCCCATATATATGTGTCCTGTGATTATTCTAGCTATGGGTGTTGACTTCATATTGGGAAGTTTATTGATTTAAGCAGTCAATCACTATTGGGGGAAGACAGTTTGTTTAGAAACTTGATGGGTTCCTTCATCTGACAGAAGATATCAGCTCGCTCACAGAGCTTTAAAAGCTTTACTTCATTTGTATTCTATCATTAAAGTATTTCTATTTAAAATACTAACACTTGTTTCAATCTAATAAAAAGGAAATGTCTTACTGATGTATCTGGAAAAATATTATAGACAAAATAACATATGGTTCCATTTTTAACATGAATGGCATTACGGTTCACTCACAGGACAGTGCATTAACTCTATATTGGAGATATATGGAACTCTGATATCAATATTATGTGGACATATACATCTTGTCATGTCACAAACCAGTGATCATCATTCTCACATTTTAACATAAAGAAGTGGCAGCCACAGCATGTTATCACTGGGCATTGGCAAGCTCAGTTGTTAACATGAGTAATAAAAAGCAATGCTAACTATATGTGCATAAAATAAGAAAATGAGCTCACATGGTTTTCTCAGAAATATTTCTGACAACTTGTTCATTTTATCTAATGAACTTTTAATCAATTAGAGCAGTCAGGATCATTTGTCTCTGCATCTTTATAGATTTTTTTTCTATTTAGAAATGCATCTAATTGTGTATTTATATTTTGAAACAAAATTGATTAAGACTCATTTATAATTAAAATTAGGCTTTTCATAATATGGTCTTATGATTGGAATCAGTGATAGCATTACTTTTTAAATGATGTATTTTGGTTGCACAATTGTTAAATGGTATACTATTTATAATTATCTCGTAAATATTTATCCTGTCTAAAGAATTTCGAAAAAAAAAAAAGAATATTTTACCGGCTAAACCTAATGTCATGGAAAACTCCATGCCCATGGTATCTGGAGGGCCTGGGGGCCACAACTGAGATTTGGTTTATAGACTTTCGGTTTATGTAATACATGTAATGCTATTGCTATTCTATAAACCGAAATAGAGTCCCCATTCATAAGAATAGGGACTCTATTTCGGTTTATAGAAAGCCAATGGCTATTGGCTTTCTATAAACCGAAATAGAGTCCCCATTCATACGAATAGGTCAATTGACCTATTCGTATGAATGGGGACACTCTTACCCACATTTTACTTCATTTTGCAGCCCTCTAGCCCTTTCCAGGACTTTTTTAGAGGCATTTTACTGGCCAAAAGTTTGTGTCCCCATTGACTTCAATGGGGTTCAGGTTTGGGGTCAAGTTCGGGGTCAAGTTCGAGCACGGACGCGGACATTTTTTGAAATTCGTCCGAACCTGCCGAACCCGAACATCCAGGTGTCCACTCAACTCTACCCAGGACAGGATGTATATCTAACATAGTAACATAGTAACATAGTAACATAGTAATTTAGGTTGAAAAAAGACACAAGTCCATCAAGTTCAACCCTTCTACCTATCATTACAGCTTTTGATCCAAAAGAAGGCAAAAAACCCCTAAGGAAGCTATTTCGAATTTTGCCTCCTGGGGGAAAAAATTCCTTCTTGACTCCAAGAGGCAATCAGATTTCTCCTTGGATCAATAAGCTCTTTTATTAATGCTTATTCTATTATTAATAGCCCTGTATGTTCTGCTTTCCTAAAAAAACATCCAAACCATTTTTAAATGCATCTATTGTGGTTGCTAGCACTACCTCTCTTGGCAGTGAGTTCCATAACTTTATTGTCCTAACCGTAAAGAATCCCTTCCTTTGCTGTCTATGAAATCTTTGCTCTTCCAGTCTGAGGGGGTGACCTCTTGTTCTTTGTACCTTTCTGTTAATGAACAGGTCACTGGAGAGCTCTTTATATTGGCCCTGCAAATATTTATATAATGTTATCATATCCCCTCTGAGACGCCTTTTTTCTAACGTATATAAATTAAATTTTTTAAGTCTCTCTTCATAACTAAGATCCTCCAAACCCCTTATTAATTTTGTAGCTCTCCTTTGCACTTTTTCTAGTTCCTTAATATCCTTTTTAAGGACTGGTGCCCAGAACTGTACTGCATATTCAAGGTGAGGTCTTACCATTGATTTGTAAAGAGGCAAGATGATATCCTCCTCCCGTGAATCTATACCTCGTTTTATACATGCCAATATCTTATTGGCCCTTGCAGCTGCTGACTGGCATTGGGCACTGTTGCCAAGTTTGTTGTCTATAATTATTCCTAAATCCTTTTCATTAGTAGTTTTTCCCAGGGAAAAACCATTTAACGTATATGTTGCTTTGTTATTATTTTTCCCATAATGCATAACTTTACATTTGTCTATATTGAACCTCATTTGCCACTTTACTGCCCAGTCCCCCACTCTGTCCAAATCTTCCTGTAAAGAAAAAACATCAAGATTAGTCTTTATTGCCTTACCTAATTTAGTGTCGTCCGCAAACACGGAGACATGGCTCTCAGCACAATGTGGCAGATCATTAATAAACAAATTAAAAAGAAGAGGGCCCAAAACAGACCCCTGAGGTACTCCGCTTAATACCCTTGTCCAATTTGAGAATTTTCCATTTACAACAACCCTTTGTGTTCTATCTTTTAGCCAATTTTCAATCCACATACACACATTTGCCCCCAAACCTATTTCTCTCAATTTGTAGAGTAACCTTTTGTGTGGAACTGTATCAAATGCTTTTGCAAAATCCAAATAGATCACATCAACTGCCACGCCTAGATCTATATTTTTACTGACTTCTTCATAGAATGTTATTAAGTTTGTTTGACAAGACCTGTCTTTCACAAAACCATGTTGACTTTTACTAATTATATTCTGGTTCAAGATGTATTCTTGAGTGTATACCTTTAGCAATCCTTCAAATAGTTTCCCCACTACAGATGTCAAGCTCACTGGCCTATAATTACCTGGCAGAGATTTTGATCCCTTTTTAAATATTGGAATGACATCCGCCTTTCGCCAGTCTGTTGGCACTGTACCTGAACTGAATGAATCCCTAAAGATCATGAATAGTGGCCTGGCCAGAATTATGCTTAACTCTCTAAGTACCCTTGGGTGTATACCATCTGGTCCTGGGGCCTTGTCTATCTTAACAGAGTGTAATTGCTTAAGCACTTTTTCCTGTGTCAGCCAATCCCATGTTTGCGGCGAATGTCCCATAACTTCCTGTAGCAGGGGCTCGTCCATCTGCTCTTCCTTAGTATAAACAGAAGAAAAAAAAGTATTTAAAATGTCTGCTTTCTCTCTGTCCTCACTTACCAAATTTCCCATTTGGGATAACAAGGGCCCAACATTTTCCCTCTTTAGCTTTTTTCCATTTATATATTTATAAAACATTTTGGGGTTAGTTTTACTCTCCTTGGCAACCCTTTTCTCATTTTCCAATTTAGCCATTTTAATTGCCTTTTTGCAGGCTTTGTTGGCCTCTTTGTACTCTATAAATGATAATGCTGATCCCGTGTTTTTATAATGTTTGAATGCCATTTTCTTGTTTTGTACTTCCTGTTTCACGTTACCTGTAAGCCACATTGGTTTTGATTTGTGTCTTTTGCATTTGTTTCCCAAAGGTATATATTGGGATGTGTACTTTTGTAATGTGTGCTTAAAGGCATTCCACTTGTCTTCTGTGTTTAGTCCAGAAAACAATCGTTCCCAGTCTAAATGTTCAATCGATGCCCTTAGTCCATCAAAGTTAGCCCTTCTAAAATTAAGTGTTTTGGTGGCGTATTTACCAATTTGCTTTTTTGCATTAATCTCAAATGAGACCATATTATGGTCACTATTCCCCAAGTGTTCTCTTATTTGGATGTTTGAGATAAGCTCCTCATTGTTTGTTATTACCAAATCCAGACAGGCATCCATTCTAGTTGGGGTGTCTACTAATTGTGCCATAAATTTGTTATTAAGCAGGTCCAGAAACTTGCTGCCCCTAGCTGAACTAGTTGTGCCACACTTCCAATCTATATCTGGGTAATTAAAATCTCCCATGATTAGAACTTCATTCATATTTGCAGCCTTTTCAATTTGTAATAAAAGCTGATCTTCTCCATCAATGCTAATATTTGGTGGCTTGTAGCATACACCTACAAGTAATGTGCGATTCTTTTTAGCGTCTAAGCTAATCTCCACCCACAGTGTCTCCACATCAGTTCCAGTTACATCATGTACACCTTCTTTAATACTGGGATTTAATTTAGGATTTACATACAGACAAATCCCTCCCCCTTTTCTATTTACTCTGTCCTTTCTAAAAAGTGAGTAACCTTGTAAATTAACTGACCAGTCGTGGGTCTCATCCCACCACGTTTCTGTGATTCCGATTAAATCATACTGTTCAGCACTTACCAGTATCTCCAGCTCACCCATTTTGTTTGTCAAGCTTCTTGCATTTGCTAAAAGACATTTGAGATTACTACCCATTTTCTGTTTAGTTGACAAACACTTAATGTGTGCAGGTTTAATTATATGGACCTCCCTTTGGTCTATGTTAACCCCACCACTGCTTTCCTCCTCTCCCATAGCTAGACCCACCTTCCAATCTACCCTAGCTACCATTGCTTCTTTTTGATCTTGACCCTCCCCCCCAGAGCTTAGTTTAAAAGCTCATCTAATCCTATAGCCATCCTCGCCCCTAATACTGCAGCCCCCTCATCATTGAGGTGCAGCCCATCCCGTCCAAAGAGTCTGTAGCCGACTGCAAAGTCTGCCCAGTGCTCCAAGAACCCAAATCCCTCTTGCTTGCACCACCTTCGCAACCACGCATTAATCTCCCTAAGCTCCCGCTGTCTCCCTGACGTAGCGCGTGGTACTGGTAATATTTCCGAGAATATTACCTTGGAGGTCCTTTCCTTTAGCTTCTTTCCTAGTTCCCTAAAATCATTTTTAAGGACCCCCCACCTACCATTTACTTTGTCATTAGTACCAATGTGTACTATGACCGCTGGATCATGCCCAGCCCCTCCCAATAATCTGCCTACCCGTTCCGCAACATGCCGAACCCGAGCACCCGGGAGACAACATACAGTTCGGCATTCGGGGTCCTGGCGACAGATTACCCTATCTACCTTCCTAATAATAGAATCCCCTACCACCACAACCTGTCTAGCCTTCCTAGTGTCCTGGCTCCCAACTGCGCTGGAGAGGCTACTCACCTGGCTGCTAGGAGAGTCCGCCTGCCCCAGAAATGCCTCTTCTGAGCTAATCCCCCCAGCATCCTCACACAAGCTGGCAAACATGTTGGGGTGAACCAGCTCAGAACAAGCCTCCCTAGCTCTCCGACCCCTACTGCCCCTTACACAACTAACCCAGCTCTCTGCCCTAGAAACCTCTTCCCCTCCCTCATCACCCTCCTCTACACTGGCCCCAGCCAATGCCTGCTCCGTGAGCAGTAAACTCCGCTCCATGTTGCTTATGTCCCTAAGTGTTGCCAGTTGCCTCTTTAGATCTAATATTATATTTTCCAAAGCAGCAACCTGCTCACATCTGCAGCAGTGGTATGGACCCTGGGGAACTTGCTCCAAGACCGCATACATGCTGCAAGACATGCACTTAGTGGCATAGTCCAACATGCTCTCTAGTGTAAACCACAAAATTAAAAATAGAATCAAATAAGAAAAATAAAAGATTTATACTTTACCCTCCTTCTTTCCTTTTAACTCCTTCTTTGCTTCTAACTCCCACACTTAAGAAGCTTTTTTCACTTTAGAAGCTGCTCCCTTGTATTCGCCTGGCTCACTATTCGCCTGCTCCTTCCAGTTAAATGGCCTTCAAAGTAAAGAGACTCCCAGAGAAGGTTAAGTAACTGATTGCAAACAGCCTTGCAAACCTTTTCCCTCCAAACAGTTTTTTTTTTTTTTCAACCAATCTTTATCAAAAATGCACACAAAATAAACAGTGCTCCCCTTGCAGTAAAAATCAAAATATACTTTCCTTCTTTGCTTCTAACTCCCACACTTAAGAAGCTTTTTTCACTTTAGAAGCTGCTCCCTTGTATTCGCCTGGCTCACTATTCGCCTGCTCCTTCCAGTTAAATGGCCTTCTGAGGAGGAATACACTATTCTAAGCTATTATCACTGTATGTTACTATTGAATTGTATTGCATATCCAGTTGATAAGTGTCATCCTGTTCACATGTGAGTCAACCACTGTCCTTTTATTTAAATTGGGATGTGTCTAAATGCAAGGTGTGGAGTTTAATTATTGTATGTCAATCATGTAATGTAAATCTAATTACCTGTGTAATTTGCAATGTGAATCATGCTGTGACCCAGGGTTGTCTTTCAGTTAGGAAGTTCCATTGTATCCCTAGACTCTGGAGTTATAGTTACTTGTATACCATTGTATTGCTACTATAATTACTGTTGGTTATCTTATATTTTTCTGTAAAAAAAGCTGTGTGTTTCTCAAATAAATGTTGTTCCTGTTTTACTCCTATATTGGTGTGTCTGGTACTTGGGGTAACTTGCTGAGCATTCCTAATCTATTTGGAGTTCCAGTTTTGAGAAGCTTAGGTCCATGACACCTAAAATTTAAATAAATACATTTTACAACTTTAAATAAATATTGCAAATATAAAACATAAACTGTATATTATCCACAGGTACCAAGGGTGTTTGTCATAGCATGGCTTAGTACCCAGATTTCCTTCACGCCTGTGTATTTAATATCAAGGACCATATCCTTGATTACTCCATCTCCCTTAACATGTGAGAAAACATGGATGTTCTGACTTTTGACTCTGGTCAGTTCTTTTATTTGATACTTTGGGGTTCTGTCTTGTATCTGTTTATTCTGTATCCTGTATTATATTTATGGACAGTAAGTTTGTTCCAGGTCATTCGACCAAGACAAAATATGACTTTTATACAGCAAGTTTATATTTTTAGAATCTAATCCCTCTTGAATACATGTATTTACTGATGCTCCAGCATTAGTAAATCTTTGAAAGGATTTACCCATGGCTGTAAAGTGATATCCCTACTTGCATTTAGGTCAAGTAATATTATGGAAACATTGCTCTCATAGAATAAAATCCAAGCAACGGAGCATGCAAATAATGGATAAGTAGTTTGAGCTCAAATGGTTTGAACTCCTCTATAAAGCAGAGAGGGATCAAAGGAGCTCTATTCAAAAATTTCTGACAACATTGTGTGTATCAGTTGGAAACATAAAAAGTTACCATGTCAGGAATACACAGGAAAAATAAAGCTGATCCCACTTTGCTTTATAGTGGAGTTCTAAGCAACCTTACTCTCATGCACACTTACTCACCTACCACACACACACTAACAAAGCAGAAAAGTGCTCCACAGACATCCGTACAAATGCTGTGACTCCCTCTGTGCTGGTAGTGACAGCAGTAGTTACTGAAACCGGACCTAGAAACAGTCAAATGAGATATAAACCCAAGAGGGCAGTAGCTCTACAAAATCAACGAACAGATGCACTCTTTAATAGAATAATAACCAATTTTCTTCCTAAAAACAAACAAGTGACTGACAAACTGACTAGAAAGCTGTGGAGCAGTGTACAAATAAACGGCCTTCTGCATTTTGTGAGTGACAGTCCATGATTACGTGCTCTCACCTTTTACCTTTTAGATTATTATTGTACATACAAGCCATAATCGAATTACTTTTGATATTATATTATATTGTTATAATATTAGTTTAATTTTTGATGGTTGTGCTAATTGTGCATTTTTCTACAAATTGAGCAAAAATGTATTAATGATGCAATTAAAACTTTGAAATAATAAGGATATTTTTTAGACTAAAATATGCAATACTGAAGGTGTGAAGAAATAATTGATACTAAAAGTTATGAAATTGACTTGAAAGTAGAATAGACATAACCAATCATTCTGAAATAGTGTAAGAATCTTTCATTAGAGTATGGTGTGTACAATCTCTAGATACTATATTATTGTGTACTATTTTATCTCTATTGCATGCTTATAACATACATTTGTAAAGGTCCTGTGGGTTCCAGTGTGTATAGATGACTATTGCTAAATGTATTATGGCTATTTATATACAGTGAGGAAAAAAGTATTTGATCCACTGCTGATTTTGAACGTTTTCCCACTGACAAAAATAATTACCAGTCTATAATGTTAATGGTAGGTGTATTTTAACAATGAGAGACAGAATAAAAAAGAAATCCAGAAAAATTATGTCAAAAAATGTATACATTTATTTGCATATCAATGATTGAAAAAAGTATTTGATCCCCTATCAATCAGCAATATTTCTGGCTCCCAGGTGTCTTTTATACAGGTAACGAGCTGAGGTTAGGAGCCCTCTCTTAAAGGGAGGCAATCAATCAATAAGATTCCAAACTCTCTACCATGGCCAAGACCAAAGAGCTGCCCAAGGATGTCAGGTAGTGGATTGTAGACCTACACAAGGCTACAAGACCATCAGCAAACAGCTTGGTGAGAAGGTGACAACAATTTGCGATTATTCGTAAATGGAATAGACACAAAATAACTGTCAGTCTCCCTCGGTCTGGTGTTCCATGCAAGATCTCACCTCGAGGAGTTTCAATGATCATGATAACAGAGAGGAATCAGCCCAGAACCACACGGGAAGATCTTGTTAATGATCTCAAGTCAGCTGGGACCAAAGTCACCAAGAAAACAATTGGTAACACACTACAGCGTGAAGGACAGAAATCCTGCATCGTCCTGCTCAATAAATCACATGTACAGACTCATCTGAAGTTTGCCAATGAATCTGAATCATTCATAGGAGAAACTCCTTTTTTTTCTGCTAAGTGGACATGACAACTGCACCGCTTAAATACCTTATAGCTATGATCTGGATCACATCTATTGGTCTCTGTTAGCCTCAGATTCCAGTTATATTAATATACATTAGTTGAAACATAGAAATAAAACTTGAAGTTATTCACAATACATATTTGGATAGAACTTCCTCCATTGAGGACCATGTAAAAATTCAGACCAATAAAACCCTTGTTGCAGATATTTACCTCCTCGTCCCTGTGATGTTAATAATAAGTCCTCCGCCACCCTTATCTCCTCCACCAAGGCTATCCACTCCCTCAGCCTAGGGGGACGTGTCTTCTTCCACAGATTTGTGATCAGTAATTTGGCAGCATTTAGGAGATGAATCGTTAGAGAATTTTTGTATTTCGTGATAGAGTATGTGTTGTGGTGTAATAAAAATGTGAGGGAGTCAAATGGTAAAGTGTCATCTGTGATTATTTTGATTACGTCAGCTATGGCTTTCCAATAAGGTGTGATGGAGGTACATGACCACCATATTTGAAGGAAATCACCTTTAGCCATTCTGCATCTCCTGCATGTATCTGGAACATTGGGGAAGAAGCGATGCATGACTGTTGGGACTTTGTACCATCTAGCCAAGATCTTATAGGCATTTTCTTGGATCCTAGTGGATACTGAACATTTATGCGTCAGAAGTGCTATTTTGGTCCATTGGGCCTGTGAAAGTATGTTGGTGGGTGGGGACTAGCTCACCTGTCAGAGTCGTAAGTGATTTCAGGGCACCATCCTGTATAAAATGACCCAATATGGGGCATGTAACCCTTTCAGGGAACAAGTTTTGAATTGTATGGTAGTCATTACTTGGGGGGAAGTCAGCGATGGCATCATTGATAAGAGTGGGGAAGGTTGATTCAGGATAGGTATCTGTAAGGAATGCTTTTCTATGGAAATCCATGATTTAGGGGTCGATCTGGACCATGCTACTTTTCTGGCTAACAGGGTGGATTTGTAATATGTTTCTATATCTAGGAGCCCAAGACCCAACTACTCCTTAGTTCTAATTAAATACTGGTAGCCAAATATGGGTGGCTTCATATTCCAGATGAACCTCGTGACCATCTGCCTAATGTCCTTAACAAATATTTTGGGAATAAAAATCGGTAAGGCCTGTAGGACATACAAGAGTCTGGGCAGGACATTCATCTTGGTAGTCCAAACCCTCCCGAACCATGATATATGGAGATTCATCCATCTGGAGATAGCCACCTTTATAGCCCAGAGTACTTTGGTGTAGTTATTTGGGAATAGGTCCTTAGTGTCCGACGTAAGGTTATTCTCCAGGTATTTAATTGAGGTTCTGGACCACTGACATGGGAATGTCTTTTTGAGCGTTTCTAACAGTTCGAGGGGAAGTGTGAGATTCAGTGCCTCAGATTTGTCCATGTTAATCTTAAAATTGGACAGTTTGTTATATTCAGTCAGTTGGTAAAGCAAGTTGGGTATGGAAATCACCGGTTGAATGAGAATAAAAAGAAGGCCATCTGCAAATGCAGCGATTTTGTGGTGTTGTGTATTGATTTGTATGCAGTAGATATCGCTATTAGCGATTTTTTTTAATAAAAAAAATTAGGTTTTGAATCATAATGGCAACAGGTAAAAAAAAAACATACAACAGAGGGCAGATGCCCCAAAACAACCCCAATTATATTCCTTTATAGAACAGATTTGAAACACTTGCCAATTATACTCAAGAACCAAATACTTTTTTAGGTCACGACCAAAACAAATACAAAAAATGGGACCCCAATTTTACCCAATCACCACAGAAAAGACACTGAAGTCCCAATATAGGGGAAACAGAGCAGGAACCAACATCCAACAAAGGAAAAAGAGGGAGATGGTAAAACCTATTGGTATCTCAGCACTCATATTTTAACCCCTTAAGGACAGAGCCTTTGAAACATTTTTGTCCTTTCTGGACAATGGCTATTTTAACATTTCTGTGCTGTTTGTGTTTAGCAGTAATTTTCTTCTTCGTCATTTGCTGTACCCACACATATTATATATTGTTTTTATCTGGACAAGAAGTGCTTTCTATGGATGCCATCTTTTTGATCATATCTTATCATATTATTAAAAAAAATTATAAAATATGGTAAAAAAAAAAAATACACAAATTTCCTGGCTTTTATTTGAAACAACTTCTCCTCATCGACAATAGCAAACGAAAAAATGCTAAATAGATTCTACTATTTCTCCTGAGTACAGGGATACCACCCATGCATAGGTTTGTTGGGTTGTTTGGGGGCTAAAATGCCAAATTTGTGAGGTGCAGTTTTTTGTTTTCCAACTTGAAATTTTTATTTGCAGACAGCCTGCACCCATGTCCCATTTGGGACATATTTGAAACCAGCCAGTGTATTTTACCCCATCAACCCATATATTTTTTAAAAGTAGACACCTTAGGATATCTCAAATGGTGGTATTTTAACACTTTCCATGCACTAATTCTACAACCAGCCTTTGTCAAAGTTTGTGGTAGTAATTTTTTTGTGTTTTTTTTTCACAAACCTTGTACTTCAGACATGAATTCACAGATTTTGGTATGTGTCACTGCCAAATAACACCCCAATAAGTGTTCAGCAACATCTCTTGAGTACAGGGATACCACCCATGCATAGGTTTGTTGGGTTGTTTGGGGAGTAAAAGGCCAAATTTGGTAGGTGCAGTTTTTGGTTTTCCAAATTAAAATTTTGACATGCAGACCGCCTGCACCCATGTCCCATTTGTGACATATTTGAAACCAGCCAGTGTATTTTACCCCATCAACCCATATATTTTTTAAAAGTAGACACCCTACGCTATTTCAAATGGTGGTATTTTAACACTTTTCCTGCACTAATTCTACCACCAGCCTTTGTCAAAGTTTGTGGTAGTAATTTTTGTGAGTTTTTTTTCACAAATATTGTATTTTAGACATAAATTCACAGATTTTGGTATGTGTCACTGCCAAACAATAACCCAATATGTGTTCAACAACATCTCCTGAGTACAGGGATATCACCCATGCATAGGTTTGTTGGGTTGTATGGGGGCTAAAGGGCCACATTGTGAAGGTGCGCATTTTCAACTTGGAATATTGACGTGTAGTCAGTCTGAGCCCATCTTTCATTTGGGACTTTTTAAAGTAGGACAGTGTATTTTACCCCAAAAAGTATATATTTTGTAAAAGTAGACACCCTAGGCTATTTTAAAAGGTGTTATTTTAACACTTTCCATGCACCAATTCTACCACCAGCCTTTGTCAAAGTTTGTGGTAGTCATTTTATTGTGTATTTTTTCCCACATACATTGTACTTTAGACACAAATTCACATATTTCGGTATGTGTCACTGACAAACAATACCACAATATATGTTCAGCAACATCTCCCGAGCACAGGGATACCACCCATGCATAGCTTTGTCAGCTTTGTTGGGTGTTGAAAGGCTACATTTGAGAGGTGCGCTTTTTGATTTTCAAACTTGGAATTTGAACATGTAGAGCAAGGAAGGGGTTAATAGCTCTTATAAGAGCCGTTGTAGTACTGTACAAAAAAATTAACCCCTAAAAATGCACAGACAAGAAAAAATGTTCTGCTGTGCAGTGATCAGTGGCAGGGAAGGGGTTAATACACTACACTATACAAAGGGTATTGCTTTTATAAAAGCCCTTGGGACTCACAATTTTTTAACATTGTATTTAATTTATTACAATTAAAAAATTATGTTATACAGATCTGTCTCTTTCCCTCACTAAAACTTAAGTGAGGAGAGGGAGGCAGATCCATATGGGTCAGAACAATATTTACCAATATTGATCGAACCAGACGAATGGTGATGCGCATCTGAGAAATCACCAAACCACCTTTGCCACTGATCGGCTGTTACTGATCGCTATACACGCATTCAGACAGCTTCAAAAGGAATACACGTAATCCCCTAGTGGGTATAATTAACCCCTAGCGAGTCTGACAAAAAAAATGCTGATAGCAAAAAAAAAATCCTTCTGCGACTAGATTGCTCCATATGCGCTGCTTATGCAGTGACCGTATGCACTGCTTAGGCAGTGACCATATGTGCTGCTTAGGAAGTGATATACGGCAAGGAAGGGGTTAATAGCTCTTAAAAGAGCCTTTGATATACTGTAATAAATAAAAGTAAAAAAAAATAACCCCTAAAAAAATGCACAGACAGCAAAAAAATGTGCTGCTGTGTAAGATCACTGCGTACACAGCGATCAATTGCAGGGAAGGGGTTAAATACTGGAAACAGCTTTTATAAAAGCCTTTGGGTCTCAATTCTATTAAATATATTATAATGAAAAACTTACATTATACAGCTCTTTCTCCCTCCCTCACTAAAACTCAAGTGAGAGGGAGGCAGATCTACACGGGTCAGATCAAATATTTACAAATATTGATCTAACTAGACGAATGGTGATGCTCATCTGAGCAAACCCCAACCCGCCTTTGTCACTTATCAGCTGTTACTGATCGCTATAAACGTAGTCCCCTAGCGGGTATAATTAACACGTGACGGGTGTAATAAAAAAGTTTAAAAAAAATTAAAAATGCTTCTGCAGCAAGATTGCTGCATTTGCGTCAGATCGCTGCTTAGGCAGTGATCTACAGCAAGAAAGGGGTTAATCTCTTTTAAAAGAGCTTTTTTTATACTGTAATTAATTACAGTAAAAAAAATTAACCCCTAAAAAATGCACAGACAGCAAAAAATGTGCTGCTGTGTATGATCACTGCGTACACAGCGATCAATGGCAGGGAAGGGGTTAAATGGCTTTTATAAAAGCCCTTGGTGTTTAAAATTTTATTAAATATTTTTTTTATTATTTTCTTTTATTTTTTACTTGATCTGATCTGTCTCTCTCCCTTACTAAAACTAGTAAGGTGAGGGAGGCAGATCAATACTTGTCAAAGGCAATATTTGCTAATATTGCCTTTGACAGTATGGTAAGTGCTCATCAGAGCACTTACCATACATGCCTGCACACAGATCACATAGATCTGTTGTGCCGGCATCGATTGGCTCCCCCTAGAGGATCGGAAGTGAAATACTTTCACTTCCGATGCTCTTGCCATTAGAAGGGAAGCGCTGCCTGTACAGGCAGCGTTCCCTTCTACTGAGCCGATGGGGTCGTTCAGGAGAGCGACCACCATCGGTTCTGGGGCAGCCTGGAGGTGTTGTTAAGTGCCTCGCTGGCGAGGCACTTTAACAACACCGGAGATGCTTAGAAAGCGAACGATCGTTCGCTTTCTAAGCACATGTGTGCAGTGGGCGCAGCCATTTTTAAATGGCTGCTACGATCACTCCGTGGAGTGATCGTAGCGCGCCCCTGCACATTTGGGGGGTGTTGCACAATGCCTCTACATAGAGGCATTGTAGCAACACCGATAGAGTAAAGAAAGCGACCGCTGGTCGCTTTCTTTACTCAATTTAGTGCATGACGTGCCAGGCACGTCACCTGTCGGCAAGTCCACGATTTGCCGTGACGTGCCTGGCACGTCATCTGTCCTTAAGGGGTTAACAGATGAAATAAAAGTTTTAAACAGAGGATTGAAATTTGCCCCCACCATAAGTACGAATAGATTTAATACATTTATTGATCTACAAAAGTTTATTCGCAATCTTTGTTTGAAAAAGTGTTTTATAAAAAATCTCATTGAAAAATCCCTCAGAACCAGGAGGATCCAGTTATTCATACTACATTAAAGAATAAATCAACCTTTTTTCCTTGGCATATGAGGTCAGACGAAATGAAAACTTTCGAAAAAATGGTAACTTATAATCTTAAAAAAATTAAAAATCTCATTACATTTCAGCACAATTGATCTGAAGGGGAATTTTTAGGCCTAAATAACTTAAAAAATAATGAGGAACTCATTGTAAAACCCGCAGATAAGTTAGGAGGAATTGTCCTATTAGATAAGATCCAATATTGCACTGAAATAGCTAGACAACTCAATGATAAAGATATTTATAAAAGACTTAATTTTAATCCTACACATATCATTAAAAATAAATTGACTACATTTTTAGATAGGGGTCTTTTGTCGAAGATCCGTAATAAGAAGGAACGTCAATACCTTAACCCGTTACATCCCAAAACCCCTGTTTTCTATGTATTACCAAGATTCATAAACATCTTACTAATCCACCTGGTAGATCGATAGTATCAGAAATTGACTCCCTTTTGTCTTGTTTGTCAGAGTATATTGATACATTATTACAGCCCTTTGTATTACAAACCAAATCTTATTTAAAGGATTCAATGAGCCTTGTAAGAGAAATGGATGCTTTTACTTGACAGGACAATTATTTTTTGCTGACTTGTGATGTGAGTTCACTGTACACTGTCATCCAACATAAAAAGGGATGTGAGGCAGTCCAATATTTTTTTTTACAAAAGGCAGACGCCATACCAGAGTCCCAGATAAATTTTATTTTAGAAGGTATCCTCCTCATATTGGAGAACATTTTTTTTTGGTATGAGGACAATTATTTCCTACAAGTAAGGGGCACAGCTATGGGCACCAGGTTTGCCTCCAGTTATGCAAACCTCTTTATGGCGTTCTGGGAATAATCATCCATATATGGGGAGCATACCTGGGCTGCAAACCTGGTGACATACAAAAGATGTATAGATGACCGTTTTTTCATATGGAAAGGGAATATTTCATCGCTGGAACCTTTCTTGTCTTTTTTAAAATTCTAATACATGGGGCATTTTCTTTAGTAGCAGAATACAGTAACATTAATTTTTTTTAGATATAGAGGTGTTTCACCACTCCAAGACCCTAAAAATTTGCACTTTTGTTTAAGAAGGTCGACACAAACAGCTTTATAGAGTCCGACAGCTGTCATTTTCACCCTTGGCTTCTGAATGTACCTAGAATCCAATTTTTTAGAATAAGAAGAAACTGCAGCCACATTCAAGACTTTTATACACAAGCAGACATTATTAAAAATACATTTATTAACAAAAATTATGAGAGTGCACCTATTGATAAAGCCATTCAGGAGATGAGCAGTCTAGATAGAAAGGATCTTCTGAAGTCTAAATCTAAATCCTCTACACAAAAGTCTCAAGAAATCCCTATGATAACTAACTTTAGTGGAAATAATACATATATTCAAAATACTTTTAATAAATACTGGCCTTTAATTCTCCAAGATCCTCACCTACAATCTTTTTTAGGCCCACGTCCTCGAATCATATATAGAGGCGTTCCTAGCTTAAAAAGTAATTTAAGTAAACGTTTTTGAAAAACAAATTAAACTCAACAATCTAATAAAAACACCTTTGGAGATATAAGGTAGCTTTCCATAGGTGTAAAATGTGTCTGGCATGCAAGGAGACCAACAAAACACAAAATAAATCCATATGTACTTTTAAAAATCCTCATACTGACAAAACATATAAAATTAAGGACATCATCACCTGTGAATCTAGCATGGTTATATATACCGTATTTGCTCGATTATAAGACAAGGTTTTTTTCAGAGCAAATGCTCTGAAAAATCCCCCTCGTCTTATAATCGAGGTCTCTTATAATCTGACCTCAAATTGAGGTCAGATTATAAGACATGGATCCAGGTCCCCAGCAGAGCTGCAGGGGACCTGGATCCCCCTCTCTAGAAGCAGGGGATGTCTGCGCAACGAGCGCAGACTCCCCTGCTTCCGCCCGGCACGACAGCCGGGGCTTCTGTGAAGAAGCCGGGTACTTCCGCTTTCGTCACAGAAGTCCCGGCGAGCGTGCCGGGCGGCAGCAGGGGAGGTCTGCGCTCATCGCGCAGACTTCCTCTGCTGCCCCACTAGGCACCAGGGACAATCGGGCAGCTGGGGGATGTCTGCACGAAACGTGCAGATATCCTCCATGCTGCCCGACACGGCAGACTATTATGACGGACCAGCTGTCTGTCATAATAGACTGCCGTGTCGGTCAGCATGGAGGATGTCTGCAAGTATCGTGCAGACATCCCCTGGCTGCCCCCACTAGCCACCAGGGATCAAGATAAGGGGAAGGGAGGGAGGGGGGCAGAGAGACAGGGGGAGGGAGGGAGGGGGACAGAGAGGGAGGGGGACAGAGAGACAGGGGGGACAGAGAGACAGGGGGAGGGAGGGGGACAGAGACAGAGTCAAGGGGAGGGAGGGGGTTAAGAGACAGAGACAAGGGGAGGGAAGGGGTTAAGAGACAGACAAGGGGAGGGAAGGGGTTAAGAGACAGAGACAAGGGGAGGGAAGGGGTTAAGAGACAGACAAGGGGAGGGACGGGGTTAAGAGACAGAGACAAGGGGAGTGAGGGGGTTAAGAGACAGGCAAGGGGAGGGGGAGAGAGAGAAAAATGGGGGCAAGGGAAAGAGAAAGGCAGCATTGGCACATAAAAAGAAATAAAAACTAGAAATACATTTTTTGATATCATAATTTTTTATTAAAAAAGCAATTTACATGTGAATATATACAAGTTTAACTTTTTTCCTATAGGGTAGTCTTATATTCAGGCTTTTAGTTTTTTTCCTAAAGGAATATCCAAAGTTTGGGGGGTCGTCTTATAATCAGGGTCGTCTTATAATCGAGCAAATACGGTATATGCTTAAGTGCCCATGCGGGCTACATTACATCGGTAGGACATCGAGAGCCTTAAAAACCTGCATAGGAGAATATGTCAGTAACATAAAAAATGGGTATGAGAAGCACAATGTATCCTATCACTTCCTAACTACACATAAAAAGACCCCTAAGATACTCCGTCCCCTAAGGGTCTAAATGTAGATTTCGAATTACATCATTTTCTTAAAAAATATTCTGCAACTATCTGCCTTTTATTGTACTTGTAAACTAATGTTTTCTATTTTAATTTGTTTTTATAGATTTTCTCCTCACTTAAGAATTATATTAGCTGTATTATATAAATTTAGATTTCATATGTATAAATGTATTATATACATTTTTTCATAAATTTAGATGCTGCACATCTCTATATTTGATTTCACTTATATCGCGCCTATCATTTTATATTTCTGTTTTACATTCCCTGTCCTATGCCAATGTATGTTTTTCATAAGGGACCAGCTCACCCTGTCGAACGCCTTCTCGGCATCAGTGAAAAGCAAAAAGGCTGTGGGTGGAAACATGGTGTATAACTTTTATTACTTTAGTAGTGTTGTCCTGAGCTTCCCTACCAATCACAAACCATTCTTTGTCTCTGTGTATAAGTTCGGGCATAACTGTCTTGAGCCTGGAGCTAAGAATCTTTGTGAAAAGCTTTTTCTTTACATTGAGCAGCAAAATGATCTTATAGCTGGAGCAGACATCCGGATTTTTGCGGATTATTTGGGCCTCTTGGGCTTGTTGGGGTAGGTTATCACCTATCGCTAGGTTATTTAATGATTTAAGGAGGTGTGGTATCAGTATGGTTTGAAACTTTTTATAGTATGTTATTGTTTAGCCATCTGGCTCAGGGCTTTTCCCGTTTGGTGAGGTTTTAATAGCGGCTTCGAGTTCCTCTGCTATTATCGGGGAGTCTAGCATTTCCGCAAAATCGGGGGTGAGTTTGGGTTTCATATACTTAGTTAGTTATGGATTTTATGCGGTGCTGGGTGTCGGTAGTGGGTTCATGTGTCAGAATATTGTATATGTCATTGTAGTATTGCCTGAAGGAATTTACAATCTGTTTGGTTTGGTATTGTACCTCATTATGATTATTTTTTATCTGAGGTATAAAGGTGGTTGCTCTTTTAGTCCTCAAAGCTCTGGCTAACATTTTCCCTGGTTTGTTTTGTTGTTCGTAGTATAGTCCCTTAACTTTTTGGAGTGTAGCTTGCAGTTTTTGGTTACATATGGTCGCCAGTTCCATTTTTAGATAAACAGGTCATTCGACAGAGTCTGTTTATGGGCAGATTCAATATTCAAAATGTTCTGTAAAGTGTCGACTATGGTTTGCACTCTCTGTTTTTTAATGTAGGAGCCCATGCTTATGAGCTGTCCCCTTATCACTGTTTTGCTTTCCTCCCATACTATTTGGGGTGACACAATAGCTGCTGTGTTCGTTTGAAAATAGGCGGTGACGGAACCTGAAATCTTTGTTACATTGATTGGGGCTTTAAGCATGTGCTCATTAAGGCACCAATTATACTGTCTCCGTGACACGGACGGGATTGTTATTAAAATTGTAATTGGCGCGTCACTCCACGTGGCGGAACCGATATCTGGGTCACTCGTCAAATGTAAATGTCGGTGTGAATTGAAGAGCACATGAATACAGGAGTATCCATTGTGTGTGATAGAGAAGAATGTGTAGTCCCTGTGTGGGGGGATACATAGTCTCCATATATCTGCCAGTTGTGACTGCATCAGTACCTGCTTGATTTTCTTGGTTTCGAGGTGGGAGATAGCAGACATCCCGGTGGAGGAGTCCAGGGCGGGGCCCATCACCACATTGAAGTCTCCACCAAAAACAGTGATGCCTTCAGCAAATGATTTGAAATCTTCCAGTATAGATACAATAAAAGAAGATTGTTTTGAGTTAGGAGCATAAATATTTGCAATGGTTATGCATTCTATGCCTTAATAAAAAATGCCCTACCATCATTATTGTGCCAGGATGCTACATTAGTCATAGGGAGAGATTTTGCCATGTATATCGCAACTCCTTTGGTTTTTTGGAAGGGTGAATGTGAGAAATATCCCTGGGGGACATAATAACTAGTAAGAGATGGGAGTTTGGACATGCAGAAATGTGTTTCTTGGACCAAAAAGATAACAGCTTTTTTAGCCCGCATCTCTTTAAACATTCTATTCCTTTTGTTAGGCAAATTAAGACCTTTGACATTAATCAATATCATTTTAACTTTTTACCAAGTGCAGCCATAATCGGGCGTGTGGTGGGAGTATACACGGAATCTTGGCCAAAATAACTGAGCAGGTGGCCTGTCCAATAAGGACGTTATTGTGCCATAGAGTGGGACAAAAAAAAAACGGGGGGAGTGGGTAAGGGGATGGGTAAAAATCTCTTCAATGGAGTGAAGTAAATAAGTAACAGTGAAATAGAACAAAAAATATTGGTATTGTGACAAACCACCTCTTTTACATATAGGATTTTGCCACCGATCTTGCAAAAAACCACAGCCTTCTAGGGTATACAAAGTCCAGGACACATTCAGTTCGGTTCTCCTTTTCTTTATTTGTTAGGAAAACAGCTGCTTCAAATAATAATAAACAAAAAACAAAATTCCTTGCTCTTACTTGAGCTCTTACTAGACAGAAATTTCTATCTATAATTGGGTGGCTTTCCCACTTACCAATTTCTTCAAAAAAACAAAAACAGCTTTGCATTAAACAGAAGTATTGTTTTCAATGTCTCAGCTCTCCTAGCTGACCTTTTTTTTCTTCCCCCTTGTAGCAGGCTGATCTCTTTTTTTTTTTTAAAGGCCTGTCTGCTAATTGACCAGCTACAGGTGAGTGCCAATTAGGAAACTCTGTAGTCAAATCTAAATCCTGGTCTGTTACACAGCAACTAGTGCTGTTGGAGCATTGGCCCACCCTGCTCTCCAAATACTCCGCCCCAGGGACCCATACCGTGGTTTGCAGAGCATCAGCAAGGTATATTGCAAACTTTAACATCCCTCCCTGGGGCATTTAACTGAAAATTATCAGGTTGCTGTTTAGCAAATCAGGCCTGATGTATCTTCCATCAACCACGATTCCACTTTTTCGCTCACATATCCTCCCCCCCAGCTCATACCCATGGGTTTGAGCGACCATGGAAATCAGAGAGTGTACCCTGGAAAGCCCATCAGCATTTCCTTGTTTTAGACCGGCCCTGTGTTCGACCGTGAAATTAAAAGATTGCAAACTCAAAAACCACCTGGTTACTCTGGAGTTATTCTCTTTGTTCTGATACATCCATGTCAGAGGTGCATGGTCCGTTATCAATCGGAACTTTCTGCCTAGCAGGTAGTATTTAAGAGAGTCTAATGCCCACTTAATAGCAAGGCACTCTTTTTCAACAATAGAGTAGTTCTTCTCATGTGGGTTTAACTTCCTGCTTAAAAAGAAAACAGGGTGTTCTTCACCCTGGTATTCCTGTGAAAGAACAGCCCCCAAGCCCACATCAGAAGCATCTGTCTGAACTATAAAGTCCCTGGAAAAATCTGGGGTCACCAAGACAGGATGGCTACAGATAGCTTCCTTCAGACTCTTAAAAGCCTTTTCTGCCTCAGGGCACCACTTAACTATAACTGGGGACTTTGCTTTAACAAGGTCTGTTAGAGGTGCAGCAATGGTAGCAAAATCTGGGATGAATCGTCTATAGTATCCAATTAAACCCAAAAATGCCTTAACTTGTTTTTTTGTAAGGGGCTGTGGCCATTTTTGTATGGCTTCCACTTTGGCTTCCTGTGGCTTAACCAAACCCCTCCCAATAGAATACCCTAAGTACTTTGCTTCCTCTAAACCAATCGTACATTTTGAAGGATTGGCAGTTAAGCCCGCTGAGCGGATAGCATCAAGCACTGCTTGAACTTTGGGGAGGTGGGATTCCCAGTCTGCACTATGGATGACGACATCATCCAAGTATGCCGCAGCATAGCGATCATGGGGTTTAAGAATTCTGTCCATCATTCGTTGGAATGTAGCAGGTGCCCCATGTAACCCAAATGGCAATACAGTGTACTGAAACAGGCCACTGGGTGTTGAAAAGGCTGTCTTTTCTTTAGCTCTTTCAGTGAGAGGTACCTGCCAGTAACCTTTTGTTAAATCCAAGGTTGTCAAATAACGAGCTCTACCCAGTCTTTCTATTAACTCGTCAAATCTGGGCATTGGATAAGCATCAAATTTTGAGATGGCATTTAACTTGCGGTAGTCATTACAGAACCTCCATGTACCATCAGGTTTTGGCACCAATACAATAGGACTACGCCAGTTGCTCTGGGATTCTTCAATGACTCCAAGTTTTAACATGTTCTCAACCTCTACGTTTATAACCTCCCTCCGGGCCTCAGGAATTCTATAGGGTTTGAGGTTAACTCTTTTCCCTGGTTCGGTTATTATGTCATGTTTAATCACCTTAGTCTTTCCTGGAACTACCGAGAAAACATCCCTATTTCTTCTGATGAAATCTCTGGCCTCTTGCTTTTGATGTACAGACAGAGTCTCAGATACATTAACCTCCGGCTCTACTATAGGGGGTTCTGAAGGTTTTAAAGCAACCAGGGCCTCCCTGTCCTTCCAGGGCTTTAACAGATTTATATGATACAACTGTTCAGGCTTTCTTCTTCCTGGTTGTCTGACTTTATAATTTACATCACTCACTTTTTCTATTATTTCATAGGGTCCGTGCCAAGTCGCAAGGAACTTGTTCTCCACAGTAGGGACCAGAACCAATACCCTGTCTCCAGGTTGGAACACTCTGACTCTAGCATTACGGTTATAGCTGTTTTTCTGAGCCTGCTGGGCTTCCAGCATGTGCTCCCTGACAATAGGCATGATGGTGGCCATTCTATCCTGCATTTGAGCTATATGCTCAATTACACTCCTGTGAGGAGTAGTCTCCTGTTCCCAGGTTTCCTTAGCTATATCCAGTATTCCCCTGGGATGTCTTCCATACAACAATTCAAAAGGAGAGAACCCTGTGGAGGCCTGTGGAACTTCCCTAATGGAAAACAGTAGATATGGCAATAAAAAATCCCAATTTTTCCCATCTGCATCAATTACCTTACTTGGCATACTCTTAAGGGTCTTGTTGAACCTCTCTACTAAACCATCAGTCTGTGGGTGATATACTGAGGTCTTAAGATGTTTAACCTGCAAGAGCCTGCACAACTCTTTTGTGACTTTGGACATGAACGGGGTCCCCTGGTCTGTCAGGATTTCTTTAGGGATACCCACCCTACTGAACATCAACATAAGTTCCTTAGCTATTAACTTTGCGGAGGTATTACGCAAGGGAATGGCTTCAGGGTAGCGAGTTGCATAGTCCAAGACAACTAATATATATTGGTGTCCCCTAGCGGACTTTATCAGTGGCCCCACTAAGTCCATAGCGATCCTTTCAAAAGGCACATCAATTATGGGTAAGGGTACAAGTGGACTACGAAAAGTCTTGAAAGGAGCCCTGTACTGGCACTCAGGACATGAGGAGCAATAGTTTGTAATAGCAGCAAACACTCCAGGCCAGTAAAACCGTCTAAGGACTCTCTCTCTAGTTTTTTCGACTCCCAAGTGTCCCCCTAATATGTGGCTGTGAGCCAACTTTAGTACTGTGTTTTGGAAAGTCTGGGGAACCAACAGCTGCTTAATGATATCTGAATCCTTTTTTTCTACACGGTAAATTAGGTCATTTTGTACTTCAAAATAGGGGAATGGCAGTGCTTCTCCTGGCTGAGTAGCAACCCCATTTACAACTTTAATATCATTTCTAGCCATCACTAAAGTGGGATCTTCCCACTGAGCACTTTTAAAATTACCCAGACTGATCCCAATATCAATCAAGTCATTATCCTTGTCTGCAGTATTAGTAGGCTCCTCACTAGTTTGAGCTGGGTTATCTCCTATTAATACTGGTTTTGGGCAGTATTTTTTTCTTTTCCTTATTTGTCTGTCACCGTGGTCAAAACCCAAATCAATATCGGAAAAAGGGAACACATTATCCTCGGCAGATTGACTATATTCTGATAAACTTTGGTCTGTCTTTTGTACAGCTGCCCATAATTCCAGAAAATGAGGAAAGTCTCTACCGATCACTACCTCATGGGCTAATCTAGGTACTACACCCACTCGGTACTTTAAATCCCCATACTGGGTTCCAATATTCACTTCCGCAGTGGGGTATTCCTTTTTATCACCATGAACACAGATAATGCCTATTTTCTGAACATGATCAGGTTTTACAGAAGGTATTATAGACTCTGCTACCAATGTAACCATACTACCTGAATCAAGTAATGCTTTAGACATTTTTCCATTCACAGTTACACAGCATTTATGAGGGTTATTATCATAGTCATTGTTAACAGCACCATAACAGTTGAGAAAAAATGAAGGTGCTCCCTCATCTTTGCCCATATTGCATTCCATAGGTTCATCCTTCAATGGACAGTCTTTGGCCATATGACCCTCCTCTTTGCATTTGAAACATTTGACAGTAAAATCTGACCACCAATTAGTTCCTCTCCCAGGCCTATTAGACCTGGATGCCCCCCTGGTGTTTTGTGTATAGAGCTGCAGCTCTTCAGCTCCCCTTAAACCTTGAACAGTCTTACCAGGTCTTGCAGAATCTTGGGGCTTAGGATTGCGGGGGTTTTCATGTGAAGTAGGACGTAGCAGTTCTCCTGCAGCCACATATCTTTCCACCAAGGCAATCAGTTGGTCTGCTGTATGGGGATCACTTTGGCTGACCCAGCGACGCAGGGCAGCTGGTAAACCACGCAAAAACCGGTCCATTACTAAGGTTTCCACAATGTGGCTAGCTGAATGGATTTCAGGTTGTAGCCATTTCCGTGCGAGGTGTATAAGATCAAACAATTGGGAACGCGCTGCTTTTTCAGAGGAATATGACCATGAGTGGAACCTTTGGGCACGTACTGCAGAGGTTACACCCAGTCGTGCCAGGATTTCAGCTTTCAGTTTGCTGTAGTTACTTGCATCCGCTGGTTCTAGGTCATAATATGCCTTCTGCGGCTCTCCACTTAGGAACGGTGCCAGTATGCTTGCCCACTCATCAGCCGGCCATCCCTCCCTCTCAGCAGTGCGTTCAAAGGCCAGAAGGTACGCCTCAACATCATCTGATGCAGCCATTTTCTGAAGGTAGTGGCTCGCCCGAATCACCTTTGGTCCCTGGTATCTTCCATCAGGGTCTCCATTCAGCTTTTCAGAGATAGCTTGGATTTCCTGTTGTAGTCCCAGGGTGACTTTTTGCTGCTCCTCACGGGCTACTTTAAACATCTCTGCTTGTGTCACAGCAATCTGTTTCACCAAGGACTCAGTGCACTCCATCTGTGTTTTGGCCAGGACTTTAGCACACTCTGCCTGGGCCAGCACCAGTTGCTGCAGGGCTGCACTGTTTTCTGCAGCTCTCCTGTTAGTTTCCTGTTGCACAGAGGTAGATTGGATCAGAGCCTTGATAACGTCTTCCATGTTGAGTTTTAAATGACTTCTACCCTCAGGCTTACGTGGTTGCCCGCATCCTCCACCATATGTGACAAACCACCTCTTTTACATATAGGATTTTGCCACCGATCTTGCAAAAAACCACAGCCTTCTAGGGTATACAAAGTCCAGGACACATTCAGTTCGGTTTTCCTTTTCTTTATTTGTTAGGAAAACAGCTGCTTCAAATAATAATAAACAAAAAACAAAATTCCTTGCTCTTACTTGAGCTCTTACTAGACAGAAATTTCTATCTATAATTGGGTGGCTTTCCCACTTACCAATTTCTTCAAAAAAACAAAAACAGCTTTGCATTAAACAGAAGTATTGTTTTCAATGTCTCAGCTCTCCTAGCTGACCTTTTTTTTCTTCCCCCTTGTAGCAGGCTGATCTCTTTTTTTTTTTTAAAGGCCTGTCTGCTAATTGACCAGCTACAGGTGAGTGCCAATTAGGAAACTCTGTAGTCAAATCTAAATCCTGGTCTGTTACACAGCAACTAGTGCTGTTGGAGCATTGGCCCACCCTGCTCTCCAAATACTCCGCCCCAGGGACCCATACCGTGGTTTGCAGAGCATCAGCAAGGTATATTGCAAACTTTAACATCCCTCCCTGGGGCATTTAACTGAAAATTATCAGGTTGCTGTTTAGCAAATCAGGCCTGATGTATCTTCCATCAACCACGATTCCACTTTTTCGCTCACAGTATATATACAAGGGTATGTCCTAATTGACAACCAGGGGGTCTCAACATGAGCATCCCCCGGGCTGTCAACCATATACGCAGACATATGACTATTCCACCCAGCTGAAATAACTGGGGGGAGAGTGGCCTGATGTACAAATGTATACATCTGCAGTGGGGGTCAAAAAGTGGCTTTGGCCACCATCAGCTATATCTTATCAGATGGGAAGCCATAGTCCTGTCCCGCTCCCAGAAAACCACCTAAGTTTTAATACACTTAAAATACTGAAACTGTGTGTGTCAACCTGCACATAAATAATAATAACCCTGCAAGGAAAAAACTCCCCCAGAAACATTGCAGGCACCAAGCCATCTGAACAATAAACTTAGTTAATGGGGGCTCTAAGTTGGTTCGGATACTCAGATTCTACATGTGCCCGTGAAGTCTGTCTCTCAAATAGAAAGGACTACAGAGTTCTCGAGTTTAAATCATCAGTCTGAAAAGGATGTTCCCATTATGTGCTCACATATTGTGCTCCACGTAATAGCTGAATGTCCATTGTTCACCGCAGTCACTTTAGAAAGAAATAGCAATCTTCCATAACCACGCCATTTGAGAGACAGATAATTGTGCATGAGGGTCCATGTGTCCAACAATAGCTTTATATTCCACACCGGTTATTAGGGTGAGGCCCTTGCCTGTAGCCTATCTGGTCCTGGTTCTCGATCGATGGCAGTATTGGTTCAGTAGACATGGCTGTTGCGCCTTCCAGAAAGGCTTCCCAATCCCTGATATCAGGTTGGGGGATCTTCAGTGCTGTACAAAATCCATGAATGTCATCTGGTGTCTGCAGGGTGTGGTGCTCCATGTCGCTGTACACCAGAATTGCCAGTGGAAAACCCCAGGTTAAAGGGATAGAGGCCTCTTTTAATGCATCTGTAGGGGTTTTTATTAACTTACGCTGGTATAGAGTGGCCCCTGAAATGTCTGGTAATATTTGTATCTGGGCCTCCATGAACTGTATTGGCGTAGGAAGTTGCGCCCTTCTGAGTATTTGTTCTTTTAGAGTGTATGAGTGCACACAGAAAATAATATAAACATAGAAACATAGACACATAGAATGTGTCGGCAGATAAGAACCATTCGGTCCATCTAGTCTGCCATCTAGTCTGCCCACGTCTAATGTCTCTGGGCACCGGATTATTCTGTTTTTGGGGCGTATGGCTCTGTGGGCCCTATCCAAAACAATGGGAGATGAGAGATCCCTCTGTAGAAGTGTATTAAAAAGATTACTCACGATTTGTTTGGTATCCTCTGGGTTTGAGGTTTCCGGTATGCCCCGAAGACGCAAGTTGTTTCTGCTGCCTCTGTTATCTATGTCCACTAGTTGTTGGGAGAGTTGTAAGGTAAACTGCTGTTGCTTCTTTAGTTGCCTAGACAGGGTTCCAACTGCTTCCTGGAGTGTAAGGTGGTCTGTTTGAACTGTAAGGAGCCTTTGGCCTTGTTGGCGCAGATCTTCTTTCACCTCGGCCAGCTCGTCATGAATAGTGGACCTAATCTGGTCTACAGCTGTGGTTATATTTTTCTTTTTCTCATCAGTAAAGGCTGTAAAGTTGTTTTTTGTGGTCACGTCTTTAACCCCTTAAGGACAGAGCCTTTGAAACATTTTTGTCCTTTCTGGACAATGGCTATTTTAACATTTCTGTGCTGTTTGTGTTTAGCAGTAATTTTCTTCTTTGTAATTTGCTGTACCCACACATATTATATATTGTTTTTATCGGGACAAGAAGGGCTTTCTATGGATGCCATCTTTTTGATAATATCTTATCATATTATTAAAAAAAATAATAAAATATGGTAAAAAAAAAAAAAATACACAAATTTCTTTGTTTTTATTTGAAACAACTTCTCCTCATCGACAATAGCGAACGAAAAAACATGCTAAATAGATTCTACTATTTCTCCTGAGTACAGGGATACCACCCATGCATAGGTTTGATGGGTTGTTTGGTGGGTAAAAGGCCAAATTTGGTAGGTGCAGTTTTTGGTTTTCCAAATTAAAATTTTGACATGCAGACCGCCTGCACCCATGTCCCATTTGGGACATATTTGAAACCAGCCAGTGTATTTTACCCCATCAACCCAAATATTTTTTAAAAGTAGACACCCTACGCTATTTCAAATGGTGGTATTTTAACACTTTCCAAGCACTAATTCTACCACCAGCCTTTGTCAAAGTTTGTGGTAGTAATTTTTGTGTGGGTTTTTTTCACAAACCTTGTACTTCAGACATGAATTCACAGATTTTGGTATGTGTCACTGCCAAATAACACCCCAATAAGTGTTCAGCAACATCTCTTGAGTACAGGGATACCACCCATGCATAGGTTTGTTGGGTTGTTTGGGGAGTAAAAGGCCAAATTTGGTAGGTGCAGTTTTTGGTTTTCCAAATTAAAATTTTGACATGCAGACCGCCTGCACCCATGTCCCATTTGTGACATATTTGAAACCAGCCAGTGTATTTTACCCCATCAACCCAAATATTTTTTAAAAGTAGACACCCTACGCTATTTCAAATGGTGGTATTTTAACACTTTCCAAGCACTAATTCTACCACCAGCCTTTGTCAAAGTTTGTGGTAGTAATTTTTGTGTGGGTTTTTTTCCACAAATATTGTATTTTAGACATAAATTCACAGATTTTGGTATGTGTCACTGCCAAACAATAACCCAATATGTGTTCAACAACATATCCTGAGTACAGGGATACCACCCATGCATAGGTTTGTTGGGTTGTTTGGGGGCTAAAGGGCCACATTGTGAAGGTGCGCATTTTCAACTTGGAATATTGACGTGTAGTCAGCCTGAGCCCATCTTTCATTTGGGACTTTTTTTTAAGTAAGACAGTGTATTTTACCCCAAAAAGTATATATTTTGTAAAAGTAGACACCCTAGGCTATTTTAAATGGTGATATTTTAACACTTTCCATGCACCAATTCTACCACCAGCCTTTGTCAAAGTTTGTGGTAGTCATTTTATTGTGTATTTTTTCCCACATACATTGCACTTTAGACACAAATTCACATATTTCGGTATGTGTCACTGACAAACAATACCACAATATATGTTCAGCAACATCTCCCGAGCACAGGGATACCACCCATGCATAGCTTTGTCAGCTTTGTTAGGGGTTGAAAGGCTACATTTGAGAGGTGCGCTTTTTGATTTTCAAACTTGGAATTTGAACATGTAGAGCAAGGAAGGGGTTAATAGCTCTTATAAGAGCCTTTGTAGTACTGTACAAACAAATTAACCCCTAAAAATGCACAGACAAGAAAAAATGTTCTGCTGTGCAGTGATCAGTGGCAGGGAAGGGGTTAATACACTACACTATACAAAAGGTATGGCTTTTATAAAAGCCCTTGGGACTCACAATTTATTAACATTTTATTTAATTTATTACAATTTAAAAATTATGTTATACAGATCTGTCTCTTTCCCTCACTAAAACTCAAGTGAGGAGAGGGAGGCAGATCCATATGGGTCAGAACAATATTTACGAACCAGACGAATGGTGATGCTCATCTGAGAAATCACCAAACCACCTTTGCCACTGATCGGCTGTTACTGATCGCTATACACGCGTTCAGACAGCTTCAAAAGGAATACACGTAAAAAATGTGCTGCTGTGTAAGATCACTGCGTACACAGCGATCAATTGCAGGGAAGGGGTTAAATACTGGAAACGGCTTTTATAAAAGCCTTTGGGTCTCAATTCTATTAAATATATTATAATTAAAAACTTACATTATACAGCTCTGTCTCCCTCCCTCACTAAAACTCAAGTGAGAGGGAGGCAGATCTACACGGGTCAGATCAAATATTTACACATATTGATCTAACCATGGTGATGCTCATCTGAGCAAACGCCAACCCGCCATTGTCACTTATCAGCTGTTACTGATCGCTATACATGCGCTCAGACAGCTAAAAAAATTTTTTTACGTTAAACGTAGTCCCCTAGCGGGTATAATTAACATGTGACGGTGTAATAAAAAAGTTTTAAAAAAATGCTTCTGCAGCAAGATTGCTGCATTTGCGTCAGATCGCTGATTAGGCAGTGATCTACAGCAAGAAAGGGGTTAATCTCTCTTAAAAGAGGTTTTTTTATACTGTAATGAATTACAGTAAAAAAAAATAACCCCTAAAAAATGCACAGACAGCAAAAAATGTGCTGCTGTGTATGATCACTGCGTACACAGCGGTCAATGGCAGGGAAGGGGTTAAATGGCTTTTATAAAAGCCCTTGGTGTTTAACATTTTATTAAATATTTTTTTTATTATTTTATTTTATTTTTTTAATTGATCTGATCTGTCTCTCTCCCTTACTAAAAGTAGTAAGGTGAGGGAGGCAGATCAATACTTGTCAAAGGCTATATTTAGTAATATTGCCTTTGACAGTATGGTAAGTGCTCATCAGAGCACTTACCATACATGCCTGCACACAGATCACATAGATCTGTTGTGCCGGCATCGATTGGCTCCCCCTAGAGGATCGGAAGTGAAATACTTTCACTTCCGATGCTCTTGCCATTAGAAGGGAAGCGCTGCCTGTACAGGCAGCGTTCCCTTCTACTGAGCCGATGGGGTCGTTCAGGAGAGCGACCACCATCGGTTCTGGGGCAGCCTGGAGGTGTTGTTAAGTGCCTCGCTGGCGAGGCACTTTAACAACACCGGAGATGCTTAGAAAGCGAACGATCGTTCGCTTTCTAAGCACATGTGTGCAGTGGGCGCAGCCATTTTTAAATGGCTGCTACGATCACTCCGTGGAGTGATCGTAGCGCGCCCCTGCACATTTGGGGGGTGTTGCACAATGCCTCTACCTAGAGGCATTGTAGCAACACCGTTAGAGTAAAGAAAGCGACCGCTGGTCGCTTTCTTTACTCAGTTTAGTGCATGACGTGCCAGGCACGTCAGCTGTCGGCAAGTCCACGATTTGCCGTGACGTGCCTGGCACGTCATCTGTCGTTAAGGGGTTAAGTTGAATCCGAAAGACCTCTGATATGGATTCCTGATCATAATCGTTTTCCTTTTCAGAGCGTGGGCTGTTTCCCGCCACTGGACTAGATGCCAAATCGGAAGATCCGTCGAGAAGAGTTTCTCAGGGAATAAGGTAGGTAGACAACAAATTGCTTTGAGGTTTCTTCTTAGTTTGTGATGCAGACGTGGAGGGTGTCTTTTTCCTCTGTTTGCCCAAAACTCAGAAACCTTGCAATATATATATATATATATATATATATATATATATATATATATATATACAATATAAACACACAATATATACTATATACACAGGTGCTCCATAGGTGGTGTCCAGATCTATAAATTGCAGGAGTGTCTTTGTATTATACAATAGGAAGGCCTTTTGGCCCATGATAAATAATACACATGAAGAGATTAAGCCCCATAAGCAACAGTATTTACTGTTAGGACCCACCAATATTGGAGTACTTTGATGTAGCAGTGGGCTTAGAATAATATGGCCATATGGGTAACCAAATCTCCAATTTTGTTATCTTAGAAAGACAGGTGTTTTTAAATAGCTTAATGAAACCTGTTGCTTTAAGAGTTTATCTCCTACCTGCTTTGAGGTGAATGCACTGATCTCTTTGGATTATGTGTATATATATATATATATATATATATATATATATATATATATATTCACACACAGATTATATAAGCAGTCTAAACACAAAATGTCCACGAGGCTACTGTTTATACTAGTTACATACTGGTAGTTACTTATCTTGCAAGTTCCTATATTTTATTTAAGTTTCATAGCAGTGGGAAATGTTTATGTGAAAAAGCTAACTGTAAGACAAATATCTAAGATAATAATAACTTCTATAAATATATTGAAGTTTAGCAAAAGCATGTTACAAATTCTAAATAAATAAGCCTGGTTTATACTTTGTGAGTTTGGTATATCACCAAACTGTAGGAATTATGTACGCATATACCTATAAACACTGGTCTATCTACTTTAACCCATTAACGACAATGCCCGTACGGGCTCCAAATGCAATGCATTGGTGACAATGCCCATTTAAAATAGCGCAATTTCTGCATGTTTGCCGCAATTCAGACTATTTTCAGACTATTTTCGGAGAGAGAGAGAGAGAGAGAGAGAGAGAGAGAAATATAATGTGTCCCAGAATTTTTTTTAATTATAACCATGTTTATACTTTATTAAATTTGATACAGTACACAGGGTTAAACCTTAAAAAATGGTTGCAAAAGAAAGCCCTATCTGTCCTTAAAAAACCAATATATTATTTGTGGGAATTCAATCAAATAGCACTTTAATTTAAATGAAATGCACACATAGCCAAAGTAGAAGAAATACTGTTGTACAGAATGGACATCAAAATAAAGAAAACCATTGCCCTGGAGGGGTTAACAAACATTTATTCAGAGACAAAACAACAGCAACATACAAATAATGACACACAATCTAAATAACTATAACTACAACAATAACAGCTAAATAACAATAACAACTCAGCCTTATAAGTAAAAATCATAGGATCTCACCCATACTTCACCTTGATAAAACCTAGCCCATGTCTCCTCACATGCACAGCCAGGAAAGAAGAGAGAGAAGTGGAAGCTTTGGTTAGTGGAGGTCTCTTCCTAACTTGTAAAGGTATTGAATTACCTAATTACTATGTCAAAGGGTAAAGCTTATCCCCCTGTAAGAAAGGTTTACATAAGCTTGGTAACATGACCCCTTGTCACCATTATTTTGATGACAGAACTCATCACAGTGAGTAGACCCTAGGCTTTTGAAAAAAATGTGTTGATGCCAATGACTAAAGTGTTGTAAACAAACCTGCATGAACTCCTACTTCACACATGGAGTTTGTAGTAATTCTCTGTAATACAGAGGACCTCTAGAAGAACAAATATATGTTATAAAAAAGCTCTTGATATATTTTTGTATTAGCTAGAAGTAACCATATTAATGTCTATACAGTTAATATTACAGATAATCATGCACTCTTGACTATGACACTGTAGTTTTAAATAAACTTCACACTTTGTAATTCGGCTGTCCTCCAGTGTGATTATATGATACATCATTGTGATAAATAAAATGACTAATGCTTATCCAGTCCCTGACCAGTATGCTTACTTCTCCAGCTCAAGCACGTTACTAGCCCTTGTAAATTAGAAAAGGGATATAGACATTTTACCATTAAATTATCCATTAGTCTAATATCCTAAAAGATAGTCTCACTGTTTCTAAGAAATGAATGTATATGTACTCTCTCCATCACAAAAAAGAATTGTAATGTGAGTCAAACTTTACAATTAGATAAATCCTTAAGGCTCTCTTCACTAAAAGGTGAGTTAGAGGTGAGAGGACAATGTCATCTCAGCAACTCAACTGTATATTGTTCAGGACCAAGATTGGTAAGCTTTTTCTAATAGAAAAGGTCACCGGCCACGAATAATGCATGGTGAAATCTTTAAAAATACACATTTTGCAGGAGGAACTTACCAAGTTTAGCCTTTTTTTCCAATACTTTTTTGTTTGAGGTTTTCAACAAATATATGAAAATATTTAAGAAAAAAGTGGATGATAAGTGTGGGCCATATATCATATGCATAGTGGTACTGATTTTAGTTGAGTACAGAGTCTTTATATGTGCTTGGTGGATACATCATTATAATTAAAAAGTTGAATAGAATTTGAAAGTTATGGTTTGGTCAGAGATTTAATATTCAATCTTCCTCATAACATCTGAAACTTACCTTCTTGAATAGACATTCTAGGACTCAAGCTCTGGGATCACTGGAGGGTCTATGGCTGCCAGGGCACTTTATAGTATCCCAGTATGCTAGTTCTCCCCAGAATTTCCGTTGGTTGTATAGTGTGGGAGAAGCAGGTCTGCACCTTTTGTAACACAGACTTGCCCACCACACAGTGTGCTGTGCTCTGAGAAAATAGCGCTAGAGCATATTAACTCATATCTCTGTGTTCTTTCCTCCTTGGAGGTTGTCTTATTGCAAGAGAACAGATCTTCTTGTTCTCTCACCCCACAGACCACTAAGAATGACACTGGGATGAGACCACTACCTGTTTAAAAGGAAGGGAACATGTTTTATCTTTATGTTTACAATGCAAGGACAATGTCACAGTGCGACGAGTGATGTTGAGACAATATGACATTGTGGTATGTGCTGTTTGGGCAATATGACACTGTGGCATGTTCTGTGGGACAGTGTGACACATTGGGGTAATGTGACACATTGGTATAATCCCACTGTTTACTCATTTATAAAGCATAATGTTTTCTTTAAAATAGCATTAAACCACAGATATGGACTAACATTGGGACAATAAAGTATTTTCAGACAAAATACATTTATTCATTATTTTATTTATTTAGAAAGTGTTTTACCAGGAAGAATACAGTGATATTTCTCTTGTTTTCAAGTATGTCCTGGGGACCCAGTCCAGAATGGAGTTACAAAGAGTTACACATTTAACAGTAGAGAACATACAGGGTAAATTATTATTGATACAAAAAGGAACAACATGTACAGTATACAAAGGCATTTGTAAACTAATAACAGATACAATATGTTTTGAGGATTTGGGAGACACTTATTTTCAGGGATTTTAGACTAGATGATGATTTGGCAGAAACAGGAAGGCTATTCCACATATGAGGAGCTCTGAAAGAGAACGCACCTTGACCTGCTTCCTTTTGAAGTGAGGATAGCTACTGAAGGGTTGGTGCAGGATCTGAGATTGTAGGATGTGCACGGAGTAAGGGTGAGAATGCCGCTTAGGTGGGGGGAGCATTCCAGAGAAGTGGTTATGCACTCAGCAAGCTAGGTGGGGAGTGCACCTGGAGGCAAGCGTCAGCCAGTTTAAAAGATTACATCTGTGTCAACTGAACACTTCTAAGATATCATCTGTGTGCCTAACTATACATTGATTAGAGCTGTTCTGTACAACTGACTGTGCGTTAACTGCATACCAATGGGAGCTATACTGTATCACATCTGTGCCTTGCTAACTATATACTGAGTTTGACTATATCACCACTGAAATGATAATGTTACATGGAGGGGGCAGCAAAGTTAAAAAAAATATACTACATGCTACATTAAGTAGGTTGCTGAAGGAATTCATTTTACTGGCTTACAAGCAGGATTTTGGTTAGCAAAATACAAACCAGTGCTTGATGTAGAGTAATTTCAATAAGATGAATGCACTTCAATTTTCTATTTAACCTGCTCATTTCTAAAACAAATGACATTTTGCCAAAGGACATTTTTTTAGTTTAGGTAGCTAAGATTGGTACAAGCTACATTATCTTTCAAAAGTAGTACAGTATTCAGAGAACACCAGCACAATTAATATAAATGGCTAGTCATTTTAATTACTATGTGAACAATTATATTCTCATTGTTATTCCTGATATTCCTTTTATTGTTTCCCTACTACCCATGTGTCAGTCCATCTTTCACTTTCTCCTAGTTATTAGCTTTGTTGCTATGTACAGTATTTACGATTGTATTGCATGCACAGATTGTATTATGTGCACCTGGTTATAGTTCTTCTAATGCCTCCTGCCTCTACTTCTTTATAGTTCCATACTCTTGCATCGCTCAATAGAACCGCACTGTCGTAATCAGTATACAATAGAACTGTTGTATGCCGCTGTTGCTAGTGTTATCATGAATTGTTCAAACACTTCAAAAATACCTGTGTAGAGAACAATTAATAAAACACCATTAATCTTTGTTTTGTATTGTTTCTAGATTTATAGATGTAAAAAAAAAAAATCATTGTTTTCAGTTTATTAGTCATTACTGATTGATTGCTATAAATGTGCATGTTTTAAAAATACATACTTATGTAAATTGTAAGAGCAAAGTACAATTCACAAGTTGATCTACTGAAGAACAAAAGAAGATTAATTCATTTATATTCCTTACAATGAAACATTTTACTGATTTTATATGAGCTTATGCTTCAGTAATATGAGCAACACAATGAACTGTGATCAGGATGTAATAAAGTTTGAACTCCTGTATATTACAAAATCAAGACTTGGAAGTAAAACATCTGTCTATCTTCTGTATTAATTTTAATGGGAAAGTTAAACTTTGCTGCAGTTCTTTTTTTTATTTTAATAACGTAAGGTAAAGGTTTTTTAGAGATAGACCTGGAAGGAAAATGAAGACCAAATTAAGAAATGAATACTTTACAGCAAAAAGTAGGGCCAATCCAGATTTAATATAATAGCTGTAATTAAAAGTAACAGAAAGCACTTGAAGAAATTAATAGTGTGAATAAGGAGAAAAGTGATATCTCCTGTAAAATAGAAAAGATTCACATAACTTTTATTAAAAGCACAATTTTGCCCAATTGGTATGGCCCTAAGAAACAATCCAGTTTCATATTTCTGTTAAATTAGGTGTCTTTATTAGTTTAATTACAAATTGCAAGCTCTGCAGGACATATGATTATCATTTTTAACTTGAAGGTATAGCTTGCTAGCTAATCATGGATAGAAATATATTAAAATCGTTTTCAAATTCTTATAGGGTGCATTTCCAAGAATGTACATTTTATAAAGATGGCTTCTTATCTCTGCATATTTTACATTCATTTTAAATTCAGTATGTTTTACAATAAACAGAGTGCCCTTTGCATTATACAGTAATCAGAGAGACTTACATCATATAACTTTGCATGCAGTTCTTTTTGTTCTGTTTTGTTGTGATTATTTCATTGCAAATGCATGATTTAGTAAGACGTTTAGTTAAACAAACTTTAAATTATTTTTAAACTTTCTAAAAATTGAATTTTGGAAAGGTTTGGGAAATTTTTCATAGCTAGGATGAAAATAAAATATTACCTGTTCCTGAAGTCTAGCACCAAAACAAAAGCTACCTGTAGTTAAAACATATGGCCAAGTAAATGTATCAAAATACCTCAGATAACATTTAATGTTACACATATTATTGTTGTGGTATAAAAACTACCACAATAAGAGTACAAAGTCTTAAATTAGAGGAGCAAATATTTAAAAGTAATGTCAGTATTACTTTACTGAGAGGGTAGTGGATGTATGGAATAGCTTTCCACACATTGAAGGCATTTAAGCATGCATGGGATAGGCACAAGGCTATCCTAGATATAAAATAGGGTGAGGAACATATAAAAGTATTTTGACACTTTGGTAGACTAGATGGGCCAAATGGTTCCCATCCGTATCTGCCAACACATTTTATTTTTCTTGCAAAACTATTTTTTTCCAATTATATTTATTTTTGATGATGTGATCTTGTAATGTTTTGTTACGGATGAACTATGTTTATCATTTTATTTTTGATTTGATTGTTTTATATTTTGTTTCCTTTTGGCAAGTCAGGAGAGGGAATTCACTGTACCAACTTGTGAACATGGATAATAATTGATAATTCCATTACATAGGTGTCAAAATAAGTCAGTGTAATAGACTGCTGATCTCCAGGTAGAAATTAAATGTAATATTCCACCATACAAAGGAATCTATGTGTATATGTGTCAAATAGACATTGGCTTTCTCAAATGAGCTATTAAAATTGATTGACTTAAGGAATCTCAGCGTTAGTTCTGCCCTGAATCATGTAGTGTCGTCTACTTGTTGTGTTCCGGAGCATATCTTTTGCTGAACAATCAGACCCCTTTATTAAATGTATATAGTTTAAGATAGAGCAGTTCAATTTGCAGTTAATGTGTCCTCTCTAAAACTAGAAAAATGTAATGGATCAGTACCACACCATTTAAGGAAACCATGAAAGCACTGGAAACACGTGTTAATTACCTCATAACTCTAGGAGGAGCACTAATAATTTACGGGTACATTAATGGGAGATTTTTCCCCAAAAAATTGCTCCATGTAGACCATGCCGTAACTAAGACAATCGGCAATAAAAAAAGTTTCACACACTCGGTAAAGTGAAACCAAACAAGTCACGCACAATATGAACCAGTCCCACATATTTGACCTATAGCAATGCTGAATCAAAGTTGAAACACAGTTCAAACAAAGATGCACTATCGTAGTGTGAATACAAAAGAAAGTCCATATATACAGAAAAAAATTGAAACGAAACTGGAATAAATGCAGATAATCTGCCATTCATACAGAAAATAGGAATCTGAGATATCCACATTCCAGTGGATTTGGCTATGCCACTTAGAACAAAGAATACACACATTTTGAAATTAGCTGTTTTATGAAGCTGCTATACTCCACTTAGGCTGGCCTAAAATGAACCCGCCTCAGCTCATTCGAACAATACACACCTTGGTGGCGGTTAAGATCTTAATTGCAAGAACGTGGAAGCAATCAGGTTTCTTTTCAAAGGAGCAACTGAGAAACCAAATTAGACATTAATTAACAATAGAAAGAGGACTCAGCTGGATACATTTTATTTCAAAGGAAAAAAGAATATTTGGGAAATTTGCCTGGGAAATCTTGATGCGGTTCAACTCAGATACGGGTAAATATTAAGACTTGTACTTAGAAAATCAAAATAACATACCTCATTAGCATACATTTGATCTCAGCAAACATCCTAAACTCTGCTCGGTGGCCCGACCTCCCCACTTCTTAATATGTTATATTGGTTACCATCTAACGCAGCCTCAAAGCTCTGGGTCCTGTATCTATATTGTAATTGTATTTTATGTATTTTATGTCATGTAATAATCATTTTGAATTGAAAATTTCTAATAATCAAAAGGGAAAAAAAATAATGCATTTTATGGTGAAGTCCAAAACGAGGACTAGAAATTCTCATATAATGAATATGACGAAAACACTGCATTAATGAGGGAATTGGCCAAATGTTACCATTAAGTAATTGGAGCCACAGCAAGAAATACCAGTCTGGGAATCAGAAATACCCTATGGAATGAAATAGCCACAAGTGTTTGTGCATCTTCCAAGGTGACCCGTAGGCAATATAAAAAAACAACCGGTTAATTCCTTTATAATCCCATAGGGAACATACAGACCTGTAGTTCATTGTAACATCATGCTCTGCCATCATATTGCAGGTACTTAGATATCAAGAGAAAGGTGCTGAAGAAGAAGAAAAAGACAACAACACCGACAGGTATGGCACAGCCACCCCCACCCAACCTTAAGGAGTATGAGCTAGTGCTCTACAACCTCATGTTTCCAGCAACAGCAGGTCCATCCACTACATGAATATTAGTGTTAAAAAGTTAATTACCAAAGCTACAATTGCAATGTATGATTGATAACAAGACAAGGAAGTACAGTTAGGGAAAAGGTATTTGATCCACTACTGATTTTGAAACGTTTGCCCACTGACAAAGAAATGATCAGTCTATAATTTTAATGATAGCTGTATTTTAACAGTTTTTTTTTTAGAAAAACAAATGTTAACAAAAGTTATAAATTGATTTGCATCTCAAAGAGTGAAATAAGTATTTGATCCCCTATCAATAAGCAAGTTTTTTGGCTCCCAGTGTCTTTTATAGAGGTAACGAGGTGAGATTAGGGGCACTCTCTTTAAGGGAGTGCTCCTAATCTCAGCTCGTTACCTGTATTGTCAGCAAGAAAACAATTGGTAACACACGCCATGAAGGACTGAAATCCTGCAGCGCCCACAGGGTTATCCTGCTCAAGAAATGACATGTACAGGCCCATCTGAAATTTGTCAATGAACATCTGAATGATTCAGAGGAGAACTGGGTGAAAGTGTTGTGGTCAGATGAACCCAAATTTGAGCTATTTGGCATCAACTCACCGTGTTTGGAGGAGGAGGAGGAATGCTGCCTATGACCCCAAGAACACCATCCCCACCAACAAACATGGATGTGGAAACATCATGCTTTGGGGGGGGGGGGGGTTCTGCCAAGGGGACAGGAATCAAAGGGACAATGGACGGGGCCATGTACCAACAAATCTTGGGTGAGAACCTCTTTCCCTCAGCAAGAGTATTGAAAATGGTGCTCTGTTTTATCACCTTATTTTTTAATTTTGTGAGTTGAATAGAATGACAAATGCAGCTGGCGAGAAGAGCAAATAAATTGAAAACACTGAATGAGGGATGTTATCACATGGAAGGTTCCAAATGTGTGACTTACTGAAACCAATGGACACATGCGTTTTTGGAAAACCCATCTTCAGCTCACAATACAGAGGTGTAATCAGTTCTAAACTAATATTACAAAACTGTACAGTATGTCATGGTATTTTAATACATTTCACACTTTGGGGGACAAAATGGACTCATATTCTGATATTAAGAAGACCTTCTAAATTACCTTGTTTCTCTGTCTTCTTCTTAGATACTTAGTATATCTGGCCTTCCTCAATGTTTGGGTTTAAAAAGACAATGATTCAATTTAAGTTAGCTATTTTGGTAAGCAGAGGTCTATTTTATGATAGGAAACTCAACTAGATACCTGACCATCCTCAGAGATCTCTGTGTGAGAAGTGTACATACCAGGTGTTCAAATGAAAACCTGAGATATCTAATTAGCAAAATCTTAGAAAGTTTGGAATTAAATGTGAAATGCTGAATGAATTGAGAATTTGCCTGTTACCATATGGTAGCTGATACATAAATATATATAGGTATATACACTTATATATTTATATACATACGTAAGTGCAGATGTATTGGTGCATGCATGGTTACATGAATGCATATATAGATACTCTGTATTTTATTGCTATTATACACATGTTGATTTATATCTATTTAATTCATTAGAGTTACTATGCCTTATTCTTGCATGCTGTAACCAAATATAACGATAGAACAATATTGTTTGTACATGTAGAATATTAGAAGTTATTAGATATTAACCTGATATTTCATACAGTAAGTTTGTTCTGTTTATATTAGTTTAATTTCTAATCCAAAGTTATTCAAATACATATATTAAAATGCCAATAAACAAGAATACATACAATTCTTTATGGGTTTTTCTTACATTTATGGAATTTCTTTATAAACTAAAATCTTAGAGGGCATATATATATTAATTTGTATTGAGGTGTGATTCCGGTAACTAGAAACTTGTCTATCAATCATTAATAGAATTAATGTTTTTAGAGAACCAACCAGATAAAACAAATGTATCTGAACCACCTTCAATGGGTGTGGTTTGGAGATTCAAAATTGGGATAAAAATTAGGCTAGTTGAGGACAGTGAGTTCAATTCTTGAAGTTCTGAGCTGGGGAAGAATCTTGATCCGAAAGGGCCATACTGAGTGTATCCAACATTATTCCAAGAGCTCATAAATATACACCTTGGTAAATATAGTCTACTTTGAATATTATATTTTAAATAGTTTTTTCTACATACTTATATTGTAAATCAAATTCTATATTGGCTTTAATTCTAAGCCATGAGACTTAGTCTGTTGTTAATCCCTATCTTCAAACTGCAGTTGAGACCTGGAAAGAACAGCCCAGAATATTTGATTTATCAGATGTGGTTTTACTCATTATATGAAAAATTATTAAAATAAATATATTTGTAGCCTGTGTTATACCATTTTACACTTGTCACTCACCTGATCCCCTCACATCGCTTGTCACCTCCTTCCTCACGCTGTCATAGCTCTCGTGTTGTTACTGCAGCCATGTTTTTGGAGTCAGGAAGTCACTAGTGACTTCTGGAGACGTTTTTAATCTATGGTGGCCATGTTTTTGGAGTCTGTTTGCTCTCTATACAGACTTCAAATAGATGCATTCATTTTTGTTTTATTTTCGGTTTTACTTTCTTTCTATCAATTGGGAACCTCTTCTATTGTAATACATATGCATATATATTTTAGTGTTCTACACCCATCTCCTTCTCCTATGCTAATTACTTCCTATATTTATTCACCTGTTAAACTGTTTTCTAGTTGCCTGTGTTCTCTCTATTTTTGGGCTATTGTTATATTTCGTCTGACTTCTGATATTGACCCTCGGCTTGTTTTTTTACTCTGTTTTTTTATCTCTGCCTGCTTCGACCCCCGTCTTGACTTTGTCTGATCTCTGCTGCCTCGAATCCTCAGCCTGTTTTTGACTTTGCTTGTCTTCGCCTGCCTTGACCCCCTGGCTTGTTCCTTGACTCCGCGTGATCTCAGCCTATTTACATCATCAACCTGTTCCAGTCTGTCTTGTCTCCTGTGCTGCTCTGTGTACTCCAGCAACCCATTCCTGGTTGCCTCTAGGTTGTACTTGTGCCGCACAAGTCCCTGGCAAAACATTCCTGGTTGCCTCTAGGTTGTACTTGTGCCACACAAGCCCCTGGGCTCAACCTTCGGGTACATATTTGTCATGGTGAACACCACAAAGTACTTCCCAAGAGGTGATCTTGCAACAAGGGTCCCTCCTCCTCGGTGTCACTGGTACACCATAACAACACTGACATTTATGGTCTAGCAAGGTTATATAAATTTGTGTAATATTGGGGATTAGTACGTTTAGTGGTTCTGAATCAGTGCTGGTTACTCCGATACACTAGGATTTTGTGGATAGATACACTGCTCACCAGTTGCATTGATAGATTGTGTGTGTAGAATTCTCAGGCCTGTAACAGCTTTGTTTGTACTGACTAGCAATAGGTTGTTGTTTATTGGTGTACCTGGCTCAATCAATGTATTATTATTTTTGTGTGTGATTTCTATATTAATGTGTGTTAATACATTTTCATATTTTGTTACCATGTGCATTATTATATATATATATATATATATATATATATATATATATATATATATATAGTAGTTTAAGTATATGTCATATAATCACCTTGTAAAACGAACTTGGGAGATACTGTTTTTATGAATGGTCATTGGCCATCTTTAGTGGCATCCAATCTTTCATAATTCCACATATATCTAACAAGTATTTATTAAAAAATTATAAAATATTTCTTTAACCTTTTTTTTTATTTGTGGTAATGTGCAGCAGACTGTGTTAAAAATGATTACATACATGGTTTATTGAAACATACTGGATTTGTAAAAATATATTTGACTGTAGTGGTAAATATTATAATAGTGTCTAACTCACAGAAGTAAATGTAAAAGCAACAGCAATCAAAGAGGTCAAATTCACATTGCAACAATTTGCAACAAATTCACATTGCAACATATAAAATTCAGTAGGGGTGTCTCTAGATGATTTATGACTCATCCTCTGTGAATGAGAGGATGTATCTAAAGTAGTGTCCGAAATAAGATTAAAATCTCCACAAACAAAAAGTTTGCCCAATTTAATTTTTAAAATACTTTCAAAATACTTTCGCAAAAAAGGAATCTGTTTACTGTTAGGAGTGTAAATATTAGCTAGCGTAATAGCTTCTCCGTTCAGGAGTCCAGTAATTACTAAAAGTCTACCATCTGAATCAGCATATTTGTGTTCATGTTCAAAGGTGCAGTTTTTACTAATTAAAATAGATACTCCCTTAGTCTTAGTAGGGGCCATGGCTGCAAAATGAGTAGGATAATGTTTAGAAAAAAAAATTGGAGCTTTTGTGTTTTGAAAATGAGTTTCTTTAAAGCATGCAAATGTAGCTTGAGATTTAGCTGCTTCTGCAAGGGCAAGACTCCTTTTATGATGGGTGTTCAAACCCTTAACATTTAAATATAAAATAATAGTAGTCATGTATGTGTTAAGTGGATATTTAAAAAAAAGTGATGCATTTAAACTGAATGAAATAGGAGAAAAAAGTTGTAGTCTGAATGACTAAGATAGCGTGTGAAATTGAATCTTTACCGTACAGAACATATAGTAGGAGACACTTGACACTGGCAATAAACTCTGGAGGTAACATCTGATCATTCAATTTGCACTCCATGTAGCTCCAAGTCTCTCTCAGCCTCTCAAGTCCAAGATAAAAAAAAATTAAAAATAGGAGGTCCAATAACGAGAAAAATGTAAGTTCAATTCGACTATTCTCTAGTCTGCTTGACTGGAGCAGAGGCCGTGAGATTCCACGAATCCACCCACAACCTCCAGGTCCTCGGAAGCAAAAAGAAGTAAAAATTGCAGTAAGGTATGCAAGTCTAAGGCTTGAGAAAACATACAGGTGTATGACTCAAATTATAACTTGTTGAATGTGACATGTGTGATATAAAATGTTCATTGTCAATGACCAACCATATCATATAACAACGGTAATAAAATACAAACTGGAAAGTTGAAACCTGTGGGGCTATTAAAAAAACAAATAAGCCCCTAAAAAGAAAAAAAAAATGAGGTAAGTCCTGTGACTGGAAAGATATAAGCTCAATTTGACCATTCTCTGGCCAGCTTGACTGGAGCAGAGGCCGTGGGTTTTTGTGGATCTACTTGCAACTTCTAGGTTTTTAGAAGCTCCAAACCTTCTTGCTGGGTACCAATCACTTTCAAAGCTCCATTCTTGAGGATAAGTAATTTTGTGGGGAAACCCCATTGATACGAGATCTCACGTTGTCTCAGAATTGTCGTAATATTCTGAAAGGAGCGCCTTTTTGCCAAGGTATGAGCAGAGAGATCCGAAAAAATGGACAAGAACTTGTAAGCATCAGGCCAGTCTTTCTTGTTCCTAGCCGCTTTCATAATTTTCTCCTTTGATTGATAAAAATGTGATCTTGTTATTACATCTCTAGGAATAGTATTAGGGAATGTTTTAGGTCTGGGTAAATGATGAGTGCGATCCTGAATCAATTCAAGCTCCGTTAGATCAGGAATCAGAGCCTTGAAAAAACCAATTAGATAAGAGAATAAGTGTTGTGGTGTAATAGTTTCCTCGATGCCTCTAATCTGCAAATTATTGCGTCTATTTCTATCTTCCATATTGGCCAGTTTGTCTTTAAGTTTTTAATGGTCTTCTTCTAGATTGTTATACCTGTCGACAAGATCTTTGTGTGCATCTCCTCCAATTTCTTCTGTATGTGAGAAGTTCGATTTCCCAAACAATGCAGATTATGTTTCATGTCATCTGCAAAATCTTTAAAATCTTTTTGCATGGTGGATCGCAATTCATCCAGCATTTTCTTCACTGATGGGGGAATTCATCTTCATCGGGAAGAGAGTCGAGTGAAGGAGAAGATCTTCTTGAAATTGCGTTTCCCGCACATTTTCCCAGCGTTTATTGCGAGGGGTAAATAACTCTTTAGCTTTCTCTTGTCTATTGGCAGCTTTCGTATTCATATCAGGTATGGAAATGATCCTTGAGATGTCAGGAGTCTCACGGTGAGTATTTTAAAAAGGTAAGCATGGAATAAATAAGGTTTGAGTCGCTTTCAGGTCTGTGCACTGTCGGAGCTGCTCTACCACACGACCATCATCAGCGAAACCACGCCCCCGCATTTTCATATTTTAAGTCTGATTAACGATATGAATAGCAAAATCTGGCTGCTGCATACAAAGTAACAAAAAGGAAAAAGAAAATATTTACTATGAGACCTGTATCTTAACTGTTTAAATTAAGCCCTATTGTTTAGAAAACTACTGCATTTTTGTAACTCCCAGTTACAAAAATTAAGATCAATAAATGTCATTTGAATAAACACGGTCTCTAAATTACTTCCATGGCATTGATCTCCATCTATTCTATTTAATCTACATTTACTTAAACCATCTATAAATTAAAGGGTATTAATTCTGAATTGTACTTGGGAAGGGCATAATGTCAAAGAAAACTCCTAAAAAAGCGGCTAGTCAATATTCCTGAATTCAGACTCAATCAGCAGATCAGGCCATTTGGAAACCAGTTGGAGGACTTTGGATCAGGAAAATTTCACAATGAAAACCATAGGTTTTCAGCTACCAAATATGCCCCATTCACCCTCAAACACACTCCAAATTTAGCAGAAAAGGCCTTATTGCAAGCATTTCAATTCTCTAGATGGGATCTGGATATTTTAAATAAAATGGGTAAACAAGTTTAAAAAATATTTAAAAAAAAAACAACCCCTCATGTGGCCAGAGGACTGCTGCTGGTCCATAAATCCATGAAAAAATAACAACTTACCTCGGGTTTGGGGGTTGCCTAAAGGACCCAAGGCTCATCAATACATGTAAAATAAAATGATACCCCTCCTACCTCTGCTAATGCTACCTTGCCCAGGTAGGGGGGACGATGCACTTGAAAGAAAGCCTTTGGGTGCTCTGAAAATAATATATTACCTGTTCCTGAAGTCTAGCACCAAAAAAAATTGTTAAAAAAATACTGGCAAAAAAAATGCGACCCCATTCCTAAACATCCATCATTAGAAGAGGATAGATGCAGATCTAATTTTTTTCTATATGAAAATAGTGCAGAGCATACTGGCATAAAAATGTCCAAATTGAAATAAATCAATAAAATTAACACTCACAAAAAAGTGGCACCTCATAAAGTATATTAAAAGGTGCAACAGCGCTGTAACCATTGTCTGTGGTTCTTGCTTTCCCTAGTGTTCCCTGGTGCTTTTGTTTCAAGCTTCCAGTTTGAGCAGTCCTTTTACATGTATGTTCTGCGTGTCTGTGTAGTTTTTTTTATTAGATTCAATTATTCGTTTATTGTTAGTTCTAGTGTTAGGGACTTGTCTATGTGAGGTACCTTGATGTTCGTTGGCAAGTTTATCATCTTATGGCCATCAGGTGTAGCTAAACCCTCGAAAGCAGAAGAAACATCACTAAGCTGTGTAATGGTAACCTCCCACTCCTCCAAATCAGCTGATACACATTCCTAATGCTTCCGGAGGGCTATAATATAGTAGAAGAAACAGGAATAATAATGGACTCCAGACGTAGTGTTCGTCTGTAAAGATCAGTTTAATTCACTGAATTGTACAGCCATATTTGCAATAAAGTGCTCACCCACCCAGTGAATATGAGCGCCTAAGCATTTCGTACCAAAATGTGGCGCTTTGTCAAGGCTGAACTCATAAGGGTGTGCCCATCTATTTAGATGTTACATTCAATACAAACAATTATGGTAATCCTAACATAAATGACATCCATACAAATAGTTAAATAGTCACATATAAATAGGTAGAAATATTAAATGCATATATATATACTAGACAGGAGAAGGACTTAAAATGCTTGTAATTATTAACAATTTAAAGCAGAAAAGTGGTTAATTTGAGTTGTAATAACCTTGAAAACAGTAGGAGGGTTTAGCCAGTGATTTACCCCTTAGTGACAAGACATTTTGACCATGACTTTCCCTTGGTGACAATGGCTGTTTTTACATTTCTGGGGTGTTTGTGTTTAGCTGTAATTTTATTCTCTCTCACATACTGTACCCACCAAATTATATGTTGTCTTTATCGTCATAAGAAGGGCTTTCATTAGATACCCTTATGTTCATCATATCTTATAATTTACTACAAAAAAATAATAAAATATCTTTGACCTAAAATATAATTTGCGCAAATACAGTCATTAAAAAAGACCCCATCTAAATAGTTTCTAAATGTCCCGAGTTCAGAAATATGCATGTTTCCATGTTTTTCTGCATTTTCTTGCAAGTTATGGAGCAAAAAACAAAAATAGTGTTTTTTTCCTTTATGGACTTTTCACCCCAACCCAAACCCTAAATTTAACCGTAACCCTAAATTTAACCCCAACTCTAACCTTATGCTATACCTTAATATATTTTAACTTTAATTTATTTTAACCCTTTCCCTTATGCTAACCATAATTTAATTTTAACCCTAACAGCTAATCTAAGCCTAATGCTAGTTTTAAGCTAATTAAGTTTTTTTTATTGCACTGTTGCTGATTGCCTCTAGGGGCAGTCAAGCAACATATTCAGAGTGACGGAAGGGAAATATTTTCCCTTCCGAAGCTCTGAACACAAGAGGGCATAGCCACATTGACTGAGCATGCTGCTCCCGCAATATAGCGCAAACGATCACTCTGTGGAGCGATCGTGGGTGCCCCAGACACCAACAGAATTTTGGTGCTGGCTATTGCCCCAACATCGAGGCAATATATCTGCACCATCAGAGCAGTTTTTGCGATCATTGATAGCGAAAAACGCTTGTTTCACCATAGGACATGTCAGGCACGTCCACTGTTGGGAACGGAGTTCCCGGCTGGATGTGCCTGACACGTCCATAGTCGCAAAGGGGTTAAAAGCTTTTTTTGGGGCAATCGCTGGCAATGCAATCTGGGTATACACAGGGGTGCCCCCACTAGTTTGCAGTTAGTTTGAGTGAGTATTTTTATGGACATACCAATGATTGCACGCCATCCTATACCCACCTCATCATTATTAATGGTCATACATTCACTTACATCGATAATGCCCTCAAACATGTAGTATATTCAAGTTCAACAGGATTAAATTAATCCCTCTATGTGGCTGGGGTTAAGAGTGAACCAGTAATGTGTGAATAGACGAACAGATCTAGTGTAGATGTGAGTTCACATGTGTACAGATGTTTGGGAAAAGCTAACACAATACATAGCATGTACTTGTTCACAAGGAGAAGAGGAGTGACAATCCCAAATTCACAGGATCTGATCACTGGCTAAATATATGTTTAAAGTCCCATTCTAAATTAATGTCATATGGCTGGCGGGTCTGTAATTAAAGAATCCAAAACATTTCTATTGGTATGCGCAGTAATGCTTTAACCAAAACTTATAGTGCTATTGTGCAATGCACAGACCATCAGAGAATGGAAATCAGGACTTTAAGTTAAGAAGCATATAAATAAGCCCATGATCCAAGTGCGCAGTGTACTGGGGTATTTTTCCTGCAGCATTCTATGTGTATTATCCCTCATGTATCATAGCTGTGTACCAACCAAGTTATTTGTGCTTACTGAATCCTTGGTGTCCTGCTCTATGTAGAAGTGTGTGGAACTATTTCCCCTCATGTATCCACTGTTGGTTTGTTTACTGTACCAAGGACCAAAGGTATCCACCAATTTGTTCTATATCTCTTGCTTAATCTCAACTCTGATTATAACTATAATCAGAAACACCTCACTCCTTGTTTTCTTCTTCACACACAATTAGTAATCTAGTAATCTTGAGAAATAAGTGGTGCACAAATAAGTATTAATCATTCTTATACATGCATTAAGTATTTTTATTAAGAATTTATGCACTAGTAATTTTTCACAATTATTGGCTAATGAGAAGTAGATGCGTAAGTGGGTCGTTGCATTTTACAGACGCTGTAACAGTTTTTTAAAGCACCAAATTCCCGTTTTTTTTTTAAATTCATTTATAGATATTTTAATGAAAAAAGCATATCACCATTTGTGTATTCCTCCATTTGTAAATGTATGTAAATATATATTAATGCATGTAAATAAAGTGGTCAGTGCTGTATAATATGAGAATTGGCAGTGCTATTAAAGGACTTTATGAATTTGACAATATCTTAATGTTTATGATCATGATGAATTATGAGACTAAAGTCAAATATAATTTGAAGCAGCAGTTTTGAGTTGTGAGATGGCTGTGTGGGTATTATCAGGTGTTATTAAGCATATGGAAAGCAGTAAATTTAATCGAGTCTGTTCACTAAAAGATGGGAGGCCGAGATAAGAACTAAAATGTAGAGTTGAGCGGACACCTGGATGTTCGGGTTCATTCTTATGACTGGGGACTCTAGTTCGGTTTATAGAAAGCCAATAGAATTACATGTATTCCATAAGCCAAAAGTCTATAAACCGAACGACATTTGGTTTATAGACTTTCGGTTTATAGAATACATGTAATGCTATTGCTATTCTATAAACCAAAAGTCTATAAACCGAATGTCGTTCGTTTTTATAGACCTTCGGCTTATGGCATACATGTAATACTATTGGCTTTCTATAAACCGAAATAGTGTCCCCATTCCTAAGAATTTCTTATTAATGGGGACTCTATTTCGGTTTATAGAAAGCCAATAGCATTACATACAATGTAATCGCTGAACCCCGAACACCAACACGGACATACAGTGGAATGTCCGTGTTTGGGTCCGGGGTCCAAAAACCATAAAGTTCGGTTCAATTTTTGCAAAGTTGAGATGAGGTGAGGGGAGGTCAAATTTAAGTTTGCAATGTGCCTCATTAAAGCCTATGGCTAAAATGGCTCCCAAAACATCCCCAGGACCCATTACACATTTGGGGAACCAGGGCAAGTGGTCTTGCCCCCCCCCTTTCCCCATAATTACCAGCTGCTAATGCTCACAGCACCTATCCTCTATAATATGGTGGGTCCCCCAATTGTAGATAGTTATAGCTGTGGTTAGCAAGTGATCAAACTTTTAGAGTCTGGATTATTGTCAAGTGTGAATGCCACCAAATTGTAGATAGTTCTTGCTGTGTCTAGCAAGTGATCAAAAAAAAAAAAAAAAAAAAGTTTGTTGTTGCTGTTTTCTCATATCTGTACTTACTTTTGAATCATAAGCTTATAGCAGTAGAGATGTCAGGGTTGTCCCCTTATGTTTGGTCCCTTGCACTCTATTTTATTGAAAAAAGACAAATTACATCTAACATGAAAATTCATCAGTTATTATTAACAGTTAAGCAATATCCATACTTTCACATATTATTTGTGTGTACATTGGGTCACCTAGAGCGATGATTTTTATTTTACAAAGTGTAGGGTATGGTGAATTTTTCCAGATTTTTATGCATTTTGTTTGTAGTTATTTATGTTATCATTCTGCATAGTGTTTTATAAAATCGAACCACACGTCAAAACATTTTAAATGGCCATAGAGACGCATTTGTTTTGAGGGAGTGGCTGATGGTGTGGCTATGGGTGAGGATTTACTTTCAAGTGATTTATGTATTTTATATAATTTAATAACTAATTTATACTAAAAATAAACGAATACATTAACTCAATAACTGCATTTTAAACATACAGCATTATGTGTTTCAATGCTGTGGGGCTCAGTGATTCTGATTCTGTGCTTTTGAAAAGAGGAACTTTTTGAAAAGAGGAACCTGATTGGTTGAAAAAAGGGACAGGGAGATTTGGGTCAAAAATAGGGATGGTCCCTCCTGCAATACTGACATGCATATTACTGAAAACGAAAACGTTTCTATATCTCCATATAAATGGTTGTTAAGTGACACATGATTTGTTTACATGGTGAATAAGCGATGACTCAAAATTCTGAAATTATTTATTGAGTACTTTAATATTCCTGCATTTCTGTGTCTCTGTTCTGTGGCTGATGTAACAATAGCTATTAGCTATCAATGAGTTTAAAATTAAACTGAACTACTTTCTAAAAAATAATGGTTTGTCAAAAATTGTTGCTGTAATCTACTTATATTTTTCATCCCATAAGGAAATGAAATTTTACACCTAGCTGCTCATAATCCTTGTGAATAAAAAAAAAATTACTTAATTCAATTGGTACAGCACATATTTTATTATAACAAGCAAAGCCTAAGTCATGCGGCACAAAAATGTGTGCTTGATATTATAATTTCTGCCATATGGTATGCTTTTCTGATATGTACTATAAGGGGTAACTATCACTTTTGTTAAGTTAATTTTTGCTTTTTTTTGTGGTATAAATTACAAAACTGAATCCCCAAAGTTTCATTATAATTCTCTGTTCTTGTTTAAGCGGCTTTGCACATCTCCCATCACTGCATAAAATACCCATTTGTAATTATGTTTAACCTTTTGGAAAGCCTCTGTGTAAAGTCAACTCATTAATCTTTAACCTGACAAGCCTTAGGGGCTCAGAAATCAGTGCAACCATGTATTAGAGGTGCAGAGATCACAGAATGGAAATACAAAGGGGTAATTAGTGGGAAGTGTGAAAAGCAAGAGAACAAAACTTAAGGGATATGATTATCTTATTTTATATGTCAACCGGCAGCATGGACAAAGGTATTCAATATTCTATAAAATAAATAAGAGCATTAATCTTAGTTGCAAAATGCACTCTCATTATGTAGCTAAAATTAACCTATGTAGAGACCTATGAAAGGGAGAAACGTATAGATTGATGTAGTATATGTGCTATGAAATTATCTGTCAGGTATCAAGTTGAACTAAACATATGATGTATAGGTATGAAAAAGCTATAACAGAGATATTTCTAACTATTCCCAAGTGATCACAGCTGGATCTGACAAAATTAGAAGCAACAACCCAGCTGTTTTTATGTGAGGATATTTTGTAAACTTTATATGTTGGGGTAAGGTGAGAGCCCATAAGGGCAAACTTTTTATTTCATAATGAGATATGGGACTGATAAACAGAAGAGTGTATTTTTTTTCCTTCTACCTTACGTTGGATCTAATTTATTTGTACACGCTATTTTATGACTTTTGTATAAGACTAACCAAAGTGCAATTATCCAAACCTTTTCTAACGTAATGTAACATTTTGTTAATATGCTGATTTTTTAAAATTAATGTTAGGACCAGGACTCTACTTGGCTGAGGAACAACATGAGTTGAAAGTGAGTGCATGTGAGTGAACAAACACACATCTGGAGATTTATCATCTTTATGCTAAATGGCAGCCTTTTAATGCCACTGGTATTGAAATGTAACCTTAAAAAAGACCTTATTATTGGAATACATTTGACTTTTAGATACAAGTAAATACAGGAAATATAATGGGAAAGAAAAAGGAAAGATACAAAACATGACAAGAGCTCATCAATGTTTTTCTTGCCTAAATAAAACAAAGACAATATAGATAAAACAGGGACTGAGGGTTTGATGTCTCCAAAGGACTCAGTGGAGAGTGGGGTGACAAGCAAAGCAAACTTCGCACACGCCAGGAGGAAGCCTACAGATAGCGTGAAAGCTGTACTGACCTATCTAAGCCATTGGAGGCTTCACCTTGGACTTTTATATGCTTTTCAATTTTTTTATTGCTTATATATTTATATATATATATATATATATACATATATATATATATTTATATAAAAATCCAAACTTGTGTACCCCACTACTGGGGACCAAAGAATCACGCACTCACAAGGTTTAAGCAAAAAAATATAAATGTCGATATATTACAGTGTAAACGTACAAGGCATCAAAAATTGACGTTTCGGTTCCTACCAGGAACCATTATCAAGACTCAGTTCCTGGTAGGAACCAGAATGTCGATTTTTGATGCCTTGTAAGTTTATACTGTAATATATCGACATTTATATTTTTTTGCTTAAACCCCATGAGTGCGTGATTCTTTGGTCCCCAGTAGTGGGGTACACAAGTTTGGATTTTTGTATATCAGCGACACAGCACCCAGGTCCTTCAACCTAGCTGATTTTGTTTATGCTGAGTGCTCCAATTTTGGATATATATATATATATATATATATATATACACTTGAAGGCTATTTATCTGAAGGAAGCAGGCGAATACTGAGCCAGGCGAATCCAGGTGAACATCTACTAAAGTGAACAAGCTGCTTAAGTGGAGGAGTTAGAGGAGTAAGAAGCAAAGAAGGAAAGGGTATTTTTATTTTTAATTGCAAGGGGAGCACTGTTTATTTTGTGTGTATTTTGGTTAAAGTTTGGTTGAAAAAAAAAAAAGAACCTGTTTTGGAGGGAAAAGGTTTGCAAGGCTGTTTGCAATCAGTTAATTAACCTTCTCTGGGAAACTGTTTACTTGAAGTTTATTTATCTGGAGGAAGCAGGCGAATACTGAGCCAGGCGAATATCTGCTAAAGTGAACAAGCTGCTTAACCCCTTGCCGACAAAGGACGTGCCAGGCACGTCCTGGGAGAATCTCCCTTAATGACAAAGGACGTGCCTGGCACGTCCTGCAGTGAATGAAGCGGTTTTCACGATCAACGATCGCGAAAACCGCTTTAACAGTGCTGGTCTATTGCCTCGACATCAAGGCAATAGCCAGCACCGATATTTCTATTTTGGGACCCCCACGATCGCCCCACAGAGCGATCGTGGGGAGCCATATTGAAGGAGCATGCTGCTCCGTCAATATGGCTAAGTCCTCTGCCGGTCTGAGCTTCGGAAGTGAAAGTAACTTCACTTCCGTCGCTCTGAATATGCTACTTGACTACCCCTAGTGGTAGTTTAGTAGCATTGCAATGGAAAATAATTAAAATACATATTTAATTAAATAAAAACAGGTTATTTAGCTATATTAGCCTATAGGGTTAAAATTAAATATTTTTTAGCATAAGGGATAGGGTTAAAATTAAATTAAAGTTAAAAAATATTAAGGGATATAATAAGGATTAGAGTTGGGGTTAAATTTAGTGTTAGGGTTAAATTTTGGGTTCGGGTTGGGGTCAAAAGATCAATATAGGAAAAAACCAAAAAACACTATTTTTGGTTTTTGCCCCATAACTCGCAAAAAAATACTGAAAAATATGGAAACATGCATATTTTGGAACTTGGGACAACATTTAGAAACTATTGAGACGGGGTCTTTTTTAATGATTTTATTTTTGTAAATTATATTTTAGGTCAAAGTTAGAAAAAGTGGGTTTTTTAAAATTTTTCATCATATTTTATGATTTTTTTTGTAGTAAATTATAAGATATGATGAACATAATGGTATCTAATGAAAGCCCTTCTTATGACGATAAAAACAACATATAATTTGTGTGGGTACTGTATGTGAGAAAGAAAAAAATTACAGCTAAACACAAACACCCTAGAAATGTCAAAACAGCCATTGTCACCAAGGGAAAGTCACGGTGAAAATGTCTTGTCACTAAGGGGTTAAGTGGAGGAGTTAGAAGCAAAGAAGGAAAGGGTATTTTTATTTTTTACTGCAAGGGGAGCAATGTTTATTTTGTGTGTATTTTGGTTAAAGATCGGTTAAAAAAAAAAACTGTTTTGGAGGGAAAAGGTTTGCAGGGCTGTTTGCAATCAGTTAATTAACCTTCTCTGGGAGTCTGTTTACTTGAAGGCTATTTATCTGGAGGAAGCAGGCGAATGCTGAGCCAGGCGAATCCAGGTGAATATCTACTAAAGTGAACAAGCTGCTTAAGTGGAGGAGTTAGAAGCCAAGAAGGAGTTAAAAGGCAAGAAGGAGGGTAAAGTATAAATCATTTTTGATTCTATTTATATTGTGTGGTTTACATTAGAGAGCATGTTGGACAATGCCACTAAGTGCATGTCTTGCAGCATGTATGGGTATGGGTCCATACCGCTGCTGCAGATGTGAGCAGGTTGCTGCTTTGGAGAATATAATATTAGATCTAAAGAGACAACTGGCAACACTTAGGGACATAAGCAACATGGAGCGGAGTTTACTGCTCACGTCGCAGGCATTGGCTGGGGCCAGTGTAGAGGATGGTGATGATGGAGGAGAAGAGGTTTCTAGGGCAGAGAGCTGGGTTAGTTGTGTAAGGGGCAGTAGGGGTCGGAGTGCTAGGGAGGCTTGTTCTGAGCTGGTTCACCACAACATGTTTGCCAGCTTGTGTGAGGATGCTGGGGGGATTAGCTCAGAAGAGGCATTTCTGGGGCAGGCGGACTCTCCTAGCAGCCAGGTGAGTAGCCTCTCCAGCACAGTTGGGAGCCAGGACATTAGGAAGGCTAGACAGGTTGTGGTGGTAGGGGATTCTATTATTAGGAAGGTAGATAGGGTAATCTGTCGCCAGGACCCTGAATGCCGAACTGTATGTTGTCTCCCGGGTGCTCGGGTTCGGCATGTTGCGGACCGGGTAGGCAGATTATTGGGAGTGGCTGGGCATGATCCAGCGGTCATAGTACACATTGGTACTAATGACAAAGTTAATGGTAGGTGGGGGGTCCTTAAAAATGATTTTAGGGAACTAGGAAATAAGCTGAAGGAAAGGACCTCCAAGATAATATTCTCAGAAATATTACCAGTACCACGCGCTACGTCAGGGAGACAGCGGGAGCTTAGGGAGATTAATGCGTGGTTGCGAAGGTGGTGCAAGAAAGAGGGATTTGGGTTCTTGGAGCACTGGGCAGACTTTGCAGTCGGCTACAGACCCTATGAATGGGATGGGCTGCACCTCAATGATGAGGGGCTGCAGTATTAGGGGAGAGGATGGCTAGAGGATTAGATGAGCTTTTAAACTAAGCTCTGGGGGGAGGGTCAAGATCAAAATGAAGCAATGGAAGCTAGAGTAGATTGGAAGGTGGGCCTAGCTATGGCAAAGGAGGAGGAAAGCACTGGTGGGGTTAACATAGATCATAGGGCATTACGTGTTTGTCAACTAAACAGAAAATGGGTAGTAATCTTAAATGTCTTTTAGCAAATGCAAGAAGCTTGACAAACAAAATGGGTGAGCTGGAGATACTGGTAAGGGCTGAACAGTATGATTTAATCGGAATCACAGAAACGTGGTGGGATGAGACCCACGACTGGACAGTTAATTTACAAGGCTACTCACTTTTTAGAAAGGACAGAGTAAATAGAAAAGAGGGAGGGATTTGTCTATATGTAAAATCCTAAACTAAAGCCCAGTATTAAAGAAGGTGTGCATGATGTAACTGGAACTGATGTGGAGACACTGTGGGTGGAGATTAGCTTAGACGCTAAAAAGAATCGCACATTACTTGTAGGTGTATGCTACAAGCCACCAAATATTAGCATTGATGGAGAAGATAAGCTTTTATTACAAATTGAAAAGGCTGCAAATCTGAATGAAGTTCTAATCAAGGGAGATTTTAATTACCCAGATATAGATTGGAATTGTGGCACAACTAGTTCCGCTAAGGGCAGCAAGTTTCTGAACCTGCTTAATAACAATTTTATGGCACAATTAGTAGACACCCCAACTAGAATTGATGCCGTTCTGGATTTAGTAGAAACAAACAATGAGCAGCTTATCTCAAACATCAAAGTAAGAGAACACTTGGTCAATAGTGACCATAACATGGTTTAGTTTAAGATTAATGTAAAAAAGCAAATTGGTAACTACGCCACCAAAACACTCAATTTTAGAAGGGCCAACTTTGATGGACTAAGGGCATCAATTGAACATTTAGACTGGGAACAATTGTTTTCTGGACTAAACACAGAAGACAAGTGGAATGCCTTTAAGCACACGTTACAAAAGTACACATCCCAATATATACCTTTGGGAAACAAATACAAAAGACACAAATCAAAACCAATGTGGCTTACCGGTAATGTGAAACAGGAAATGCAAAACAAGAAAATGGCATTCAAACATTATAAAAGCAAGGGATCAACATTATCATTTATAAAATACAAAGATGCCAACAAAGCCTGCAAAAAGGCAATTAAAATGGCTAAATTGGAAAACGAGAAAAGAATTGCTAAGGAGAGTAAAATTAATCCCAAATTTTTTTATAAGTATATAAATGGAAAAAAGCTAAAGAGGGAAAATGTTGGGCCCTTGTTATCCCAAATTGGAAATTTGGTAAGTGAGGACAGAGAGAAAGCAGACATTTTAAATAATTTTTTTTCTTCTGTTTATACTAAGGAACAACAGATGGATGAGCCCCTGCTACTGGAAGTTACGGAACAGTCACCGCAAACATGGGATTAGCTGACAAAAGTGTTTAAGCAATTAAACTCTGTTAAGATAGACAAGGCCCCAGGGCCAGATGGTATACACCCAAGGGTCCTTAGAGAGTTAAGCATAATTCTGGCCAGACCAATATTTATGATCTTTAGGGATTCTTTCAGTTCAGGTATAGTGCCAACATACTGGCGAAAGGCGGATGTCATTCCAATATTTAAAAAGGGATCACAATCTCTGCCTGTTGATTATAGGCCAGTGAGCTTGACATCTGTAGTGGGGAAATTATTTGAAGGATTACTAAAGGTGTACACTCAAGAATACATCTTGAATCAGAATATAATTACTAAAAGTCAACATGGTTTTGTGAAAGACAGGTCTTGTCAAACAAACTTAATAACATTCTATGAAGAGGTCAGTAAAAATATAGATCTAGGTGTGGCAGTTGATGTGATTTATTTGGATTTTTCTAAAGCATTTGATTCAGTTCCACACAAAAAGTTACTCTACAAATTGAGAGAAATAGGATTGGGGGCAAATGTATGTATTTGGATTGAAAATTGGCTAAAAGATAGAACACAGAGGGTTGTTGTAAATGGAAAAGCCTCAAATTGGGCCCGGGTATTGAGCTGAGTACCTCAGGGGTCTGTTTTGGGATCTCTTCTTTTTAATATGTTTATTAATGATCTCCCACGTTGTGCTGATCTCCCACGTTAGGTATGGTAATAAAGACTAATCTTGATGTTTTTTCTTTTCAGGAAGATTTGGACAGAGTGGGGGACTGGGCAAGAAAGTGGCATTTGAGGTTCAATATAGACAAATGTAAAGGTGTGCATTATGGGAAAAATAATAACAAAGCAACATATACGTTAAATGGTATTTCCCTGGGAAAATCTACTAACAAAAAGGATTTAGGAATCATTGTAGATAACAAACTTGGCAACAGTGCCCAATGCCAGTCAGCAGCTGCAAGGGCCAATAAGATATTGGCATGTATAAAACGAGGTATAGATTCACGGGGGGAGGACATCATCTTGCCTCTTTACAAATCAATGGTAAGACCTCACCTTGAATATGCAGTACAATTCTTGGCACCAGTCCTTAAAAAGGATATTAAGGAACTATAAAAAGTGCAAAGGAGAGCTACAAAATTAATAAGGGGATTGGAGGATCTTAGTTATGAAGAGAGTCTTAAAAAATTGCATTTATTTACTTTAGAAAAAATGCGTCTTAGAGGGGATATGATAACATTATATAAATATGTGCAGGGCCAATATAAGGAGCTCTCCAGGGACCTGTTCATTAACAGGAATGTACAAGGAACAAGAGGTCACCCCCTGAGACTGGAAGAGCAAAGATTTCATAAACAGCAAAGGAAGGGATTCTTTATGGTAAGGACAATAAAGTTATGTAACTCACTGCCAAGAGAGGTAGTGCTATCAACCACAATAGATGCATTTAAAAATGATCTGGATGTTTTTTTAGAAAAGCAGAACATACAGGGGTATTAATAATAGAATAAGCATTAATAATAGAGCTTATTGATCCAAGGAGAAATCTGATTGCCCTTTTGGAGTCAAGAAGGAATTTTCCCCCTTAGGAGGCAAAATTCGAAATAACTTCCTTAGGGGTTTTTTGCCTTCTTTTGGATCAAAACGCTGGAATTATAGGTAGATGGGTTGAACTTGATGGACTTTTGTCTTTTTTCAACCTAAATTACTATGTTACTATGTTATATATATATATGGTGTTTCCTTTTTACATTACTGCCGGATCTCTACACTCTATTTGTACCCTGGGAATCCTGCTGTGCTGCTATTTCCGGAATACATATGTAAGCTACCTATGTGTTTTTCATTAAAAATGTATACTTCGTGATATACTTACCTTGCAATCTCTTCTTCCAATCACACTCTATGAGACGCTGGATGAGGAGAAGGAAGTGACCATCACATGTTGCATTAGATGAGCTTTACCCTGTCAACAGTTTGGTGAGTGCAATAGCATAAATTTTCTGCACTTTACTTTACACTAAGACTGTACTGTACTATATTGTTTTGTATTTTTTCTCTTGTATATTGATACTGAGACCTTCATGACCATCTTCCACTGTGCCTAGGATTGACCATCTTTTCAGGCAATTATTGGATTTCTTTTTACTGTTTGTTTGGTTGGGGTAATAGAGCGCACCTACCATATTTTTTGCTGTCTGCAATCTATTTCTCAAAGCAAACTTAGTGACTCAAGCAAGTTTTAAAACAAAGAAAGCGTGATTGATCACGCTTTGTGGTTTTAAGCCATTTTTTTTATTTAGGTATTGACCCCTATCCTGAATCCACCACAACAGGGCAGGATTATAAAGAAAAAATAAATTGGTAAGCTATTACTAAAATTATCCAGCATACATTTGTATCACTAATTAATGAAATTTTATTACATCAGCTAATTACCATCCCACATATACTCTGATCCATCTAAATAGAGGAAAAGCCTTTTTCACATTTTCCACACTTGTATCTAACAAAAGTAAGACATCTCAGTTGAACTTCTATTCTTGGCTTCTCCCTGCAACATCAACGGGGAAATAGAAATGTATCCAAAGTTTGATGTTCTAAATATGTTTGTACTAGAAATGCATGTTCCTTCCCCTGTTCTTTGAAACAAATTTTATTTTAAACAAAAAAAATCTCTTTTTTTAAACAAACATGTATGTTAACATACAATTTGGAAAAACATGTATTTGAACAAAGATAAAATGTCTTGATTTTATTCTGATCAAAGTTGTATTTGTTTTAATTCTAGAGGAATTAAGAGAAGCACTTAAAGGAGAAATAAAAAATTGGCTACCAGGAGATAAAACATGGAATCTCTGCCCTAACGACTAATTTAAAAATCTATAAAACAAAGTGGAAGCCTTGCAAACACAATGTCAATGAGTGGAAGACAGTCACAGTGCAATAGAAAAAAAATGTAAGCTATGGAACTAAAATTAAGCTCTCGTAGAAACAATTTAATAGTGAGAAACATTCCTGAGGCATACACACAAGATAAAATAAGAGGATTTAAAGAATCAATTCTGAGAGCAAATAGAGAAAAAGTAATGAAAGATATCAGATTTAAAAATCTACAATTTTTTCCAGACTTCTCGTTTTCCACCAGAAGCTAGCACAATACATTTGGGATGGATCTAAAAACTCTCAGAGAACATAACACCAAAGAAAGACTTTTAGCAGGAGTAAGATTTAGGAAACCCAGAATTCTATCATTAGACAATGGTTAAGTGCATATCAGTAAATGTCCAAGGTTTTAATTTTCCTTTTAAAAGAAGTAGAATATATTGTTTCATTAAGAAGGAAAAACATTGAGATTGCCTTTTTCCAAGAAACTCACTGGAGGGGGTGTGATGAGTTAAGATGGGGGGGAGGCTTTTCCCCTTGGTTTTCCATTTGTCTATGTATGACAAGAAAAAGAGAGCTGTGGCCATAGTGTTCACTAGCAATTTAAAGATAGAAATAAAATATGTAGAACAAGGGAGATACATGATAAAAGTAGACAAAATGGACAATGATAGATACACATTAATAAATATTAATTTGATATCACAGGATGGATGCTATCAGTGATTATATCTCTATACGCGCAACCAACTGCTATGGTAGTGGGCCATAACCTATGCTCACAATGCTTTGAACTACAGAACGGTACTAGGAAGGGATGCCCCTTATCTCTCATCCTTTACATTATATCCCTGGAACCATTGGTGATCAATATAAAAAAAAGCCTAACCTCAGAGGTTTAACAATTAAAAAAGAAGAACTGGTGGTCCCCCTGTATGCAGATGACATTCTTGTAACCATGATTAACTTAGTAACTTAGTTCTGTACATCTTTTACAGAAGAGCTCTCTATCTGTAGCAAAATATCTAATTACAAACTCAATTTAGACAAAAAGATAGCCACATGTCAGGATATTAAAAAAGAAACAAAGGAAAGGACTTTGTATACCTAGGGATCACTATACCCAGGAAAAATAACAGGATAATGGAAACTCATTTTACAAAGCTGTTAAGACAATCCAAAAGCAGGTTGAAGGAGTGGTACGGAGCTGAATTGTCATGGTGGGGTAGAATTAACACCCTAAGATCTTATCTACTCCCTAAATGGTTATACATGTTCCGTATTATCCCACTAACTATCCCAAACAGCTGATTGGACCTAGTGCAGAACAGCTTTAGAAACTTTGTATAGAAAGGTAAAAACCTGCGGATTAATATGGGGAACTTAGCGGCAAAAACATCAAATGGGGGGAAGGTTTCCCCCTAATAAAGCAATATAATTAATCCACGATCCTCATCAATAATATGCAAAGGGAATCATCATGACAAGAGGGGTGGTACCAGGTGGAAGCAGAGCCATGCAAAGTCAAAGTTTTTAATTCAATAATGGCGAAATTAGAACACATAGGAACAAAGAAAGAGATAGATCAGTGCCTGAAAACTAAAAACATAATTCCTTTATGGTATAGACTGAAAAAATATATATCAGTGTGGATAAGCAAGGGGGAAAAAATGTAGGGTTTACATGTAGATACAAATCAAGGCACATCTTTTGCCTGCTTATAAAGGGAATATAACTTATCCAGCAACAATATCTTTAAATTTGAAAGTCAAGAACTGCCTGAATTAACATAAAGTAAAAGAGGAGTCAACAATGGTTCAAAAATTGGACAAAGTGTTTGGGACAGACAAAACTAAGGGGGTAGTCACAAGATGCATAGTATGTATTAGACAGAAGGATTGAGAGACACACCAATTGCGCCAAATTTACAAGTGAATTACAGATCTCAATAAATAAGAAAAAAAAATGGTTTGACTCTTTCTATAAATTAAATAGAAGTGTACATGATCTTTCCATAATAGAAACTCACTTTAACCCCTTAGTGACAGAGTGCTATGCTGCATTTGATGTACCTTGAAGACCAGAATTCCATTATTTTTGTCATATGTTTACTGAACTGTGATTTTATTTCTTTGTGTTCAGTCCACCCACACAAATTATATATAATTTTTTAAAGGATGGATAGGGCTTTCATTTGATACTATTATTTTCATCATATGATATAATTTACTATTAAAAAATATATAAATTATGATGAAAAATATGTCATAAAAAACACTTTTTCGAACTTTAATCTGATTTTTTGATAAACAATTACAAATTATAAAAAAAACCCTGTCTATATACTGCTAATATTTGTCCTGAGTTTATAAATACCAATGTTTCCATGTTTGTCTTTATTTTATTTCAAGTAATAGGGCAATAAACAATATTAGTGTTTTTTGTGTGTTTTCTAACCATTTTCTTTTACAGTGACCTTTAAACCCCAACCCTAAATGTACCCCAACCCTAAATCTACCCTAACCCTAAATCTACCCCCACCTCTTAATCTAACCTTTGTACTCACCCAAACCCACCTGAAACCCTAATTATAACCCTAATTATGACCCTAACCCTAGATCTAGGTTTAGTTGATCAAGGGTTAGCTTTTTCCATTTATTTATTTACTTATTTAATTTGTTTCCCCTCTAACTGTAATATTACTTACTGCTTCTAGGGGTGGCTTGTCCTATATATATATATATATATATATATATATATACATTTTAAATATAGGGGTGGCTTGTCCTATATATATATATTTTAAATAGCTTATCTGAGCAACAATGAGGGGGAAATCCATAAACCCACAGAACATAACAAATCTCTTTGCAGACTTTTATGCTAAATGTTATATCCATAAAAATAACAAACAAATCTATCAAACATCACATGAACAAATTGGGGAATTCCTCTCTTCTATAAATATTGCTAAAGTTTCTCCAAAGCAGGCCCAACATTTGATAGAACCCATTACTACAGCAGAAACGGAAATGACAAATCCTTACTTTCTAATAAGTCCCCAGGCCTGGATGTTTTTTTCAAATGTCTATTGTTAATGTTATCGCAATTTATTGTCTCCATATTTGAACAAATTATATAATGCTAGCTAGAAGCACATATCACAACTAGAGTTGAGCGAACACATGGATGTTCGGGTTCGCCCGAACTTCGGGAAAAAGTCCAGGTTCGGGCTCGAACCTGAACCCGAACTTGACCCCGAACCCGAACCCCATTGAAGTCAATGTGGACGTGAACTTTTGGGCACTAAAATGCCTCTAAAAAAGTCCTGGGGCTAGAGGGCTGCAAAAGGAAGTAAAATGTGGGTAAGAGTAGAACAAGTGCCCTGCAAACAAATATGGATAGGGGAATAACTTCAAATAACCTAAAATACATACAAATTAAAAATACAGCTGAGCCATAAAATAGCACTAGATGGAATCTTTGATTTTAGCTTTGGAAGAACATAAATCTAAATCTAAAGCATGGCTGCCAAGAGGATCAACAGAATTATCCATTTGAGAGAGGGTTGGAGTGCAGGGTATTCTCTTTCAGTTTATACTAAGTGACCCATCGGTTGAGGAGGTGGTGACTGTGGTGGTGTAGGTGGAAGCAGCGCTGGAGGAGGAGGAGGAGGAGGAGGTAGCCAGAATTTTTCAAAGTGCGCTGTAAGCACAGTATTTGACGGTTCTATTTGACTCTCAGATATGAAGTGCACCGCAAGACGCAAATGTACTATTTACCACCCAAAACTATTAGAATTTTTCAAAGTGCGCTGTAAGCACAGTATTTGACGGTTCTATTTGAATCTCATATATGAAGTGCACCGCAAGACGCAAATGTACTATTTAGCACCCAAAACTATTAGAATTTTTCAAAGTGCGCTGTTAGCACAGTATTTGATGGTTCTATTTGACTCTCAGATGTAATACATGTAATGCTATTGCTATTCTATAAACTGAAATAGAGTGCCCATTCATAAGAATAGGTCAATTGACATTCGGTTTATAGACTTTCGGTTTATAGAATAGCAATAGCATTACATGTATTCCATAAACCAAAAGTCTAGAAACCGAATGTCTTTCAGTTTATAGACTTTCGGTTTATTTAATACATGTAATGCTATTGGCTTTCTATAAACCGAAATAGAGTCCCCATTCACAAGAAATTCTCATGAATATGGACTCTATTTCGGTTTATAGAAAGCCAATAGCATTACATACAATGTAATCGCCGAACTCCAACACGAACATACACGAGTTCGGGTCCGGGGTCCAAAAACCGTAATGTTTGGTATGAACCCGAACAGTGCGGTTCGGGTTCGCTCAACACTAATCACAACTGTTCCTAAACCAGGTAAAATACCAGATACATGTCAAAACTTCAGGCCTAATTGACTCCAACTACCAAGTAGGGTTTGTACACTCCAGACAAGCACCTGAAAATACACAGAAATGTACATAGAATAATCACAAATTAGTTCTGGTGTGTTTGTGTCTTTTTTGGACTTTTTTTTTTTTTTCTCTTTCCTTGTGTGTATTTATATTTATAGATATAGAAGATAATTCGGTTAGAAGACTCACAAGTATTACATAAATGATTTACATATTAAGACAATTTTGAATATAATATACTAAATAAATAGGCAAATAAGTTCACCAGTAATAACAAATCACTTCACTTGAACACCCGTTAAAGCATTGCTAACGCACTTATAAATAGAGCTGTCTCACAATGTGGACTGAGAAACAACAATATACAGCTGTTATAATATAATATAAAATAAGTTATCGAATAGGAGTTGTGGTTTTTTTTTTTTCTTTTCCTCATCTCCTCTTCTTCTTTTTCTCTCTTCTTTTTTGCTTCCCCCCTCGCCACCCATGTTCGGTTCTCCTCTCCCTTGGTACGTTTGGTATTTGGTTTAGACAGTACTTACCCGACCTCAGAGAAAAGAACAATCTAAAGTAGAAATTAGCAGGTCAGCTACAGCCGCGTCCATTGGCGTGTCGCGGATGGGACCTCGACCAAGATAATTTGGAAGATTGCCGGGAGGGTCCCCTCAAAATGGGGGGGCTCCCTCGGTGGCAATCTCTGGGATCCTGGGGTTTCCCCGGACTCACAAAAGGGAGGGAAACGGTGCTCCCGTTTTGGGAGATAATTGTTCAGGCGTAGTCTAGGTGCGGACCAACGTATGATATATGTTATATGTTGTATGAATGTGGTCGTGGGGGGGGAAGACTCTCGGGGGGCGTGGCAGAACGATGGATGTAGGTTATGGATAAAAGAAAATTAAAATCGCATCTATTAACGCTCAGGGGATAAATTCACCTCATAAAAGAAGCATTATTCTGAATTTTTGGTGAAAAGAACAAATTCATGTCTGTGGGTTACAGGAGATACACTGGAGAAATGATCAAAAAAATCGAGCATTCCCTCTAGTGATTTGTGCCTCACTGGAGGAGAAGGCAGCAAAGAGGAGTGGCCATCCTGTTTTCTTCACTTCTGGCGGTCAAACTTATATACCAAGAATCTGATCCTGAGGGTCGATACATACTTGTGATATGCAAAATAAATAATGTCTTATATACAATACTCAATATGTATGCTCCCAACCATTCTCCAGTGCGGTTTATCGGAAGGACGTTAGCGAGATTAGAGAAAATAAAGCAGGGACAGTGTATAGTTATGGGAGATTTTAATTGTCAACTCGAACCAGTTCTAGATAATATCTCTGACCATGGGGTGACAAAGAACAGAAACACAATCAGCAGCGCAAATAAATTCTGAGAAATATTGACTAAATATGCGTTGCTGGATGTGTGGCGGGTGTTTCATCCCGAGGAGAGAGACTTTTCCTGCTTTTCCCGCTCCCACTTAGTATACTCCAGAATAGATTTAATACTGACAGGAGCAAGTGTTACCAAATCGGTCAAAAAGATTAACATTGTTACCATCCCATGGTCAGATCACAACATGATATTAATGGAGATACAAGATCAATATAAAAAGACTAGGACGCAATGGAGACTTAACAAACTATTACTGCGTAAAAAAGGAAATGGAATATCTAAAAAAGATGTCTGACCTCTTCTTTCAAGAAAACAGGGAGAAAGAGGTAAGCCCAGACATCACTTGGTGCGCATATAAATGCGTGATAAGAGGATACCTCATAAAAATTGGAGCAAAAGAAAAACATGCTAGGGAGGCCACTCTGGAGGAGTTGTATCATGAGCTTTATGAATTGGACCAGATAAACAAAATTAAACCCTCGAGGGAGATCACCGAGAAAATAACACAAACCCAGAACCGCATAAACGAGGGATTGATAGTCAAAGCAAACAGAAATTTAGAATATCTAAGGAGGAAGTGGTATTACCACGGCAATAAGGCCGAAAAAGAACTTACAAATAAAATTAAAAAAGAAAAAGCTGAAAAAGTAATATCTGGCCTTAAGCATGGGGATAATATGGTACTTCTCCCAGAAAAAATAGCGGATCTCTTTAAATCATTCTACAGCTCACTATACAATTCCCCAGAAAATATAGATTCGACCCAGTTTGAAAAATTCTTTGTAGACCTAAATTTACCAAAGGTTACCAAATCACAGTTAGAAAATTTAAATCTTCCTATTTCAAACTCAGAATTAGACAGAGCCATAAACAAACTGAAAAACAACTAAACTTCGTGCCCAGATGGCTTTAGTAACGAATTCTTTAAGATATTCAAAGAAAATATTAAACAAGATATGATAAAAGCATTTGAAGAATTCGGGACCCAAAAACCAATTCCAGAAGAACTTTAACGGGCCCACATTGTTCCAATTCCTAAGCCAAATAAAAACATGGAACTAGTGGTTAATTACAGACCAATTACCCTGTTAAATGTGGACGCAAAGATCTATGCTTCGATATTGGCAGAGAGACTAAAAAAAATAATCCATAAGTTGATCCATCCGGACCAAACAGGATTCGTCTCAGGTAGACTTTGTTCTAGTAACATCAGAAGAATGGTAGATTTGATGGAGCTCGCCCAGCGGAGTGGGACGCCCCAGCTGGCCCTGTCTTTGGACGCCGAGAAGGCCTTCGACAGGGTCAGCTGGGGCTTCCTCAGGGAGACGTTGTTAAGATTCGGATTCTCAGGAAGCATCTTTGAAAAAATAATGGCTCTGTACACTAACCCTGTAGCTAGAGTATATAGCAGCGGGTTCACCTCTGAGTGGTTTTAGATATCAAATGGAGTTAGACAGGGTTGCCCGCTATCACCCTTATTGTACATATTGTCAGTTGAACCTCTTGCAGAGAAGATCCGTAACAATGATAAAATCAAGGGCATAAAAACATCGAAAGGGGAATCCAAAATAATATTATATGCAGATGAGGAATACTCAAAAATCTCAGGGTATAAGGTCAACAGGGGTAAATCTGAAGCTCTGGCAGTCAACCTGGGGGACGAAGAAAAAATCTATCTGGCGAAATTAGGGGGTTTTGAATGGGCTGAAAAGCATATAAATCACATAGGAATAAAAATAGTAACAAATCCGGCAAAAATAGTTGAAATAAACTTTCTGCCAATGTTGTTGCAAATGAACAAGAAGCTACAGGAGTTAAAATCAAGTAATATTTCATGGCGTGGAAGAATAAACATGATCAGGGCATATATGTTACCTAAACTAACATATCTCTTCAACATGATACCACTGATAGTTCCAAAGCCATGGTTACAGCTGGCTCAAACCTCAATGCTAAACTATATATGGCAAGGTAAAAGACCCCGTTTACAAACTGCACTTCTTATGAAGAAAAGCAAAAAAGGAGGCCTCGGCATCCCTAATATAGAAACATATCACCAGGCGTGTATTATATTTCAAGCTTTAAATACACGAAAAGAATATAATATAAGAGAGGGATGGTATCATGTTGAACAGGAGTTGGCAGGGGTGGAAGATCTGAGCACTATATTCTGGAACACTGGAAATAAGAATTTGATAAACTGTCTCAGCAAAGAAACCTCCCAAGTAGACAAATATTCACTTATCTGAGGATGAAGGGTTATATAGATAAACATTTATACAAAGGGCAATCCTAAAGAGTTGAAATATTGGGGGAACTCTTAAAAGCAGAGGAAATCAAAAAAACAATCTCTAAATGCTTAAAATTGTTTCATAGTGAGCGGGAAGATACGGAAATCCCAGCTAAAATTAAATGGGAAGGAGAACTGAGAATTAGTATAGATCTTAAAGATTAGCTAAACTCCATAAATACAGTGGCGCAGGCGGTACACTGCCAAAACCTAACGGAGACACACTATAAGATACTAAACCGCTGGTACATGGTCCCTGTTAGGATAGCAAGGATGTTTCCAGGTACAAGCGACACATGTTGGAGATGCAGGAGTGGCAAAGGAGACATGCTACATACGCGGTGGAGCTGTGGGCCGGTCCGCCTATAATGGAGTATGGTTGGGAGCAAACTAGATAAAATCTGCAGTACACACTTGGATCAATCCCCAGAGTAATTTTTACTTCATACAGATGCACGGACATGGCCTGTACAAGACAAACATTTGATAATACATTGTCTTTTGGCGGCCAAATTATTGATTGCCAGACATTGGAAATCTCCTGTAACCCCGACATGGATACAGGTAAAACAACAATTAACCATGCAGCTTAAAATGGAGGCAGGAATTGCCTCTCAGTTCAATGTATTAGGTGCTCAAAAAGAAAAATGGGAAAAATGGATCAAACTGATTCAAACCGTGTAAGCCCGAAAGAGCGTGGAGGTGCAAATATAAATACAAAAATCTTTTTCCTGCACACGGTTCTGCCTTCCCCTCCCAAAGAGGAGTCAATCCCTCACCCCTTCGACAGTGAGAATGGTTGTTAGTCGGGGTGAATGAGATGCATAGATTTGGGTTTTTAGGGAAAGGGGGAGGGTGAATTAACATAACAAATTAAAGAAATACCATTAAATAAGATTATATAAACAGATGAAAATCGGATACACAATCTCTATAATAGTAAAGATAATATGCAAGACGAAAGGAAAAAACGACACAATGATGATATACACAATATTGTACCTGGTTTATCTGTGAACAAACTTCTGAGTGTCAAAAAAAAAAAAAAAAAAATACACAGAAAATAATACATTTAAGTTATAGCCTAGAACAAACTAACACATCTAGTCTTTTCCTATCTTTATAGATGGAAAAGGCTTTTGATCGCCTGAACTGGATTTATAAAAAAAAAAACATTGTTAAGTTTTGGTATTACCTCAATATATATTAATGCTGTCATGGCACTAAATAATAATCCCTCAGCCTAGGTCATCACTTCAGGATTCATGTCTAAATCTGTCTCACTTTCAATGGTTCCTGTCAGGGTTGCCCCCTCTCCCCGCTCTTATATGTATTGACCCTGGAGCCTTTAGCTATTAGAATCTGCCAGACATAATAGATATCACTTTACCTAATATTCCTCCACAAAAAATAAGCCTCTTCGCAGGTGACATCATATTGACCATTACAACTCCGATGATATCTCTCTTCCTGTTCTGCACCTAGAACTTGAACAGTGTAGCAACATTTCTTATCACAAAATAAATATCCAAAAATCACAGGCACTTCCCCTTTTCATATCCGAACCCTGATGATGCAATTTTAATAAAAAATTGTAATACGATTGGAAGCACCAATTCTATACCCACCTAGGTATCAGAAACTATAAATCAATAAACCAAATTGTACAACTTAATTTTTCAAAACTTATTCAAGAGATTAAAAATGACTTCCATAAATACAACTCTCAGAACTTTTCCTGGTCTGGTAGAAGAGCAGCAGTTTAGATGTCTGTTTTACCCAAATTTAACTACCTGTTTCGAACCATCCCTGTTAAAATTTCTAACCCCTTATCAGAACATCCCCAATAAATCATATATCAGTATATAAGGGGCTATAAAAAGTTAAGGGTCACCGAAAAACTGTTACAATTTCCAGTCCGAGATGGAGGCATGGGGATACCAAACCTGAAAAAGTATCACCATGCTTCCTATTTGGCCCAAACCTAAGTGTCTCATTCCCGACTACACTCAAAATCCTGGCTGGATCTGGAAACATATGTCTTATCTCCACACTCTCTCCCGCAGTTACTATGGAATCCTCTTACTAAAATACCCAAACTTTGGAACATTCTCCCTACAACTTTGCTCCTACAAATGTGGGCCAAGTGTTTTGGACACAAAGAGTAGTTTGTGTACACTAGTTACGCGACTCTTATCTCTACCTTTCATTCAGTTATTCCTAACTTCTATAAAAGTAGGCAATGTAGAGGCATACTACATTTCTGAGTTGTATTTGATGAGAACCAAATAAAATCCTTTGTCAGGTTGAAAAAAGAGTTTACATTAAATGATACTGATATATTTTCTTACATTTAATTGATACATTAACTCCACAAAGGTCAAGCCACTCCAATGAGAAAAAAACATCATACCTATGTTCCAATTAGAGGGTCTTTGTTTAAAAGCCCCGAAATCCCCCAAAATGTTCTTGCTTTTTTACAACATGCTTATGGGAACGAGAAAACTAAAAATGTTCCCATATATGGCTGCTTGGGAAACAGAATTGAGTATCAATATTACTCTAAAGGAGGGGGGAAAGAATGTTTATTCTTTTATCATCATTTTCTCAAAATTCCTCTCACAGAGAAATTTATAAAAAGATTGCCTACAATTGGTGTTGAGTACATTACCTCTTGGCCAAATTCAACCCACTAATCACTAAATACTGCTGAAGAAGATGTGGCCACATAAGAACTATGGCACACATATGGTGGGACTGTCCTCATTTAGTCCCCTTCTGGTTTTAAATCTTTGCAAATATTAACCAATGTCTCAGTCTGACCCTAACACCACTACCGGCCATGGCCCTATTGGTTATGCTCCCTCAAAGGCTACCCCATCATACTACTATTCTTTTTCATTGACACTCTCTCAGCTATAGCTAGAAATTGGAAAAAACGCTCCCTTCCTACAGTGAAGGACATTTTTAAACTAATGAACTCAAATTGTGAATGTGAAGAACAATTCTTTCTTTCCCATAATGCTAGTCACAAGTTTTTAAAAATATGGCAACCTTAAAATAGATATTTTTGACCCAACATTTGATTATGAAGTGCTTAGAAGTAGACATGTGCAAAACTACAATTTTCATTTCATGTTCGTCCATTCGGACGAAAATTTTATTTATTTAATCTAAAACGAATTTCGTTCATTACTGCATTCGTTTCAGACGAAATTCTTATGAATGGGGCTCTCGTTCGGTTCATAGAAAGGCAATAGTACTACATGTTTTCTAGAAGCCGAAAGTCTATAAACCGAAGGTCGTTCAGTTTATAGATTTTCGGTTTATAGAATACATAGTATTACATAAAATTAATGGAGACTCTGTCTCTGTGTAGTGAAAGCCAATAGTACTATTACATCGTTCGGTTTATAGAATAGCAATAGGATTACATGTATTCCATAAGCCGAAAGTCTATAAACCGAACGACCTTCGGTTAATAGACTTTCGGCTTATGGATTACATGTAATACTATGGGCTTTCTATAAACCAAACTAGAGTTCCCATTCATAAAAATTTATGAATGGGGACTCTGTTTCGGTTTATAGAAAGCTAAGAAGTTGAACGAATGAACGAATGGTTTAATATAAACGAAAATCATTCGTACATTCGTGCTATAGTATTGGCATTACTATAAACCGAAATAGAGTCGGTTTATAGAATGCCAATAGACTTACATGCATTCCATAAACCGAAAGTCGTTCATTATGTCGGTTTATGGAATGTAGTGTACTATGCTATTGTATTCTATAAACCGACTCTATTTTGGCTTATAGAATGCCAATAGTACTACAAATAGACAAATGAACGAATGATTTTCGTTTATTAACCATTCGTTCATTCAGCTTTCGTTAGCTTAGCATTTTCGTTATTCGTTTTTCGGACGAATGAACGAAAATGCTATTTTCGGACGAAAATGCATTCGTCCGAAAACGAATGCACATGTCTACTTAGAAGTCAAGTTCTGTCACAAACTGAGTATAACGGAAGTTGCACTTACAACTGCAAGAAGATGTCTATTGTAAGTACAACCAGTGGTGTATCTTGGTTTTATGCTGCCCTAAGCAGACTATATTCAGGCACCCCCCACACACATTGCACACCCAGGACATGCCCCATCACCTACATTGCACACCCATTACATGCCCATCACACCATTACATGCCCCATTAACCACATTGCAAACACATTACATTTCCCATCACCCCATTACATAACTCCATAACATTCTCCATTACCCCATTACATGCTCCATTACCCTATTACATGCCCCCTCACCCCATTACATGCCCCCATGATCCCCATTACATGCTCCGTTACCCAATGACATGCCCTTATCACCCCCATTACATGCTCCCATCACATCCATTACATGCCCCATTACCCCCATTGCATTCCCCCATTACCCAATTACATGCTCCATTACCCCATTACATGCACCCATCAACCCATTACATGTCCCCATCACCTCAGGACTTACTATTGGCAGTATATTGGTGTCTAGTGGCAGACAGCATGGTGTTTGTACACTTCCCAAGAGCACAGACAACCTACCATGCTGCCTGTTTGACCGGTGAGAGCCGAAAGGTCACGTGATCCATGACAGTGTCTGATGTAAGAGCACCCGGTCATGTGACCTGCCAGCACTCACCCATGGGATACAAATGAGGACACCTCACTACGAGCAATTCTGGTTTGATTTATTCATATGTCATTAGTGCTTAGTAGTTTTATGTGAACAGCAGCAAAAAGATTGCTAGTCCATGTAGCATTTATTATATGTCATTTAACACTTGATATTTTTGCCACAAAGGGCTCAATACATATGACTCTGTTGGATTAAAAGTGCACTGTATTCTGCTGTAAATATCTTGATCAGCAAACCTGCCAATGAGGAAATCAGGCTGCTATGAATTATGGCAGATTAATGAGAACTACGTTTCCCACGATTCTGCTAAAACATAGGAAATGAAGAAGAAAAAATAGGAACTAAAATAAGGGTAAGTTTACAAACTATAGCTAAAATGCCCCATATAAATGTGTTTGTTTATTAAGATAATTTAAAATATATTAATATGTAAAGTAAAGGTTAGTTCCTCTTTATGTATTTGCTCATTAACAATGTTTGTTCAAAACATGTTGTGGCAACCCTAAGCTAATATATATATATATATATATAAACAAATCCAAACTGAATGCACTCACCTAAACTAGCATATATTATATTAAACGGGGTGCTGCTGAGACCAAATATAAATAAATATATATATAAAAATATTTGTGATTTATTTAAATTGATGTTGCATTACAATTACAATTGATGTTACAACTGTTCCATTTTTCCATAAGACCAGTTACCAAGACCAAAAAACAAACACAACAATGAATAAAACATAAGATTTTTAAGAAAGTTTCAATAAAAAAATTAAATATTTTTTCATATAGTGATTCATGTAAACTTATCTCCTACTATGTTCTGATCTGTTGCTACATGTGAGAATAGATAAGAGAAACAGAGAGGAATAAAATTTAAATCTTATTGATGCTTGACTACAATGCTAAAATATACAGAACAAAAGCACTTTTAAAAAGTAGTTCACCATAGGAAGAAGGAACATAATAGCTTCACAAAAAATATGTACATCAGAATAAAAGTACTCTAGCATATGAAATAAGTTTGGGTTTGGCACCCCTATCACAGGTGCTCTGTAAGTGGAATCCAGACCTAGAGCTTGCAGGGGTGTCTATGTAATGTACAATAGACCTGTTTGGTCTCTGGTAAGCAATACACATGGAGAGATTAAGCCCCAGAAGCAACAGTATTTAGTGTTAGACCCACTACTTTTAAGTAGTGGTGGGTTTAGCCTAATATGGCCATATGTGTCCAAATCTCCAATTTTGTTGTCCTAGAAAGGTGTTTTTAAGGAGCTTTATCTTTGGATTTTGTATAACTATTTGGTCTCTGGTAAGCAATACACATGGAGAGATTAAGCCCCATAAGCAACAGTATTTAGTGTTAGACCCACTACTTTTAAGTAGTGGTGGGTTTAGCATAATATGGCCATATGTGTCCAAATCTCCAATTTTGTTATCCTAGAAAGGTGTTTTTAAGGAGCTTTATCTTTGGATTTTGTATAACTATTTGGTCTCAGCAGCACCCCATTATATTATATGCAAGTTTAGGTTAGTTCAATCCTTTTTGATTTGTTTGTGTGTGTATATATATATATATATATATATATATATACATATATATACAAGTCCAAAAGGAAAAACACGCACTCACGGGTCTTGATCAAAAAAACTTCATTGTTTTTGGTCGATACTCAAGTTTAAACATACATAAGTAGTCATACTACTTATGACTACTTATGTATGTTTAAACTTGAGTATCGACCAAAAACAATGAAGTTTTTTTGATCAAGACCCGTGAGTGCGTGTTTTTCCTTTTGGACTTGTGTATGGAGTATGCTGCACGGCACCCGGGCGATTTTTTTCTCTATTGGACTGTTTAGATGAGTGCACCTGCCTTGGATTTACGTATATATATATATATATATATATATATATATATATATATATATATGTACAAAATCCAAAGATCAGCGCACTCACCTCAAAGCAGGTAGGAGAAAAACTCTTAAAGCTATAGGTTTATTAAAGCTACTTAGTCACCTGTCATACTAAGATAAAAAAATTGGAGATTTAGTCACATATATGGCCATATTATGCTAAGCCCACCACTACGTCAAAGTACTCCAATATTGGTGGGTCCTAATCCTAACACTAAGTATTGTTACTTAAGCAACATAAGCAACAGTACTTAGTGTTAGGTTTAGGACCAACCATTATAATAATAATGGATGCAACATTTTAAAATGTTTTTAATGTGTAATATATTTAAAAAAAATATTTCACATCCATAATTATCAAAATACTTAGTAATACAATCCATGTTATATGTTAAATGCTTATATATTATACACTGAATTTGCCTCCAATTCACTCCCTGTCCTTCATATATTGATCTCGAAATACAGAGAATGACAGCACGTGAAATAAAATAAAAAAAGTTAACCCTTCCTTTGCTGATCAGAGTTTTTTTCACAGTTCATCAGTTTCCTTCCTTGTTTATGGTCCTCATTTTGTTTTTCTCATACATTTTGCAATTTTACAGTTTTTTTTTCTAAGTATATTCATTATATTATTTTCATGTATTCATTTAATTACAGTTAAGCCTGCTGGCCTGTGCTGTGATTCTGAATGCTCTGACCAGTACATTATAATGGTCAGAGTTTTTTTTTTCTGTATGTTCTTTTTGGGGTCTGAGAACCTATATTTTTATTTGTATTAGCTAGTTAATTGGGCTAAGTGAAATGGGTCAGTGTTAGTGTTGCAATAGTTGTGTACAATATTATTGGGAAAATAGTGAATCTTTTTTTTTAAAACTTCTCCTCTTTTATATGTATTTTTGAATGCTAAATTGCAGATCATTTATATGTGCATGGTATATATCCAAAGGAAATTCTAGCATATAACTTGTATAGGTGCATTAAATGAGAGAGAGAAAAACTAAGTTTAAACAACCACATATCAAAATGGACTAATCCCCTCTGATCATTAGCCAAGGAAAAACCCTGGTTCTTTAAGAGTGAATGCATGCCTTAGGAGAATCCCTGGATCAGGACCGGACTAGCCTACTGGGATAGCGGGAAATTTCCTGGTAGGCCGCCTGCCCTGGGGCCGCTTTAAGCTGTGGCTGCTACTGGCCACAAAACAGGAAGGTTTTTTTTTCCTATCTGGGCTCCTGCAGCCAATCGTTTGATGCTCCCACAACCTATGATGGCCACAAGACATCGAAGATTTTCCCCTCCCTCAGCCAATAGTTTGGTCCTCCTGCAGCCTTGCTGCTGGAAATGCACATATTAGGTTGTATCCGGTGGTGCTACTTCTGCTTCATAGTGTGCTGCATGCAGGCAGATCAGCCACTTCCTTCCTGCATGCAGATCAGCCACTTCCCTCTTGCACGCAGATCAGCCACTTCCCTCCTGTACGCTGATCAGCCACTTCCCTCCTGCATGTAGTGCCAGATGAACTTGGCCAGCTCATCTTGTGGAAGACAGATAGTTTGGAGCCCTGACAAGCCCATTGTGGAAAATAGATATCCACGTTTGATAGAGGTAGCAATTTAAAAATTAAACTACCTTATGGAAAAGTAATTGATATTTATTTTTTTATTTGTTTTTTTTTATTTATATTAAAATATTTTAGTGTTATGTTTTACTAAGGAAAAGAGTATTAACCTTGTATTAAACATGAGTTGCGCTTTTCCTCTTTCTACATGCAATTAAATAGCAGCTCAGGAAAATATAAAATGGCATTGGTATTATTTTAGCATTAAATTAAACTATGTTTATGTGAAGTAGAGGTGAAAGGAAAGGGTCTTGATTATATTTATGTGGCGTGTATGTAACATTTATATTTATGTGGCCCATCTCCCCCCCCCCACATAAATACAATATTTATTTATATCATTGCACTTCAAGTGGGGGTTGAAAGTGGAGGTTGAAAGTGGGGTGTCACAGATTAGAACAATACTGCATAGAGCGAGCCTATTGGACCTATTGTGGATATATCATCCACAAGAGAGGGAACATGTGTTTTTCAAAGGTCCACTACACCTACTCGAGAATAGATCTAGTCTTAGGTAAAACTGAGGCTGCAAATAAAGTTAAAAAGATCTGGATACAAGAAATCTCTTAGTCATATAATAATCCGGTCATTTTAGACATGACTTTGGGCATCTCTTGTAAAATAAGGAATTGTTGGCGGTTAAACGACTTATTGCTAAAAAATCCAAAAGACATATAGGAAATAAAGGAAGTTACTAAAAACTTTTTCAAAATAAATGAGAATAAAGGGGTATCAGATGCAATAACCTGGTGCACCTACAAGGCGGTATTAAGAGGCCACTTAATAAAGATGGGCTCAAAAATAATAGAGGTGCCTTGCTAACAGACTTGTACATAATCCTTTACAAAGCCACAAAGATTAACAAAATCCCCTACAGTCCAACTAAGTAACCAAATAACTAATCTGAGGGAAAAGATTAATAAAATCCTCTTATCACAAACAATTAAAAAGATGGAATACATCAAAATAAGATTGTAATATCGGGGAATCCGGGCAAATACAATGCTAACAAATAAAGTAAATGGAAAGAAAGGTACCAAAATAGTTCAAAAAATCATAAATGAAGACGGTATTCATTTAACGCCCGAGGGGAAAGGGACGGCTTTTAACTCTTTTTATCGGAAGTTATATAATCTTCCCACCAATATAGAATCTTCGGAGGCATATTTCAAAAATAAAAAAATGAAAATACCTCCTCCAAAACGAGGCTTTTTCAAGTGTCACTTGAAAAAGCCTCGTGTCACTTGAAAAAGCCTTGTTTTGGAGGAGAATCACATTGTTCTACAGGAGACACGGGACTTACAACACTGGACTTCTACTTTCATTGTTTTTATTGAACTTGAAGATTCTTCAGATTTTAATTGTAAGATTTTTTAATGTATTATTTTAGTCTTATATTAAACAGTGTTTATTTATACCCCTGCCTTCTTTTCCTCATGTGTGGACATTTGCCTGGTGATATCGTGGATGAGGTGTTTGGTCATCATTAACCCATCTCCTGGGCTTCCTGTTGCTGATATCCCTGAGCAAGTAGTTGCTCAGGTTAATGTGAGTTGTCATTTGGTACTTTCATTTATTTTTTTCACTATTTTGTGATTTATTGCACCATATCGTGTTTTATATTTTTTCTTTTTCATATTCCCTTTGCACAACACTGCAAGATTTGTACTTGCCTAAAGGGTAAATATACAGTGTGTGTAGTGTTGGTTGGAGCGCACTGGTCACGTTTTTCTTTGTATTGTATCTGTTTTGATAGAAGTGAGACACTAGCGGTGGCTAAGTTCTGCATACTCTTTCACATATAGGCGCAGTAGTCTATATTTTTGTTTTGTACATAATGTAGCAACCAAACTGGCTTTAGCCAAATACTGGAAACTAGTAACTACGCCGACATGGGCTATGATAAAAAAAATCAGGTATCTATACAGTGTAAGATGGAGGTGGGAATATTAAGACAAAATAACTAAAGTTCTAAATGTAGTCTAATCACTATGTACTTGCTGATTGCCCCATGTTTACCACTTTCCACCAGAATTAGCACTTTATGAACAAACTTTTTGTGCTTTTACATCTGTCTTATCTATAAATAATACACACTTCAAATGTAATTTAAAATGCATTCTTTTCCCTTTAATGAATAAGAAAATAATGATGCAATGCTGCGGGGCTGCTATAATGACACAATGCTATGGGGCTGGTATGCAATCATTTCCAGGGCTGGTTTTCATTTCCAGTCCAGCCCTGCCCTGGATGAATGGCATAATATATCAGTAACATGCTCTAATATTTTTTATGGAACACTCTGGATTTTGGGGATCTGTCCCACTGTCCCGCCAAGCTTTACCTCTGTCCCGCTTTCGGAACAGAGGTAGAATTTGCCAGAACAGTGTCAAATAAAAACTGCAACACTATGTTTTTCAGCTGTTTGCCGGTGTCTGGGCGACCGCGCATGCGTGGTGGCACTGTCAATCTACCTCCCAGGGGTACTGTAAAAGCATGCATGAACCATATGTCTTAAGGGGTCACTAAAGGGTATACTCCATGAGAGAAATTATAGGGAATTGAGACAGGAATTTCAAGTCCAAAGTAGCCTTAATAAATTTGAATGGCCCTTTAAAGCCAACACATAATGTCTGAAACTGTCAGCTGTGAATATTATATAAACTGCAGTTTTTTTATGTTTTTAAATTTAAAATGCAACTTATCAAATATTTTGTATACACATTTATTAATAATAATTTAATCACACTTTTGGGTTTATATCTACACCACACTTTTTTTTTTTTTTTTTTTTTATGCAGTGAAATGAAATTTAAACAATTGTAATATATGTTTATCTTTTTAGTGTGGACTTATGAGATTAGAATGCACTGCACTGGGTCACCTTATAAGGATCATTTTTTAAATGATTTTACTAGACATGTGCAAAACTAAAATTTTCGTTTCGTTTTCGTCCATTCGGACGAAAATGTTATTTATTTCGTCTAAAACGAATTTCGTTCATTAGTGCATTCGTTTCAGACGAAATTCGTTCATTATTTTCGTTTCGTTAATTTTTTTCGTTCGTTTTATAGAATACAATGTAATACTATTGGCTTTCTATAAACCGAACGAGAGCCCCATTCATAAGAAATTCTTATGAATGGGGCTCTCGTTCGGTTCATAGAAAGGCAATAGTATTAATTGTATTCTATAAGCCGAAAGTCTATAAACCGAACGACTTTCGGTTTATAGACTTTCGGCTTATGGAATACATGTAATCCTATTGCTATTCTATAAACCGAACGACTTTCGGTTTATAGAATAGCCATAGGTTTACATGTATTACATAAGCCGAAAGTCTATAAACCGAAAGTCGTTCGGTTTATAGGCTGTCGGCATTTAACTATACAGAGACAGAGTCTCCATTCATAAAATTATGAATGGAGACTTTGTCTCCGTGTAGTAAAATGCCGACAGCCTATAAACCGAACGTTCGGTTTATAGGCTGTGGGCATTTTACTACACGGAGACAAAGTCTCCATTCATAATTTTATGAATGGAGACTCTGTCTCCGTGTAGTAAAATGCCGACAGCCTATAAACCGAACGTTCGGTTTATAGGCTGTCGGCTTATGGAATACATGTATTCCTATTGCTATTCTATAAACCGAAAGTCGTTCGGTTTATAGAATAGCAATAGGAATACATGTATTCCATAAGCCGACAGCCTATAAACCGAACGTTCGGTTTATAGGCTGTCGGCATTTTACTACACGGAGACAGAGTCTCCATTCATAAAATTATGAATGGAGACTTTGTCTCCGTGTAGTAAAATGCCCACAGCCTATAAACCGAACGTTCGGTTTATAGGCTGTCGGCTTATGGAATACATGTATTCCTATTGCTATTCTATAAACCGAACGACTTTCGGTTTATAGAATAGCCATAGGATTACATGTATTATATAAGCCGAAAGTCTATAAACCGAAAGTCGTTCGGTTTATAGGCTGTCGGCATTTAACTATACAGAGACAGAGTCTCCATTCATAAAATTATGAATGGAGACTTTGTCTCCGTGTAGTAAAATGCCGAAAGCCTATAAACCGAACGATCCGTTTATAGACTTTCGGCTTATATAATACATGTAATCCTATGGCTATTCTATAAACCGAACGTTCGGTTTATAGAATAGCAATAGGAATACATGTATTCCATAAGCCGACAGCCTATAAACCGAACGTTCGGTTTATAGGCTGTGGGCATTTTACTACACGGAGACAAAGTCTCCATTCATAATTTTATGAATGGAGACTCTGTCTCCGTATAGTTAAATGCCGGCTTTTAACTATACGGAGACAAAGTCTCCATTTATAATTTTATGAATGGAGACTCTGTCTCCGTATAGTTAAATGCCGGTGTTCTGACAAATTTCTGGAGCAAATTCTCCTGCGCAATCGCAGGAGAATTTGCTCACTGCGCATGCGCATAAAGTTACAGCTGATAACTCAGCTGTAACTTTGTGACCACCGCGCATGCGCCAGCTGCGCAACCCACCTCCCGCCCCCTCACACCCCCTGCACACCCCTTCTTACCAGATCATCGACCACAGCGATACACAGCGCATGCGCACGCCTATCCAGCCGTTTGGGAATGTGCGCGTCCGTTGTTGTGTTCTTAAGGTGGTAAGTAACATGGGGCGTCGGGACATAAGGGGGCAAGCATCCTGGTGAGGGCTGCCTCATCTTGATGGGATTTGTGATCCTCCTGCTGCATCAATAATACAGCAGGAGGATCACAAATCCCATCAAGATGAGGCAGCCCTCACCAGGATGCTTGCCCCCTTATGTCCCGACGCCCCGTGTTACTTACCACCTTAAGAACACAACAACGGACGCGCGCATTCCCAAACGGCTGGATAGGCGTGCGCATGCGCTGTGTATCGCTGTGGTCGATGATCTGGTAAGAAGGGGTGTGCGGCGGGTGTGAGGGGGCGGGAGGTGGGTTGCGCAGCTGTCTCATGCACGGTGGTCACAAAGTTACAGCTGAGTTATCAGCTGTAACTTTATGCGCATGCGCAGTGAGCAAATTCTCCTGCGATTGCGCAGGAGAATTTGCTCCAGAAATTTGTCAGAACACCGGCTTTTAACTATACGGAGACAAAGTCTCCATTTATAATTTTATGAATGGAGACTCTGTCTCCGTATAGTTAAATGCCCACAGCCTATAAACCGAACGTTCGGTTTATAGGCTGTCGGCTTTTAACTATACGTTTGTCTCCATTCATAAATTTATGAATGGAGACTCTGTCTCCGTATAGTTAAATGCTATTGTATTCTATAAACCGACTCTATTTCGGCTTATAGAATGCAATAGTACTACGAATGGACGAATGAACGAATGATTTTCCTTTATTAACTATTCGTTCATTCGATTTAGTTAGCTTAGCATTTTCGTTCTTCGTTTTTCGGGCGAATGGACGAAAATGCAATTTTCGGACGAAAATGCATTCGTCCGAAAACGAATGCACATGTCTAGTATATATTCACATGTAAATTGCTTTTTTAATAAAAAATTATGATATAAATAAAATCTTGTTTTTATTTCCTTTTATGTGACAAAGCTGCCTCTCTCTTTCCCTTGCCCCCAGATTTGTCGCTCTCCCCCCCTTAGTGTTGTCTCTCTCTCACCCTCCCTTTGGCTCCCCCCTCGCTCCCCTTGTGTCTGTCTCTTCCCCCCTTCCCTCCCCTTGTTTCTCTCTGCCCCCCCCCCTTGTTATTCTGTCCCCCCCTCACCTGTTTCTTGCTCCCTGGTGGCTAGTGGGGGCAGCCGGGGGATGTATGCACTATACATAATAGACGGAAGTGTCGGGCAGCATGGAGGTTGTCTGCACGATTCGTGCAGACATCCCCCAGCTGCCCGATTCTCCCTGGTGGCTAGCGAGGCAGCGGTGGATGTCTGCGCGATGAGCGAGACCTCCCCTGCTGCCGCCCGGAACGACAGCCAGGACTTTTATGAGGAAGCCGGAAGTACCCAGCTTCATCATAGAAGTCCCGGCGGTCATGCCGGGCGGCAGCAGGAGAGGTCTCGCTCATCGCGCAGACATCCTCCGCTCCCTCGCTAGCCACCAGGGAGAATCGGGCAGCTGGGGGATGTCTGCACGAATCGTGCAGACAACCTCCATGCTGCCCGACACTTCCGTCTATTATGTATAGTGCATACATCCCCCGGCTGCCCCCACTAGCCACCAGGGAGCAAGAAACAGGTGAGGGGGGGACAGAATAACAAGGGGGGGGGGGGCAGAGAGAAACAAGGGGAGGGAAGGGGGGAAGAGACAGACACAAGGGGAGCGAGGGGGGAGCCAAAGGGAGGGTGAGAGAGAGACAACACTAAGGGGGGGAGAGCGACAAATCTGGGGGCAAGGGAAAGAGAGAGGCAGCATTGTCACATAAAAGGAAATAAAAACAAGATTTTTTTATATCATAATTTTTTATTTAAAAAGCAATTTACATGTGAATATATACTAGACATGTGCATTCGTTTTCGGACTAATGCATTTTCGTCCGAAAATTGCATTTTCGTCCATTCGCCAGAAAAACGAAGAACGAAAATGCTAAGCTAACTAAAGCCGGATGAACGAATGGTTAATAAAGGAAAATCATTCGTTCATTCGTCCATTCGTAGTACTATTGCATTCTATAAGCCGAAATAGAGTCGGTTTATAGAATACAATAGCATTTAACTATACGGAGACAGAGTCTCCATTCATAAAATTATGAATGGAGACTTTGTCTCCGTATAGTTAAATGCCCACAGCCTATAAACCGAACGTTCGGTTTATAGGCTGTGGGCATTTAACTATACGGAGACAGAGTCTCCATTCATAAAATTATAAATGGAGACTTTGTCTCCGTATAGTTAAAAGCCGGCATTTAACTATACAGAGACAGAGTCTCCATTCATAAAATTATGAATGGAGACTTTGTCTCCGTATAGTTAAATGCCCACAGCCTATAAACCGAACGTTCGGTTTATAGGCTGTGGGCATTTAACTATACGGAGACAGAGTCTCCATTCATAAAATTATAAATGGAGACTTTGTCTCCGTATAGTTAAAAGCCGGCATTTAACTATACAGAGACAGAGTCTCCATTCATAAAATTATGAATGGAGACTTTGTCTCCGTGTAGTAAAATGCCCACAGCCTATAAACCGAACGTTCGGTTTATAGGCTGTCGGCTTATGGAATACATGTATTCCTATTGCTATTCTATAAACCGAACTTTCGGTTTATAGAATAGCCATAGGATTACATGTATTACATAAGCCGAAAGTCTATAAACCGATCGTTCGGTTTATAGACTTTCGGCATTTTACTACACGGAGACAAAGTCTCCATTCATAATTTTATGAATGGAGACTCTGTCTCTGTATAGTTAAATGCCGACAGCCTATAAACCGAACGACTTTCGGTTTATAGACTTTCGGCTTATGTACTACATGTAATCCTATGGCTATTCTATAAACCGAAAGTCGTTCGGTTTATAGTTTAGCAATAGCATTACATGTATTCTATAAACCGAACGTCGTTCGTTTTAAAGACTTTCGGCTTATAGAATACTATTGGCTTTCTATAAACCGAACTAGAGTCGAGTCCCCATTCATAAGAAATTCTTATGAATGAGGAGGGACTCTAGTTAGGTTTATAGAATGCCAATAGTAATCTATAAGCCGAAAGTCTTTAAAACGAACGACGTTCGGTTTATAGAATGCATGTAATGCTATTGCTGTTCTATAAGCCGAATGTCTTTCGGCTTATAGAACAGCAATAGCATTACATGTATTCTATAAACCGAACGTCGTTTGTTTTAAAGACTTTCGGCTTATAGAATACATGCTGCTATTGGCTTTCTATAAACCGAAAGAGTCCCCATTCATACGAATAGGTCAATTGACCTATTCGTATGAATGGGAACTCAATTTCGGTTTATAGGAAGCTAATAGCATTACATGCATTCCATAAACCGAAAGTCATTCATGTCGGTTTATGGAATGTAGTACAATGCTATTGGTATTGTAAACCGACTCTATTTCGGTTTAGAATGCCAATAGCACGAATGGACGAATGGACGAATGAACGAATGATTTTCGTTTATTAACCATTCGTTCATTCGGATTTTGTTAGTTAAAATTTTCGTTATTCGTTTTTCGGACGAATGGACGAAAATGCTATTTTCGTCCGAAAATGCATTCGTCCGAAAACGAATGCACATGTCTAGATTTTACCCCTTGTGAGAAGAGGGAGCAAATCTAATAAGGCACTTAAGAATTGGTTACATAAGACTAAATTACAGTTTTGCTTATTTTTGCTGTCCGGAGGAAAATTCATATGCCCTATTAAAAAATGAGTGACAATAAAAATACTACACCCTATAGAAAGTGGTTTAGACTGAAAGATCATTGCTGAGATGACCTATTGCAGTATATCATGTTTTTTTATTTCTAATTCTATTTGATTACCCAATTGTTGGATTTAAGTGGGATTACAGTTTGCATTTTATTGGGTTTACCCTAAAGGCACTAATACTTGAGTAATTACACAATGTTTAGAAACACAGATTATTAACTGATCCCAAATCTTTAGTATTCACAAAGATGTATAATTTTGCACAAATATTTATACATATAACACAGTAGACTTTATTATAGAAGGTAATGAATTCACATTTAGAGACACAACTTATGTGTGTTTTGTGTTGGTGTTTTTGTTTGTTTTATGAGTTTTTTTTGTTTTTTCCTTTTCCAGGGGGATGGAAGATGAAATCGACCGACTTGAGTAATCGGTTAACAGTTACTTGTCTAAATGGGGAGAGAAGAAGAGGAGTAAGCAGGTCGACTATACACACATTATAAAATGTATGTCATTGGCTTGGCACCCACTGCAGCACCAGGGGTGGGGGGAGGAGAGGATCCACTTTATCATGTAGATGGGAATAAAAGGTGCGACAATTAACGTTAATGGCTTGAACTCTCCTCAGAAACGAGCATATCTGTATGACATGCTGGTTAAAGAAACTATACAGATTGGGTTCATCCAGGAGACACACTGGGACCAAAAGGGGCACCTGTTATGGAAGTATCAGAAATGTATGTCTCTAGCTTTCTGCAAACAAAAAAGAGAGGGGTCGCCATGGTGATCTCAAATTCTATTACATTTGAATATATTCATCATGAAGCAGACCCGAGTGGTAGATCTCTCATTCTGATTTGTAAATTGAATAATGCTCTTTACACATTAGTCAGTATCTGTGCCCCTAATGAGTCCCCAGTTGGTTTCCTGGCCACCTTCGGGAAGAGACTGGATCAAATAGCAAAAGGTATGATAATCATAGCGGGTGATATGAATTGTGTCTCTGATCCGGTCTTGGATAAAAGCTTACCTAAAGGAAAAACTATGGACCTTAAAGTTAAAACCTTGGCAACAAAATTGACTAAGTGGCTCTATAGTAACAATCTGTTCGACATTTGGAGGGTTCATCACTCATTGGTTAAAGACTTTTCATATTACTCACCTCCACATATGTCAAACTCTAGAATCTATGCATTCTTTGTGAAGGGCCCATTTCTGGGGAGATGCCGATCATCTAGTATAGGAGAGATTGTCTGGTTGGGCCACGCCCCAGTGTTCCTGGAGATTGATGATCTTGCTGGACGATCTCTGAGAAAACAATTGGAGAATAAATTAATTTAATCTGAGATCTGACGATCAGAAAAAAGCTCTCCAGACACAGATTGAACAGTTTTTTAGAAATAAATGACAACGATACTGTCTCCCCAATCACTTTATGGTGCACATTAAAATGTGTGATAAGGGGCTACTTGATCAGTACAGACGCTTACTGGGAAAAGCAGAGAGGAAAATCCCTAGTGGACTTGCATATAGAGTTAGCTCAGAATACCACTCTTAACAAAATCTCTCCAACAGACCCCCTGGCTAAAATTTCTCCATTCAACAGGATATTAAGGAAAAACTGGAGACAAAATATAGCAGAGAGATCTTTTATAATAGACAAAAATGGTATTACTCAAATAATAAAGTAAACAAAACTCTAACAAAGAGGTTAAATAAGCAATCAAAGCAGAAAAGAATTTCTAAATTAAAAGTAAAATCTGATACCTTTATAGATCCTGCCTTTAAGGAGTAATATAGCTCACTGTACAATTTAGGCAACACCTTTAAAACAGCTACCCAGACCAAAGTATACCTTCAAAGCCTGAATCAACCCTTCTGTTTAGCTGAAGTAACAGATGCAGTGAAAGAAGGAAATGCAGGAAATCCCCGGGCCTGGATGGTTATACAGCTTTAATTTATCAGCTCTTGTACAGGTGGATCTCCCCGATACTTCTTAGTGTATTCAACCATATTAGGAAGGGTAATCGCTTTCCACCAGAGATTTTGCAGGCCTCTATCTCCCCAATCCTGAAGGAAGGGAAGGACCCCCAATTTGTAAATAGCTATAGACCGCTTTCCCTAATCAACAACGATATCAAAATGTACTCTAAAATTCTATCTACTCGTCTGGGTCCAATACTTCCGAGCTTAGTTCACTCGGATCAGACGGGATTTATTCTGGGGAGAACAGCGGAAGATAACACCCGCAGAATAATTAATTTGATCTCCGAGATTAACAGCTCAAAAACACTGACGGCCTTTTTAGCATTAGATGCCGAAAAGGCCTTTGACGGGTAAGCTGGACCTTTCTGATGGAGACCCTGGAGGTATTTGGCCTGCAGGGATCCTTTAAACATCTGGTTATGTCCCTTTACTGTTCCCCCAAGCCTATGTCACAGGCCCTTCTTTAAAATCCGAGTCATTTATGAGTTATAATGGTACCAGGCAGGGCTGTCCCTTGTCCCCAATGCTCTATGCCTTAACAATTGAATCGTTAGCAGGAAGATAAACTCACATGATATGCAGATGACATAATACTGACACTCTCTTCCCCATCTTCATCTGCTCCAGCGGTCTTGGATAGTGTAAATGTTTACGGAGATCCCAGGTAATTACTACCTTCCTTGGGTCAGAGCAGATTGCACAACTTGCTGCCCCTCACCAGCTTGACTGGTCAAAATCCAACATGGATTATTTGGGAATCAAGGTCACCTTCGACTTGGAAGACCTTGTGAATTTAAATTACCAGTATCCTATTGGGAAACTAAAGACTAAATTAGAGAAATGGAACGGAGTCGAACTCTCCTGGATCAGTAGAATTAATTCACTTAAAGCATATCTGGTCCCAAAAGTGCAGTACTTATTTAGAGCAATTCCACTTAGGATACCTAGACGGATTTTGGATTCAATTACACGGATGTTTCTAAGCTATGTTTGGCTGAATAAAAAACCTAGAATAACTAGAGCTGACATTATTAGAAGCACCAAATATGCAGGCCTGGGGTTCCCAGATCTCCATAAACTCCACAAAATATCTATGTTAGCCCATGCACCCATGCACTAGAATGGACGGTGAAGGAGGATATTAATCCTAGATGGTTACAGTTGGAAACAACTCAAACTTTACATGTAAATCCATTTTGTCTGTATTGGGTTCAAAATCACCTATAATAAAGGACATATTTAATAATCTGGATAAAATTAGATGTAGCATCGGACCATGTACCGCTCTTAAAAAAGAGGCTCCAATTGACCCACTTAAATTCTATATCCCAGATTTAGATCTATCGGCATGAAGAGATTGCTCTAAAATGTATATATCCCATTTGTTGAAGGGGGATACATGTATCACTTTTAAAGAAGCTCAGTAGAAATGTGCTCTCTCTAGATAAGAGATCTATACATTTATTAGAATTTATTAGAGTCTCGAGGGGACACCTTTGATGTTTTTATTGGGGCACAACACAAGTCTAAATTAATCTCAAAATTAACTAAATATATAGATGAAGTGCAAAACTGGTCACTCCCTGATTCTATCAACAAATGGGAGAGGGACTTACAGAAATGTTATCCTAAAGAGCAATGGTATAAATCTGTGGAGCTTAACAGGTCTGCTGTACACTGTGTTGTATACGTATGATTGTTTACGTCACTAGAATGATTGATTCCCAGGTGTAGACCCGGAGGGAAGCTCACATTAATATTGTTTGCACTTTACCTTCGTCCTACCTTAATGATTCTTTACTATGAGGAAAAAAAAAAGAAAAACTTAGTATATATTCTAACCTGAGGAATCACTACTATATTAGCTTGTATTTATGTGTATACTTTTCAATACTTATGTATTATCGATTATCTGGATCTTCCCTATTTGTATGTATGAATTTTGTTTTGATAAATAAAAAATAAAAAAAAATAAAAAATATCTACACCACTAAAATGTGACTTTCTTTGTTTCTATGTGATTAGTTTCAACACAATGATGTCCATAAGTTTCTATATCCAAATTCCACAACTACTTACTATTGAACTTAGGCCATCTCGGCCGTTGCTGCATTCATTTTGTTATTTCCATTCATAAAAATGGAAATTTCAATCATGTTCATTCAATACATTGTATAAAGCTGGGGAATTTGGATTAAAAAAACATAGTTCGACAGCTCAGTAGCATAAGGTAAGGGATGAAATTTGAATAAAAATTTGGATGAATTTGACTCTTTCAACCAAAGTCGCCAACCTTATACCATTGAAGTGAGGCCATTTTCATCCATTGCTGCATTCATTTCATTATTCCATTTGTATGAATGGAAATTTCACCTATGTTTAATACAATTACATACCAAAAACACAGTAAATGGTTGTGGAATTCGGCTGAAAGAGTCGCATTCCATCTGAATTTCATCCCCTTCTATTGAGCTTAGGCAACATTTTTGTTTGTTTTCGGGTGTAATTTGTTTCTTTTGTCCGAATTTGTATACTATTGAACATAGGTGAGTTATTTCCCATTTGTGTGAATGAATATAATGAAACAAAAATAATGAACAAATTTCATCTGAAACTAATGCAGCAATGGACAAAATTTGTTTTGGAAGACACAAATACGTTTTCATCCAAATGGACTACTCCAGGATTTAGCGATACCCAGTTATGTTTAAGTAAGAATATGTATAACACTTGCTATGGTTCCCTAAACACAACTGGGTACCCTAAATCCTGGACGGTTGAGGTTCCTTGAGGACAGGTTTAAGAAGCACTGCTCTAGACCTTACGTACCGCTATGAAAAGTTGACTCATATGCTTCAATGAAGAATAAGGCAATTTGAAAAACTATTACATCCCAAAGGTTCCTATCGCCTGTTTTTTTTTTTTTTTTACGCTGTACTTTTTCATTTTCATTTCTTATTGCTATGTTTTTTAACAGTTAATAAAAATTATATGAAAAAACATTAATACCAATTTAATTATAAAAAGGTTATCATCATTCAATAAAACTAATAATGAGGAGCAACCCCTTAATTTACACTGGGCAGGAAGCAACCTCTGCACAATTAAAATACTTCCTGCATTCATTTGGCCTTACTTTAATAATGAGCATCAACATCACTTCTTCTACTTCACTCATATAGTTCATTTCTGATGCTTCCCCACTCACTACCAGAGAAGTTCCAACTCTCAAACTCCCCCTATATCCTCAATACCCACCTCTTCAAAGAAGTTTACAAAATACTCCACTAAACAACATGCTATCCTCTATCATTACTCATGTCTCATCTTCAACTACAACATCTACCAACTCTGCTGCATTCTCTTCTGTACCCTCATCTGTCCACACATTCGATTTATATTGTAAGCTTGTAGGCAGGCCTCTCTCCATGATGTATTGTTATGTTTTGGTCTGTCTTTTTGTACCATATACAATTGTATTGTACCAATCCACAGCAAAGCACTCAGCAAATGATTGAAGCTGTGTTAAAATGTTTCTAATAATAATTATGCAACTCCTGTTAATACCAGCCATTGACTACTGGGGATATCATATTTAGTTCAGCCCCACAGATCGATATATATTTCAGTGCAATTCATTCTACTCTAACATCTAAACACTCCATACACACTTTTCACCTACCTCATAACCACTTATTTGGAAACCCTACCACCTCATCAATATCTGTAAACATGTACCCTTGTGCAGGCTCATCCAAGCTGTATTTAGGCATTTCAGTATCCTTCTTACTTTGCTTTCTTGTTTATTATATATGCGCATTCCTTTCCTGTTTCCATTGTTCCCTTGTTTTCCATTCTGTTCCATTTCTGGTTTTCCATTCTGCCTGTCAATATGTTCCATTTCAGATTTTCTCTGCTTTCCTCTACCTTGTTAGTGTACTTCTATATAAACCACACATGTTCAGTCCTTTGCAGCTCATTCAACAGGTATTCTGTTTGTGTGCAATGTTAATCTTTAATCTCATTTTCTTCATTTGCTAGTTAGGGACTTGCCTAAATGTGGGGTACCTTGACGTGGTTGGAAAGCTAACATCTAATTGGCCATTAGGTAAACCAAGCCCCCACCATTTTACCATCTTTAGTATTAGGCTAGTTCCTATATTTATGTTCTTTTATATGTTTGTCTTGTGGTTCTTAGCCCTGTCCTCTGTATGAAGTCTTAGTTATATATTTGCTTGTCCCTTTAAGTTCTGTATAACTGCCCTGTGTCTGTACTATGCATTATATCTGTTATATGTATCACATGGCCTTGTATTGTTTATCCTTAGTTCAGTTTCTCCTCTGTCCTGCTCTAGCCTGTTCTTAGCCCTGTACTCTGTATTTCAGTTCTGTTCTGATTTAGTTTCTTGTCTGCTTTTGCTTTGATTGGTCTTTCTCTTAGTTTATTCTGCTCTAGCCTACAACATCTTGCTTTCCTGTCAAGTTATTATCTCATTCCTAGCTATGTATCCTGGATAAAGTAGCTGCTGCCATAGTGCCCCTGTATGTGGCTGTGCAAATCTGGAGCCCCAAGCTACTGTAGTTACACAGTACAAGGGCCTGTCACCACCTCTGCATTGTAGCTCCCCATCTCGGTTGCTCAGTGTCTGATACCATCCCTCACCCAGTGCATTACAGTATGCATATTCTAGCTCTATACACTTATGATAAATTTAGGTCCAGCGATATCATTTTACCAATTCTACAATAGAAAAAGGTTTTACATCAAAGATTTTTTTACAGAGTTCTTCAACATGAAATAAAAGTAATGCTCCAATAGTCTAAAATCAAATAAAATACCTGCCACACTACATGTGAAATGAAAATGTTAATGCTTGTAGTTGTATTGTGCATTTATTTAATTTGTTTAAGGTTAACAGTACAAGACATAAATGTACGACCAGTATTTGTATTTTAGTTTTTTATATACTTAAAAGTGTAACATTGTGTTGAGCAAGCTCAACAGGGCACTCTTTAAAACAAAACAAGAAAAAACTATTTCCTCACAATTAAGGTTAATGTAGCTATAAAGAAATGTAAAATAAGCGCTCTTTTAGGATAAGGGATAGTTTGTGGGAGTATGCCTAATAAGGCTACTTTTGGAGTCATATCTAACTTTACTGCAATCCAGGTCTGTAAATGGGTAAAGATCGATGGCCACAACGTTGATAATAGCGGACACTCCCACCAAACATGTAATAACGTACCCACCTGTCCACAACCTCTCCAAAAAAGGTTGGAGTAATTAGAGTGTATTTTAGCTAGGATGTAAGGTACTCGGTACCAGCAATAAGTTAGTTTTTTATACAGTTCTCTATGAGAAGAACAGTGAGAGTATTTAAAAATAAGTATCGAAGCTGCTTTCCATTCCTGTATGGAGATACTCTGTCCCAGGTCTCTTCCCCATTTTTCCATATAAGGAAACAGGGTTGCAGTAGGTGTACTAAATAGGGTATTGTAACAAAAAGATATAGCTTTAGGAGATATCAGAGCTTTTAAACAGCGTTGTTCTAATTCCCACATCAAAGGGTTAGCTTGTTGCATTGATTCATGTTGAAGGTAGTGAACTATTTGAAGATATGAATATAGATCCGTGTTATTTCATATCTTCAAAAGTTTTCAATTGATCACCACTATAAAAATCCTGAAACCTTTGGATTCCTCTACTTTGTCATCTGCTATAATTAAAATCTGGTATATATAAATGAAGGGAATTTTATAGAATGAGACAGCGCTCTAGTTTGAATACAACTCAATAAACTCCAGACAGGATACGTATAAAAGTATATAAATATATTTATAAATAATAAAAATGATATGTATAAATAACAACAAAGGATATATATATAGTCCAAGGCCACTAGATGTGTATAAATAGGTGGTCACATGGACAACATACATGCAAATTAAAAAATGTACATAAGTAAATAGCAACCATACATGAAAGAAGGGAAAGCTACAGATATAAAATAGACATATGTAGCAATACCAACATACGACAAATATACAAATTTATATTTAGAGATTTATCAATTATAAAATAATCTACACGAGGAAACGTATCGTGGGGGTTAGAGTAAAATGTAAATTCTCTATCTTCTGGATGGAGAACTCTCCACATATCGTACCATGAGTATTGATTAAGGAGATCATCTCTTTCCTTTCCTATTAATTTGTGATGCTCTTTTGGAGTGTATATTAGTAATTGAATCCATCATGGCATCCACTGCTAAATTTAGATCACCTCCAATTATAATTGGTCCCGTTTTTTTAGTCTGTATAAGAGAGAAAGTTTTTTTAAGAAATTGAATTTGGTGTTCATTAGATGAGTAAATATTCACCAGAGTAAGTGGCTTATTATTGATTATGCAATTTATGATAAAAAACCGCCTTGTTTGTCTGCTTTTTTATTAATGAGGGAAAATGTGGCATTTTTGTTGATGAGAATAGACACTCCTGCAGTTTTAGAGTTAGCACAAGCATGGAACATAGTAGGATATTGCTGAGCGTATAAGGGTATTTTTTTCTGCGCTGTAAAATGGGTTTCTTGATACGAACATACATCAGCCCTGGATTTAGCTGCCAGCTCCAAGGCTAATCTACACTTATGAGGAGAGTTTAGTCCTTTTACATTCAAGGAGATAAATTTAAGGCCCATGAAGCATATTTAAAGGCGGTATATTTAGCCGAGTTTGTCTATCCGGATTTGTGCAAATCCTACATATGGCAGGTAGAAAAATAATTTCCATTGAATACCAAACATCGCTATCAAAAATGGGGAGCGCTACTAGTGACAAGTGTTCAATATTGGTGTGCAAACAAGTAGAACAACAGTAAAAATACCATGTAACATACATGGCAAAGTATAGAAACAAACTGTAAAACCCCGATCGGGGAACCAGATGTGGCTTGTATGCCAGAAGATATCGGTCTTCTGCACAGTGGGTGCAGGGAACCGAGCTGAGGCTAGGGGGAAGATCTAGACTGCTCACTAGTGCAGAGAGGCTGTACTGGGGGGTGGGTGTGAAGAGTTTCATCTGGGGTGAGTAAGCGTAACATTTTAAACATGGGAGTTACGTCTATGAACTTCTTTGGGTAATGATGGTATGAATAAGTAATATTGAAGTTACCTGACGAGTGATATTGTACATATCGGGCCCATCGAAAAGAATTGGAAATGGAGTTGTAGTAATACCAACACCTGAGGTGTTTTTTTGTCTATTTAATACTAGCTTCCATTGTTTTAAATTGAGTATACAGGTATAATTCAGTTATAGGTATACAGTAATAGGTAGAAACAGAAAAAGGTAGATCCATGTTCTGAAGTTGCAATTAAAGTAGAACTAGTGTTAAAAAGAACTTAAACATTGATGGTTAAGCTATCGGAGACTTCCATGTATACATATATAGTAGTGAAGGTTAACTATTGGTTTTGGGTAGGCATATATGCATAGTAAACTCCTAGCAGTATTAGGTTTCCAATTCCTCTAAATGTATCTCAGGGTACCATCATGAAACCGTAATTGGGAGTGTAAATCCCCTAACAGGTAAATCACTCATTAAAGTTAACGTTACCACTGGGTGATCACAGTCTGGATGATTCGAACTAAACATGTCCACAAAGGTCCATATAGTGGGTATCAATATAGGCAGACAAAAATCCAGTTAGTCCACTAAGTCTTCCTTTCTTCCGAGGACCTGTTCATCCCTTGTAGAACTTGGATTGTGGGCTTTTGGTTTGTCGTTCCAGTTATGGAAGGGAGATACTCCAAGCCTTGGCTAAACTTGCTGCTTGGTCTGGAGTGTTGCAATAGTTGGAAGTCTAAATCCCACAACATATAGGTAACTCAATGTCTTGAAAAATACTGTGCATCGCTCCGAGACTGGATAAATGAGAATAAACAACACTATAAAAGTCCAGGACATAGATGTCAATGTTTGGCCAGCATTATCTAGGTCTAAGAAGACCACTATGTCTTCTTTTTCTTCGAGGACCGATTCCAATCTCTATTAAGTTTGGATGGTGGGCTCTTGGTTTGCAGCTGAAAATCTGGAGGTGAGATTCCCCATGTCTTGATCAAGTCTGCTGCTTGGTCCAGAGTGTAAATGACCTTCTTAACTCCATTTTTCTGCACAATTAATTTTACTGGGAAACCCCAGCTGTATTGTACCCCATTCTTCCACAGAGTTAGGGTATGTTCTACAAAGGCTCTACGTTTCATCAGGGTATGGGCAGAGATCCGAGTAGATTTGCAGATCCTTATATATGTCTGGAATTTCCTGGGCTTTTCTTGCAGCTTGTAAGATTCTTTCTTTATACTTGTAAAAATAAATGCAAACTACTACGTCTCTTGGAACGTTCTCAGGTAGGTTTCTGGGTTTCGGTACTCAATATGCCCTATCAATGGAAGCTTCCATGTCATGAAAAGGAGCAGCCAGGACTTTGAATAGATCAACCAGATATTTCTCCAGATCTCTTTGAGAAACTGACTCCCGGATACCCCGTATACGGAGATTATTCTGCCAAAAATCTTGGACCTTATGGCTTCCAACTCTTGCTCATATGCATTATGACAATCTACCAATTCATTATGTAAATCAGTCAGTTCCGCTATTTTAGATTAGAGATTGTCAGTTCTTGTTCCCATATCTTGTAGATCTTTCCTTAAATTGTCTGTATGAACTGAGATCTCTTGATTTAGCTCTTTCTTCATGTCTTTCAGAAGAACCTTGATTTATTTAACCAAGGCTGGACCACCAGAAAACATCAAGGGACCGTCAAGTTCTGAGGCCTGTTCATTTGCACGGGAAGATTTCTTCACCATGATGTCCTCTAACAGGTCAGACAAAACCTTATGTGTTTGTTTGTGAGTAAAGAACCCCGGTAATTTGTCTGATTGTTTGTCTTGCTTAGTTGAAGACATGCTCATACTTTGAGCCGTTGTTGACAAGTTTTGTATGAGATAAACCCACATCTCAGGAGCTTCACAGACTTGTGTCTATTCTAGTGAAGCTGTAGGCCACGCCCCAACAAAATATAATGTGATAAATTTGAGAGGTATGAATATTTTAACATTACTACTTTGACTTTTTATTTATTTTCTTTTTTTTTAAATATCATCTGGAAACATTTTATAAACATGAAAGTGATAACGCTTGGCTATTGTAGTTATTTATATAGCACTGAAAAACTTAGCAGAACATATCTAAGTAAATACGTATTTGTCAGGTCAGCCACTGACAGCAGGTTTTTCAGAAAGGAACCATTTGGCAGAGGTATAGCACCCTTGCAGAGACCCCACTGTCCAGGCGTATTCTTAAATATAACAGATACATGACAATAGGAGACAGCACAGGGATGAAGTAAAGACGTTGATCCAAAATACTGATGTAAAAAATAGAGGGATACTTTGATTAGGTGGATAAGGGAGGTATAATAAACTTATTGCAGAGATTGCATAGGAGAAAAAGTATCTTTGATGGAAACTTTTCAACAAATAAGGAGCATTGACATAGGCTGGTTCCCAGGAGAGCTCTTCAGGACCCTTCCAATGTACTAGATACTCAAGTTTGCCCCTTCATCATATGGAATCAATGATATTTTGGACGATATATTCAATATTGTCTTGTATCTTCATTGGAGCTGTAGGTGTTAAAATGCTGAAAAATAATGTTTCATCCACAGTTTAAGCAGCGACACGTGAAAAACTGGGTGTAATCTGTATTTTGTAGTAAGTTGAAGTTTCATAGTGACATGATTTAATATTTCATGTATTGTGAATGCACCAATGAGGCCTGCAACCTTGTTGAAGAATACAAATATTGGTTTGTGCTAAAGATGTTTTATGAGGTTCGTCATACATTGTATCCATTGTTTGACTGAAGGCATCCCAGGAATCAAGAAGAGGGCTATTTGACTTTGATAAATGGAGAGCCCAGACAACAGGGTCATCCACCAAAAATGATATAGCTAAGCGGACCTTCACATACTCAGTTGCGTATGAACATGATTTTAATTCAAAGAGTAGTTGACACTGGGTCTAAAAGGCTTGATACTGTTTCTGATCTCCCCGAAATCTATCTGGTAGTGGGACTTATGTTTCAGGATCCACAAAAGCACCTTAGGATTGACCATAGGATTGTGGAGGTGCAGGTTGAGGTTCTTGAATCATAGCGCCTGCTTGCTTCGTCTGTATTTCATGGACAGAGTGGGTCAAAGTGTCTAATTGACCAGTTATTGCAGAAAGGGTTTCTGCTATACCTGCGGGATCCATGTTGATTGCTCAGTCCTTCTGTCAGGTCAGCCACTGACTGCAGGTTTAATCAGGAAGGAACCCTTTGGCAGAGGTATAACATCCTTGCAGAGACCCCACTCTCCAGGTGTATTCTTAAATATAACAGACACTATGACAATAGGAGAAAGCACGGGCTGAAATAAAAATGATGGACTATGATCCAAAGTAGAGTAATACTTTGATTAGGAAGTTGTAATAAACTTATGGCAAATCTGATTGCAGAGGAGAAAAAAATAAGTAGGAATTTGATTTATCAAAAAAGTTAATCCAGGCAGTGGTGTAGAGGTAGGAACAGGAACAAAATCACGTCAGAAGACTTGTCAGGATCAGGTGAAATAACTGGTTCAGGAAATGTAGGAAACTGAGAGCTTAACACAGGGGTAGTAACCTTCTCAGGAGCTACAGTAGGACTAAGCAGTGATGTGGAGGGCTTAGGGCTTTTAAAAGGGCTGCAGTGGGTGTTTACATGATTAGGGGGAGGAGCCACGGTAAGTCCCAGTGTCCTGAGTGGAGTTGAGGACAACAATGATCTAATCCCCATCAAAATCCACTGCCAGCCACCATGCATGTGCAGTCTTATTAAGATGTCACATCATCTTGTGATATGCGGAAGCTCATAGACATGCGCATTCACACCACGGAGACATTGGACCATCTCCGAACCTCTGCCCCATGTTGGGGACAGAACATGGAGGTCTGAAGGGGAAGAATCACTCAATCTCCGTGGATGAGGTATCCTCCATGGCTGCATGGCCCCCATATCAGCGACGAGCTGACAGTATTGTACAAATGGTGTGGTGGTTTAACCAAGTATAACATAAATGTCTGTATACCCAGCAAACATAGAATTGACTCTCCATGCCGGATTAAGGACAGACACCATATTGACTGCAGAAATTAGTATTTGGAAAGGTAAGTAAAATGGCCTTAATGCTAGATATTTGTATGCGAAAAAATATTATGACATTGGAACAAAAAAATGATATTTGGACATTTATGGAACTATGTCCTTGTCAAAAAAAAATCACAAAAAGTGCTATGCAGCAAAATATATGTGCAGCAAAGACACCGATGTGTAACCACAATGAAAAGGAAGGTGTCCCTCTATAGAATGATTCAACACTGAATCATGGAATGTGGAAGTGTGTGAGGTGTGGATTTACACACAACACAGACACAAATATATAACTACAAATAATATTTCAAACTAAAATTATTAAGTAACCAAGGGATACCTGCCACCAACTACCATGTAGTTAACTCATCATTATTAAATTAGTTGATGTACTAGACACTGGACAACCATCCAGTCATGTTGGTTTCATAGTCACCCTCACCAGCTTGACTTCAGATATACATGCTCATGAAGGTGTGTTAGTTGGGTGAATTTCCTCAGAAGATAAGCAAAGTACATTGCCATTCCAATTTAGCATATTTGTATTCCAAGATATGGCTTTGATGTTCAGCTCTATAATCACACTCCTGTTGGTACATCAACCTCATCTGTGCCTGCTCCGCAACTACCTCACCTAACTAACTACACAATTCATTCTTCTTCTCCATTAACTTGGCATGGAACTGTTCTTGGATTCCCATCATCACGGTCAGCTGTTGGTAGATGTTCCTGACATTATGACGGGTTCCTGCAGCCTAAACTGACACAACAAGGCATTCAAACAGATGACTGGGTGGATCCATCTGTGGCTGGATCCACCCATTATTTGCATAATTACATTCAATCACCTTTGTCATGCCAAAGCATGAGTTGGCATTCATATAATTTGTTATGTTTATGTTGTAATAGCCTTTATTGTAGGCTTTGATCCATTACCAGGCCTAAGCCATAAAGTGTAACTAGCAGATAGCCATCACCAGAACTGGACTTCATGAGCTGGGGTCGTAAAAGGTAGTGGAGCATGTACTCTGACATTGGGTGAATCAGAGGACAACCATAAAATAGGAAATATGGGGAACATGTGTATATATTGTGTGAGGGTCCAGTGTATATATATATATATATATTCCGACTTTCCAGGTTGTATTCTTTTGTTTGGTACCAAACATGGCCAACGTAATGTGTTACTGTCACGAGAACCATGAATGAGTACTTTCCAAACTGTTAAAACATCCATGTTTGGTGTCTAAATGCTCCTAAAAATATAAGGAATGTGATCCTAACTAAATTATGGTGTTATACAGTATATGACACGTTTTGGTAAACTTATTGTGTTTGTAGATAACTATCCACACTAGTGCCCTGGACAGGTATGATGGAGTGGGCCATAAACTGTCAGGCCAAACCCATCTGATCCACCCAGAGGGGGCTGGTCTCTTACAAAATCACCAGGGATCTATATAATCAGAATGTTGGATTGTACAAATGGAGATTTCTTTTTAACAACTGTATGGAGAACTTTACCATCTGAATCTCCCACAAGGATTATATATATCGGTAATTATATGTAAGGATTTCTTGTGTTTTCTCCTATTTTATTTTATGGACTGTTTTGCACTTGTACTTTGTATTTCTGTATGTCATCTATTTCTGTATTTTTGTACACAGCACTGTGAAGCCTTTTTTCAGATTAAATGTTTACTTAATCAGCTCTTGTCTTTGTTCTCTAATATGAACTCACTCTTCTGAGGATAGCTCAGGTAGAACAAGTTACCACAGGGTTAATTATATATGTGTCTGATCAGTAAACCAAGGTTGTGATAGTATATTGTACTGTGTTTGGGGTAACCGAAGACGCCCGGATATAAAGTCTTGGTGGTGGCAGCAAATTGTGTACTAGGGTAATAGTGTAGGAGGTATTGCAGGGGTTAATTTAGTGGTTTCTGGGACTAGCAACAGGTAACCAGGGATCTGGTGTCATTAACCCTTTCACTCCCACACTCTCTCCACTGTCTCAGCCGGGCCAATAGCCTGTGTTCGTGACAACCTTGGCCAACCCTTCCTAAACCGATCCACAAATTATTCCACAACCCTGCAAATGCAGTCACGGTTGATGGTCTGGATATAATGCTAATAAGCATGAGATTAAATTTATTTTATCCTGTACAAATGGAACAAGCACACTAGTGCTATTTGGAGAGTAAAAAGTTAAAATGTGTATCTACTCATAATAAACATTTGGTCACAAAACTGAAAGAAAAAGATCCACTTTTGTTTAATTTCAAGACTTTCAACCACTAAATTTATTGCTCTGGTTTGTTCCTAACCTAGACATGTGCACTACCATTCAAAAGTGTGAGGTTACTTAGACATGCCCAGGTTTTCCACAAAAACATACTTCAAATGAGTTGAAAAGGGTATAGGAAAATATAGTCAAGACATTGAGCTAGTTGGAAATAATGATTTTAAATAATAATTGTGTTGTTTAAGCTCTGCTATCATAGAATAATGCTCCATTTGCAGCAATTGCACCCTTGCAGACCTTTGGCATTCTAGTTACAAATTGTTATGTGGTATTCTGAAGACATTTCAAGTCATACTTTCATACTCTCAAAATTTGGATTGGCTTGATTGGCACTTCTTACGTACAATATGTTCCAGCTGCTTCCACAGCAGCTCAGTATGGTTGTTATCCAGTAATAGCTTTACTTTTTCAATATCTCTTCTACTCTATACACATATCCCACATTACAACCACCAAAGCATTCATAGTCCATCATATTGCCTCTTCAAAGACAGATGTCATCAAATCATCCATAATATTTTCTTTTGGTCTGGTCTCCCGAATGCATTTCTTTGTGATCCTAACACCACAAACATAGACACATCTGGCTGTAACACTATCTTCCATCCATCCAGTGTCTGTGCAACTTTGCCTATAAGAAATAATCCCAAATGGTATTGACACTCAAAAAAAAAAAGGCAAGTACATGTGTACATGTAACATATTTTTGACAAGGACAAATGTTTAGCTTTCCCCTCCAATCACGAGATATGACTACATGTTGAGGGTCAAGAAGATCTCTGGATTTTAATCAAACACTCTGCTTTTATGCCCATTTTCCACACATAGGACCAACCACAGGGTTTTGAAGAACAACCAATCAGTACGTACAATACATTCAGACACTCCGAGAAATTACAGCAAAATCCCCCCAAAAAATGTGCTTCTAGGGCCAGCACCAGTCCCATAAAAGTCCATTAGCCCCAATACAGCTTCTTAAAGGGCCATGCACCCCAGGGCCATTGTCACAGGGGAGGAGGCTTGCAAGCAGGCCTCTCCAGGACCAAGTGGTGAAGGGCACTTCGTCACAGTAGATATAAAGAAAAAGTAACAAAGCAAATAAAAAAAATATAAAAAACACATCAAACACTATATATCAAAAAATATATAGATCATAATAAAAAATAAACATAAATCATAAAAATATATAAAGAGACAGTTCACTTCATATTATGAATTGAAGCCGTTTGGCTTCCTCGTATCCAAACTAAATATTCTAAAACCTCATGTTGATTTAGACTTTTGATATTACATGTATACATTCAATACCTTGAAACTTAAATCACCATTTCTGCTATTAAGAAAATGCTTTCCTAGAAGGCCAGCATCCTGGAGTCATCTATTCACTGTTTACGTTGACTCAGGTGTTTTGCGGGGAAGATATGTTTTGCAAACTATGTACTAGTACTAATGTATTTGTCCTCTTGTTCAGTTGTGCACTGGGGCCTTCCATTAATCTTTCTATTCTGGTTAGCCAGTTTGCACCATTTTGTGAAGGGAGTAGCACACAGCATAATATGATATATTCAGTTTTTTGGTCATTTATCACATGGCATAGCCTTCATTTCTCAGAACAAGAATAGACTGATGAGTTTCGAAAGAAAGCTCTTTGTTTTTGGCTATTCTGAGCTTGTAATTGAACCCACATGTGCTGATGCTCCAGAAACAGTTATTTAATGATATCAGCACAACCGTTTTCAGCTCTGACATTATTTCAAATAGGTTGTTCAATTATCATTGAACCTTTTATAATGATAATTGAATTAGGTGACACAATGTGACATTGAAACACAGGAGTGATGTTTACTAATAACGGATTTAGTAGATATGTACAGTAGTTGCAAAATTAACAATGGCTACACTGTGTTTCTGATCCATTTGATGTCATTTTAATGGATTAAATGTGCTTTTCTTTAAAAGAAAAGGACATTTCTAAGTGACCCCAAATTTAGTTAGTATACATTGCAATAATCTTTAACATATGTGGTGTAAGAGTTAAAAAAATTATTTGAACGAAATTCCTCCGTAACTTTAAGCCACGCTCATTTAACATTTCTAAATATGCCAAATATCTCATATAACTAAGAAAAGTGTTTTCTTAAATGCACTTGGTATAAAGACAAATGTAAAATAACTTGAAAGCACAGTCAAATAATTGTATTTAAAATTATGCAGCACTAATTATTTTGTAAGATCTAGACATAATAATTTATTTCATTTTCAGCCATGATAAGGTGACAAAGATGTGAAAGTGGCAAACTTTACACATCGTACTCCTAACACAAGACAAAATTAACAGAACAGATTGTACAAATGAAAAGTAAGTTGTACTTTACATATTATATAACTTGTAAATAGTTTATTTTTTCACCTTATCCTTTGGTCTATGTTACCACGTAGCATTTTATTTAATTGTAAAGGACTAGAAGTGAGTCCCTCAACATCTGCCCATGACTAACTATTAGCATCTCACTGCACATACATGCTTAGCCATGAGCAAGCAATTAGACTGGTTTAACCTTCCATGGAACAAATAATTTTTGTTTATATTATTATATTATATTTATAATATAATCGTTTTAATATCTCAGTGAAAAACAGCTGAATATAATCAACTTCTTACTGTGAAGTAATAGTGGTGGAAACATACTAGTTATTGCTATAAAACATCTTTAGCTTAACCCCTTCATGACCATTAACACTTCTGAGGTGTTTGTGTTTCGCTTTAATTTTCTTCTTTGTCGGTTGCTGTACCCACACATATTATATATTGTTTTTTTAAGGACAAGAAGGGCTTTCTTTTCATTACATTATTTTGTTCATATAATTTATTGAATTGTGAAAAAAATAGTAAAATATGGTTAAAATTAAAAAAATAAACAATTTGCCTGACTTTTCTTTGTAAATTATTTTACTAAGCTCCAAAAGCTAATGAAAAAACCTGCTAAATAGGTTCGACTATAGGTCCTGAATTCAGAAATACTGAATGTTTTAGGTTAATAAATACAAGTAGCATATAGCTGTTTCAAAATATATTTTTTTTAAATTAGCGTTAATGACACTGTAACACCGATATCGGACATGAATCGCTGAATAACCTCCCACATGTACACATTTTTTATAAAGTAGACATCCCATTGCATTCAACTTGGGATAATTTGACACTTTTCACTCTGTCATTTTACCACCAATCTTTCACAAGTTTTGGCATAGTAATTTTGTGTGTGTTTTACTTCCACACACCTTGAAACTTAGGTATGATTTTAAAGGGGCTGTTCTATTTTATTGCCAAACAAAATCCCAATATATGTTAAGCAACTTCCCCTGAGTATAGCGGTATCCCACATGTATAGGTGTGCTAGGTTTATGTGGCAGGTACAAGGCAACATTTAGGATACGGTTATTGCAGCTTTAAAACGTGTATTTATTATGTAATGCTTGTGACTACATTTCCTATCATGCTCAGCCAGCCAAAAGCTACCATAGCAGAATAGTAAATGTAGTCTATAGTAGGAAGCACCGATTTTTGCTATCCTTGCTATCCTGTGGCTGCATGGATCATATATCCAGCTGCTGCGGGCCCCTATCTAATGCTGGGGGCCAATGCAAAGCACTGGCCCCACTAGCAGTCTTTTTTTTTTTAAATAAAATATCTCTAGAGGACCACAGACAGACATAACATGTCACTGGTCCTCTACGGAATAACTTCTTTTTTTTATACAATTTATTATTATTATTTTTAATTGTTTTTATTTATTTATTTAATTTTTAATTTTTTTACATTTTTTTTTTTTATTTAACTCTAACCTTAACCCTATGGTTAGGGTTAGTACAAACCCTAATTCTAACTCTCTAGGATTAGGGTTTTGATGAACTCTAACCCTAACCCAAGAGTTAGGATTAGCACAATAGAAAAAATAAAAAATAAACGTTTTTTGTTTTTTTTATTAAAAAAATCCTTTGAGGAGGCTGGTTGTTACTGGGGGGGACCAGGGGGAGACTTTACACACTATATTTAGTCTCTCCCTGCCCCATGATCACCGTGGAGCAGGGAGAGACTATAGCTGTCAAAGCAGGCACCTGCTTTGACAGCTATTAACATCCGGGCACTGTGATTGGCTGTCACAGTGCCCGGATGTTTCCGGGGGGTCCTCAACCAACATGGCTGAAGTGTCTCGGTATCGAGACACTCAGCCATGTCTTTGTTAGCGCGATCGCGGTATGCCAGCGTGCATACCGCGATCGGACCAGTATGACGGTCCTGGACCGTCATCGGTCATGAAGGGAGATTTCCCTATGACGGTCCAGGACCATCATCGGTCGCGAAGGGGTTAATATATTTCAAATAATCTCAATAAAAGGACACAGAATGGATATACAGGGAGTGCAGAATTATTAGGCAAGTTGTATTTTTGAGGATTAATTTTATTATTGAACAACAACCATGTTCTCAATGAACCCAAAAAACTCATTAATATCAAAGCTGAATATTTTTGGAAGTAGTTTTTAGTTTGTTTTTACTTTTAGCTATTTTAGGGGGATATCTGTGTGTGCAGGTGACTATTACTGTGCATAATTATTAGGCAACTTAACAAAAACAAATATATACCTATTTCAATTATTTATTTTTACCAGTGAAACCAATATAACATCTCAACATTCACAAATATACATTTCTGACACTCAAAAACAAAACAAAAACAAATCAGTGACCAATATAGCCACCTTTCTTTGCAAGGACACTCAAAAGCCTGCCATCCATGGATTCTGTCAGTGTTTTGATCTGTTCACCATCAACATTGCGTGCAGCAGCAACCACAGCCTCCCAGACACTGTTCAGAGAGGTGTACTGTTTTCCCTCCTTGTAAATCTCACATTTGATGATGGACCACATGTTCTCAATGGGGTTCAGATCAGGTGAACAAGGAGGCCATGTCATTAGATTTTCTTCTTTTATACCCTTTCTTGCCAGCCACGCTGTGGAGTACTTGGACGCGTGTGATGGAGCATTGTCCTGCATGAAAATCATGTTTTTCTTGAAGGATGCAGACTTCTTCCTGTACCACTGCTTGAAGAAGGTGTCTTCCAGGAACTGGCAGTAGGACTGGGAGTTGAGCTTGACTCCATCCTCAACCTGAAAAGGCCCCACAAGCTCATCTTTGATGATACCAGCCCAAACCAGTACTCCACCTCCACCTTGCTGGCGTCTGATTCGGACTGGAGCTCTCTGCCCTTTACCAATCCAGCCACGGGGCAATCCATCTGGCCCATCAAGACTCACTCTCATTTCATCAGTCCATAAAACCTTAGAAAAATAAGTCTTGAGATATTTCTTGGCCCAGTCTTGAAGTTTCAGCTTGTGTGTCTTGTTCAGTGGTGGTCGTCTTTCAGCCTTTCTTACCTTGGCCATGAGTATTGCACACCTTGTGCTTTTGGGCACTCCAGTGATGTTGCAGCTCTGAAATATGGCCAAACTGATGGCAAGTGGCATCGTGGCAGCTGCACGCTTGATTTTTCTCAGTTCATGGGCAGTTATTTTGCGCCTTGGTTTTTCCACAAGCTTCTTGCGACCCTGTTGACTATTTTGAATGAAACGCTTGATTGTTCGATGATCACGCTTCAGAAGCTTTGCAATTTTAAGAGTGCTGCATCCCTCTGCAAGATATCTCACTATTTTTGACTTTTCTGAGCCTGTCAAGTCCTTCTTTTGACCCATTTTGCCAAAGGAAAGGAAGTTGCCTAATAATTATGCACACCTGATATAGGGTGTTGATGTCATTAGACCACACCCCTTCTCATTACAGAGATGCACATCACCTAATATGCTTAATTGGTAGTAGGCTTTCGAGCCTATACAGCTTGGAGTAAGACAACATGCATAAAGAGGATGATGTGGTCAAAATACTCATTTGCCTAATAATTCTGCACTCCCTGTACTGGATAAAGCCTTTTGTAAGTCCAGGATAACTTACTCAACAAGTCTTTTAACTTTTTAAATACACACTTTATTGCATGTCAATCAACAGAAAAGTCAGTTACTCATATTTGCAATCAGTCCCACATTTGGCAAGAGAGTCCTGTTTTTAATGCACTGCATTAGACACAGACAATGTTGTATTTAATCCCATCATGCCAGATGGTGCTTTGGATGCCAAACCAGCGTCTTTGTGCTCGTGGCCCAAAAACCTATTTGATTAGGAGCCATGAACATAAAAGAAGACAACCGATCAGGGGAGCCACAAGGAGCTGTTACTGTCAGGACGGTCTATGCCGCCGTGCAGGTATTTTTGTAAAATATGGCTGGTGCTCACTTTGAGTGTCAGCTACATTTTCTGTTTCAAAGTAGCCTAATTTCAAAGTGGGGACTTCTCTGCAAGTCCCTGGAGTGGATTCTACACACAGTTAATTGTGGGGAGCTACAATGGGCTTTTAAACTCAGGATGTTCAATATCATCCTACGAGCTTTTAGGCACTGGAAAGTATAATGGCATAGAATGTCATACAGATGGGAAGGGGTTAAACTGTGCATGTCTAAAAAACATAAATGTTAAAAAGAGGAGAGATGAGCTCCAGATACCCAGTCTCTGTACTCAGAAGGCTGGAGCACAATCTGCTATGGGCACTCGACTTTACATGGCATTACGTGGCATAATTAAGCTATGCCCCATTTTAGTTTATGTGATTGTGTGTGTGTGTGTGTGTGTGTGTGTGTGTGTGTAAAAGTAAAGCGCATGATGAAACAAGTACACACATATACACAGACAAACTCACATATACACAGTCATGCACACATACAGTCAAAAGCACATATACAAACAGTGACACACACATTCTTTTTATTATAAGTGTGACTGTATCTATATATATCCATAGTAACGTCATGCCTATAACATACTTTTGTCTATATTTCCAATTTCTGTACATAGAAACAATTAATTAAGTTTTATAAACTTGGAGTATAATGCCTAAAATAAACTGTCAGTTCATTAATGTCAGAGAGCATGATTTTTTTAGTATACTGCCTATGACGACTAGATTATATTTAACTGTAAAGATATTTTTTTCTATGTTATTCCAGGTTGCCATTGCCTACTAGTGCATTATATTTTCTATTGAATATTCATGTGCCAGAACTTGGCAGTCACTCAACAAAGCCTATCCATTTGTTTTACACATCATACTATTGATATTTGGCGTAAGATAATGCACCATTATGGTAAAATATGACTAAAACAACAAAATATGTTTAAAGCCATTTCTCCTTGAGCCACAAACTAGACAAAATGGTTCATCAATCTTTAGTGTTTACCTAATGTTACACATCGCCCTATCATAGTGCCTTATTTATTTTATCCTGGTGATAGGTTTATTAAAACAATGCACAACTTGTCCTTGAATTAATAAGATATGCATCTTCATATAATTTGGACTAAGACACTGCATATTAAATTAAATCTGTATTAGCATATTTTACTTGATGATTAAATAAGTACAACAATCAAATAAATAAGTATACATTGAACAGAAAATACTAATAGAAAATGTAAAATTATAAATCCAACTAACGATTTTATGGCATTCCCATTAATTTATTTAAAAAATGCCTGCATAGAATATATTTTTTTTCAATAAAAAAATAAACATACAAAAAAGCTAAATACATTAACTAGATTTGAAATGAAGAGGTAAACACTAGAGACTCTGCTCGATAAAGAGAGAATTGAGATGGGAATTTCAAAATTTAGGCCAATGCAGGTAGATGAGTTGGAAAAAAAATCTCCAATGTAGCATTGTGCTTGTTAAAACATTTTGACATGTCTAAAACCACCATGGGACTTGTTCTAGGGAACAAGTGTTTGGTCTGAAATTAATGACTGATACATTTAAAATCATAACATACCACCTAATAGTCCCACGATCAGCAGGACAGTTCCAATTCAGACGAATATCCTATGGTGTCCAGAGCAACAAAGAATGAATACTGTGCATGCACAGAGTTTATAGCATGGCCAGTGGCACTAGTACTTTTAGTGATAAATACACAAAGTGCGTATACACAATGCCACGGTGTCCTGCGCTGAAGGGGGAAATGTTTGTAGGTATGTCTTCTTAAAGACTATTTTTTAAAAATCATTTAGAATGTTTTCATTAACAGATCTAAAAAGCATAAATCAGATGTATACTATAAAGTACCATTGTTTTACTGTGCAGCTTTATCTTGAAAGAACTCTTTTCAAATGAGAAATGTTTCATTGCTTTGATTATATATATATATATATATATATATATATATATATATATATATATATATTTATATATATATATATATATATATATATATATATTTATATATATATATATATATATATATATAAATATTTATTAATTTACAGTAAATTACTTTTCAGCTAAAAGGGATTCCATCAGCTGTCTCATGCGGTTAAGAGTACTCTAATCAATTAAAAAACCTTCACTGAAGTATAACCTCCTGTTTTTGCTCCACATCTACCTCATAATCATTTTGTATGTGACTGTAAACAAATGCAATCATTTCCATTTTTATTTCATGCATTCACTATTTTCCTTTTATAAATTTAAATTCCTTTCTGTTTTCATTGTTGTAGGGTTTTTTTAATGCACTAGTTTGTACAGAATATTACATTTGCTTAAGCAATGATTTTTGGCATTGCTATGCTACAAAAAAAAAAAAATCTAAATTATTGTAAGGTACCCAGCTGATTTTAAACATGTTTGAAGTATGCATATATTTGAAATAACTCTGTGAGATTATTTAAGTGACTGTTAACATTCATTTAATGCATATCTGAAACACAAAACATGTTTTACAAAGTTTTTTTATGGTTACATTATTTGTTATAACATTCACCACTATTTCATAACAATATTTTTGTTTGTGAAATATAAGTGGCTTTTCTTTGTAAAATATGGTTTTGGTTCTACGATGAACTTTTTTAAAAAATGTATGCCTACTTCTAATATGTTTAAAAACATAACTTTAGGATTAGCCAGAGGCATACCAAGGGGTTGTCGAAAACAACTGCCACTGGGAGCTCAACTCAAGAGGGGCACAAAAAACATATCAAGAGCAACCCCAACGGGGAAAACTATTGGTCCCGGGATAGATGCTGATTGGTTTAATGTGAATAACGGCACTCGTCAGGGCTGTCCGCTAGCCCCAATGTTTTACATTCTGACCCTAGAGCCCCTTGCAGCTAAGATCAGACAAAATAGGTCTATATGGGGCATTCAGGTGGAGGGACAAGATCTGAAATTATGTATGTACACGGACGACGTAGTCGTTACTTTGACAGACCCGGAAAACTCATTGGATTGTTTCATGCGTGTTTCGAACTATAAACTTAACCTTACAAAATCACAAGCTATATTAGTTAATGTTGAGGAAGCCACAAAATCACATATGATGTATAAAAACCCTTTTGAGTGGACTAACAAGGGAATTACATATTTGGGAATAGATATTACTACTAATTCTAAGACCACAATGAAAGTCAACTTCGACAGGTTATATAAAGATACTTATGAAAAGTGGACAAAAAAAATGGTTGTGCAGATTAAATGTTGTGAAAAGTTATATTATTCCAAAATGGCTTCATGTGTTTAGACTGTTACCCTTGGCGATCCCAAGAAATCGGCTCATAGCTATTCAAAAAGTACTTTTTGCGTATGTATGGGCCGGAAAGAAACCTAGAATTAATAGAACACATCTCATGAAAAAAGCAAATGAAGGGGGCTTTGGTTTACCTAATATAATTAAGCTCTATGATACTAGCAGACTTTTCCACGTTAAGAAGTGGCAATCATCATTGGTAAGAGACGAACCGTGGTATAAGTTGGAAACAAAACTAATTGGTATGGAAGACTTGTCAGCAATCTTATGGTTGAATGATAGAGCTTATAAGGTATTTTTCTTAAAACACCTTCCTACTTATATGGTGGACCTCATAATAAACTGGATCAAATTAAAAAAGAGAATAAAAATTGAAAATATAATTCCATCATCAACCTCATTAAACATTCTGGAACTGAACTTAGATAATTTTTCCATAAATAACTGGAGTAATAACAAAGACTTTACCCTTAAAGACATAATGAATGGAAATTCTATAATATAATTCCCGCTCCTTCAAGAAAAGTTTAATTTGAACTCAAGGCAAATATTTACCTTCTTAAGACTTAAAAACTATATAGAGTCAGTATTCAAGAAAGGAAATAAAAATCAGATAGCTAATGAAATAGAAAATCTCTTTTGTAAGGAAGAAAATAATAAAATCATGCCTAAACTGTATAATTGGCTCTCTAAGCAAGAAAAAGAAATCAAACCTAAACCTTGGTACTCTTGGGAAAAAGAGATAGGAAGGAATTTTCACTCTAATGCCTGGGTAAAATCCTTAAATGAGATCAGGAAGAGTGTGAAATACACAAACCTATTAGAACTACAGTATAAAATTGTATATAGATGGCACCTGGTGCCTGAAGCTTTACACAGAATTAATAAATCAAATTCGGCGTTATGTTGGAGATGTAATTCGCAGATAGGATCTCAATCACAAGTATGGTGGTCATGCAGTAATATAAGAAAATTATGGAACAGAGTCCTACAGGAAATTTCAATGTTATTTGAGGTAGAGCAGAACTACAATATAGAAAATCTATTACTCCATATTATTATTCCATTTACTAAATTTAATGAAAGATATCTTTTGATCCATATTTTTATTGGCCACAAAGGCGGTCATAGCACGCTACTGGAAACAACAAATCTGTCCACCTTGGGAACAAGTACAGGCCCAAATTAACTATCAATTTCAAATGGAAAAGGGTGTAGTATTGTCATTTCTGTAATGTTATGCTTTAATGTTATTTATGTGTTCAGGAGGGTTTGCATATAGGTCCCTCTCAGAAATGAAAAGTCAAATAATTATCCTTCTCCCCTTCCCAACTGGATCAAGTTGGAGAGTAATAAGAGGAAAGGGGGATTGGAGGGGATGGTACTGGTAGAGGTGACGGAAAAGAGGAGGGAAAGAGGAACAGAATGCCTAAGTAAAATCAACTGCCATAAATTTACTGAGCCGCCTCCCCTCCTTAAGAACTCCTCGAATACCCATTATGATATTAACCCTAATGTAATAAGTGAGGTAAAGTTTTCTGCCAAATTCAATACCCTACACTCTTATTTTATTTTACTGTGTTTTTTGTTTTTTTTTGAGTGGGGTTTTTTCCTTTCTCCCCCTCTCTAATCATTAGATGGAGACAGGGGGATAGGAGGGAAGGAAAGATGAAGGAAAGATAAAGGGTAAAAGGGGAAAAAGGTCTTGCAGAATTATCTGGGGGATACTAATTGGAAACCTTCTGGAATAATCTTACTCTGTTATGAGGCATGACATTGTATTTTGTGTCGTTATGATTGTTATACGTGTGTCGCTATGTATATCAGTATTTTTTTTATACTTAAAATTTAATAAAGAATATAAACATCAAAAAAACATATCAAGAGGTGTTTTCAGGGGGAGATCTCAGCTCCACAGATGCAAAGACATCCTCCTTGGGCTGCCTCACTCCCCACATGTCAGGTTGATGGGTCATAAGACATCCTGATGCTCAGCCTCCAGGAAAGTTGCTAAAAGTGTTTTTCTTTTAAGTGACATACTAAAGCAGTCTCAAAGTCTTAACAAATAAGTTGAGGGGGATTAACTATGGCATACGCGCTTCTGCTTTCAATAATCTGTATTTGTCCATTTCAACATACAAGACAGTTAGACAGTTGACATGTCTACTATGTGACAAATATTGTATGACAAGCAGAGAAAATAGCATAAAAGCAAACTGAGAAAGAACAAAACAGAATAAAAAGTGTAGGACTAAAGAGCAAAAGCAGAGAACTAGAGCAGAAGCCAAATTGAAAACAGACATGAGTAGGGCAAAGCAGAAACTAAACTAAGGATAAGAAATACAAGGAACAGGGCTAAAGACAAAGACATTCATACAGGGCAGAGGCAGAAAGGGAACAACCAAAGAGTATAAAAACAGAACTTAAAGGAGACATGTAAACAAAATCACAGGTACAAACATAGGATTAGCTGAGAACATTAAGATGGAAAAAAGTGAGGGTTTAGTTTCACCAAATGGCCATTAGATCATATTCTTGCTACCAGTATCAAGGTCCCTCACAATTAGGCAAGTTACTAACACTAAAACCAGCCTAAAATAATAACCAAGATTGAATAAAACAGAAAAACATCCATTAACGTAAAAACATACTTGAGACTGAACAGACTTTGAAGCAAACTGAACAAATGGTGTGCCAAATGAGAAAATCAGAAAGGAAACAAGGAAAACCAGGAATGGAACAGAACATAACACAGGTAGCAAGGAAAAACAGCAAGGGATGAAAGCTAGATAATAAAGAAACAAGGAAACATGAAACCGAGAAGCCATCTGATAGGGCTCAGACAGGGCATTCCTCTAACAGGGCTCAGACAGGGCATACCCATAATGATGCTCAGAGAGGGCATTCTCCAAACAGGAATCAGACAGGGCATCTACTGGGGCTCAGACAGGACGTCCTCCCTATGGGTCACTGGATGGGACACAAATACAGGGTACAAGGAAATAAGGTGAAGGCAGGAGCAAATAAATAATACACAAGAAAGGATACTGAAAGTACTGCAATTAACATTTGGAATTCAGCATTTGCTTCAAGATTTATTCTTTTTATTAACAAATGTAATGTATACATTTAATACACTGTTGCTATATAAATCATTAGAGGAGAGAGACTCCTAAATAAATAACACAAGTAGTAATAAAATGCTGTCATATTTAAAAAGGTGTATTGACTTATGGAAGCAAAACATGACTCTACCTCTTGATTATAAGACCTCCATTGATTATGCTATCTCATATTTGGTACTAGTTCTTTAAAATGACTTCATGAAACAGGAAAGAGTACAGAGGCAGACAACAACATTTTTAAAAAGAGAATAGAAGAGCTTAGTTATGAAGAAAAGCTTGAAAAAGCAGATTTGTTTTCACTAGTGAAACAGTGACTAAAGGGCATACATATATTTAACTGAACTGTAATACATGCAACATTACCTACATTTAAATTATCATCTGGACTAGCATTAGAAAGAATATTAACACATTTAAATAAGGCTTTTTACACTCCCACATTTATAGCTAGAATTAAAGAGAGGTATAAGATAAAACTATTCAAACACATAGACAGTCAACACAGTAATTGGAATACAATATATGTTAAAGGAAATAACAGAATAATGGGGCATCATCTTAAATTAGAAGTTCAAAATTGAACAGAATTACTTTATGGAGAGTTTGGTACATGTATGGAATAGTCTTCTAGCAGAATTGCAAGATGTTAATATGATGGAGTTAAAGTGTTAACACCATATAAGGCAGAATAGATTACCTAAACGGTTAGCTTCCTTTACGTTATATTATATCTTTCTTTGCTTCTATGGAAACACCAAAATGTTCTTCCAGTGAGGCAGAAGCTGACTAATAGTGCATCATTCAAAATATATTCATGCCACTGAGCATAGCATGTAGCACTGTAGCCTTTGCTGCGCAGGGCCTCTGTGTTGTGGTGCCTGTAACTGTTCTGCTCACCAACAGAACAGTTTTTTTTTTCTATTGCTTTGTTGCTGTCTACCTCCTACCCATACTATCTACTCATGTGGTCCTTGTCTTCCATGACTGCCCTATTATTTAAACCTCTCCTCACAGCATTTAATTGTATTTTGTTTTTAAGTATACTTAAGGGAAGTTATTCTAACTGAAGAAATGTAAATATAATACAGTTAACTGAATGTAAACTGTCATTAGATATTTTTCTTTACTGTACACAAAAATAAATATAATCAGAAATTACCAGAATATTGTGACCTAGAAAAATCTTGCTTTATGATTAAATGGCAAAAGGGAAAGACATTTATATCCATCAACTGCACTTAAAAACTTATGAACAAACACTAACCAAGCACATATATGGTGATTAACCCCTTGGCGACACAGGACGACTAGGTCCGTCCTGTGTGCCGAGGCGTTAGTGACACAGGACGGACCTAGTCCATCCTGTGTCAAAACGAGCACTGAAAGCGGAGTTTTTCCGCTTTCAGTGCTCAAGCCACATTGTAACAATGCTTCCGTGTGGAAGCATCGTACAATGCTAAAAAAAATGCCCATCGGTCATAGTGTTCCGCAAGTCGAGGCAATCAGGAACACAAAAAAAAAATGCACGATCTTGGTCACTGAGTGACCAAGATGGCGCTGCCCTTCTAAGGGCAAGAGCACAGGAGGCAGGAAGTACCTGCTTCCAGTGCTCTCTGGCTGTCACACGATTGCCTCTTCACAGAGGCAATCAGTGACTGCCAGGCACACTGACAGGCAGTGGGGATGCTCTGCTGAACATCCCCACTGACTGGTCAGATCAATATTAACTCTATATTGATCTGACCAGTTATGATCTGCCTCCCTCTCCTAAAAATTTTTATTAAAGCAATTCCCTGCGTTTAACCCCTTCCCTGCCACTGATCTTGCATAAGTAGTGATCGTGCACATCAGCGCATTTATTTTTGCTGTTTGTGCATTTTTTAGGGGTTAATTTTTTTTGTACTTCTAAGAGTTATTAACCCCTTATTTGCCGTCGATCACTGCTTACGCAATGATATTGACGCCAAAGCAATTTTTATCTGTCTGCATATTTTTATTGTATTTATTTTTTTTACACATACCCGCTAGGGGATTACATGTAAAGTAAAAATATTTGAGATTTTTTTTTTAAGCTGCCTGAACGCATAGCTATCAGTAACAGCGAATTAGTGGCAAAGGCGGTTTGGTGATTTCTCAATTAAGCTCTCCATTCGCCCTGGTCAGATCAAAATTAGTCGGATCAATATTCACAAATATTGATCTGCCTCCCTCTCCTCACTTAAATGTTTGTGACGGAAAGAGACAGATCCGTATTAGTGATATAAAATAACATTTTATAAAATTGGCAGGTTTTATGAAAGTCTTTCACTGTGTATTAACCCCTTCCCTGCCATTCATCACTGTGTAAGCAGTAATCTTGCACAGCAACAGTATGTTTTGCTGTCTGCACTGTTTTATGGATTAATTTCTTTGTACTGTAATGTATTACAGTACTAGATAGGCTCTTCTAAGAGCTATTAACCCCTTCTTTGCTCGAGATCACTGCTTACGCACTGATTCTGAGGCCGCGGACTCAGGGTTCCATTTTGACCCTATTCAGCTTTCTGATACATCATCTAGCGATGTATCGGTGGCTGCTGAGCCCTTGCCACAAGTAGTGATGGGGGTCTACCGATAAAAAAATATATGGTTTGGTGGGGGTAAATTACATTGGCTGGCTTCAAAGATTTATCCCATAAAGGACACGGACGCAGGTTGACTACATGTCAAAATTCCAAGTTGGAATTTTGAGATGCGCATCTCACAAATGTTGCCTTCTAGCCAAAAACAAACCTATGCATGGGTGCTATCCCTGTACTCGGGAGATGTTGCTGAACACATATTGGGTTGTTGTTTGGCAGTGACATATACCAGAATCTGTGAATTCATGCCTGAACTACAATGCATGTGGAAAAAAAACTCCCAAAAATGTACTACCACAAACTTTTACAAAGGCTGGTGGTAGATTTAGTACCTATACAGTATTAAAATACCACCATTTGAAATACCTTAGGATGTCTATTTTCCAAAAATATATGGTTTGATGGGGTAAAATTCATTGGACGGCTTCAAAAATGTTCCAAATGGAACATGGGCGCAGGCTGACTACATGTCAAAATTCCAGGTTGGAATTGCGCACCCCCTAAATGTGGAATTTTAGACCCAATACAAACCAACAAACCTATGCATGGGGTGTATCCCTGTACTCAGGAGATGTTGCCGAACACATATTGAGGTGTTGGTTGGCAGTGGCAAATACCAGAATCTGAAAAATCCTGCCTGAACTACAATGTGTGAGTGGAAAAAATGACATCCCAACCCTTTGACATAGGTTGGTGGTAGAATTAGCACTTGGAAAGTGTTAAAATACCACAATTTTAAATACCCTAGGATGTCTAGTTTTCCAAAATATATGGTTTTATGGGGTAAAATACTTTGACAGGCTTCAAAAGTGTCCCAAATGGAACATTGGCGCAGGCTGACTACATGTCAAAATTCCAAGTTGGAAATGCACCCCCCCTAAACGTGGCCTTTTAGCCCCCTCATAATCTAACTAACCTACACATGGGTGGTATCCCTGTACTCAGGAGATGTTGCTGAACACATATTAAGGTGTTGTTTGGCACTGACACATAATAGGATCTGTGAATTCATGCCCGATGTACAATGAATGTGATAAAACAAATTACTATCCATAACATTGACATAGGCTGGTGGTAGAATTAGTGCATGAAAAGTGTTAAAATACTACCATTTGAAATACCCTAGGGTGTCTAGTTTTCAAAAATATATGGTTTTGTGGGGTAGAATAGACTTTTTGGCTTCAAAAATGTCCCAAATGGGACATGGGCGCAGGTTTTCTGCACGTCAGAATTCCAAGTTGGAAAACCAAAAAGCTCACCTCTCAAATGTGGCCTTTTAACCCCCAAATAACCTAACCAACCTATACATTGGTGGTATCCCTGTACTCAGGAGATGTTGCTGAACACATATTGAGGTGTTGTTTGGCACTGACATATAACAGGATCTGTGAATTCATGCCCAAAGTACTATGTATGTGAAAAAAAATTACTATCCATAACATTGACATAGGCTGGTAGTATAATTAGTGCATGGAAAGTGTTAAAATACTACCATTTGAAATACCCTAGGGTGTCTAGTTTTTAAAAATATATGGTTTTGTGGGATAGAATACACTTTTTGGCTTCAAAAATGTCCCAAATGGGACATGGGCGCAGGTTTTCTGCACGTCAGAATTCCAAGTTGGAAAACCAAAAAGCGCACCTCTCAAATGTGGCCTTTTAACCCCCAAATAACCTAACCAACCTATACATGGGGGGTATCCCTGTACTCAGGAGATGTTGCTGAACACATATTGAGGTGTTGTTTGGCACTGACATATAACAGGATCTGTGAATTCATGCCCAAAGTACAATGTATGGGAAAAAAAATGACTACCCAAAACATTGACATAGGCTGGTAGTATAATTAGTGCATGGAAAGTGTTAAAATACTACCATTTGAAATACCCTAGGGTGTCTAGTTTAAAAAAATATATGGTTTTGTGGGGTAGAATACACTTTCTGGCTTCAAAAATGTCCCAAATGGGACATGGGCACAAGTTTTCTGCATGTCAGAATTCCAAGTTGGAAAACCAAAATGCGCACCCCCTAAATGTGGCCTTTTAGCCCAAAAAGAACCAACAAACCTATGCATGGGTGGTATCCCTGTACTCAGGAGATGTTGCTGAACACATATTGAGGTGTTATTTGGAAATACCCCTTCACATTTTAAGGTAATGTTTACCTAAATTGCAATATATGTGCAAAATGTAAAAAAAAGATTTTTTGCTGCAAACTTTGGCATAGATTGGTGGTAAAATGGCTACATGAAATGTGTCAAAATACCCCAAGTTAAATGCCCTGAGTTGTCTAGTTTTCAAAAATATGTACATGTTGGGGGTCATTCATGGATTTAGATCAGAAATCAGTGTTACAATGTCACTATCGCTAATTTTGAAAGAAAGGATTTTAAAATAGCTTTGCACCACTTATAGGCAAAAAAGACGAAAAAGTGATGTGCACTCCACTCCAGTGAGCGATCCAATAAAGTGCTTTATTTAAACAATGAACATGAGACCAAAAAGGAGGTACATGTACACCAAAACGAACAAACAGAAAACCGCACCTAATTGGACCACTTATAGTTCTGGTCCTGTAACATGAATAAAAAATCACAAAAACATAAAAACATGGGCTATTTCTGAACTCAGGTCATATATTAGAAACTTTTTAGCAGTGTTTTTTTGTTGTCTCGTGTACATGAGTATACGATTTTTCAAATAAAAGTCATAAAAAATTATTTTTTCAATTTTTTTGCCATATTTTATTATTTTTTTTACATCAAATTATATGCTATTATCAAAATAATGGTATCAAAAGAAAGCCCTTCTTATAACGATAAAAACGATATATAGTTTGTGCGGGTACACTAAATGAGACAGAAATAAATTACAGCAAAACACAAACACCTCAGAAATGTTAAAACAGCCCATGTCACCAAGCGTCGGACAAGCCAAAAAAGTCATGTCACTAAGGGGTTAAGGAGGACGTTCATAAGACACTTGTCAGCTGCTATTTAGGCAAGTTAAATATTCCCAGACGCTGCAGGAATTTTCCTGACAGGGTGCGTTGCCGTTTTTTTTTTTTAATATAAATAGTGCATTCAGCAGTGCAATTAAATAAGTACAGTTTTATTTAAGTTAGGTTAAAAGTTTGTTCTCTACCACCATGTAGGTAGAAAAAATACATAGTTCTTTTAACAGTTATATAAATAAAATATTAATTCTTAATAATAAACATAGTTAAAACAAATTGTCTATTTGCATCTTCTCATTTTTATTCGATTATACATGATTTAATAAAATGTCTTCATGTGCATAATTATTTCAGTACACCTTATTACTTTTAAAACAACATATTAACCCCTTAGTGACCGAGTGTTCATGTGATCTGCCTTGAAGACCAGAATTCCATTATTTTTGTCATACATTTAGTAAACTGTAAATTTCTTTCTTTGTGTTCAGTCCACCCACACAAAATATATATCATTTTTAAAGGACAGATAGGGCTTTCATTTGATACTATTGTTTTCATCATATGATATCATTTACTATAAAAAAAATATAAAATATGATGAAAATATGCCATAAAAAACACTTTTTCTAACTTTGACCTAATTTCTTTTTTTACAGAATTACAAATGGTAAAAAAGACCCCATCTATATATTTCTAATATTTGTCCTGAGTTTATTAATACCAATGTTTCCTTGTTTGTCTATGTTTTATTTCAAGTAATAGGGCAATAAACAATATTAGGGTTAGCTTTTTCCATTTATTTATTTATTTCATTTATTTATTTAATTCATTTTTTCTTTCCAACTGTAATATCCTTAACTGCCTCTAGGGGCAGTCAAGTAGCGGTTTCAGAGCAACGGAAGAGATCTTTTTTTTCTCTCTTTCGTCGCTCTGTGCTGGGCACGCTGTTGTGGAGGAGCATGCTCCTCCAATACAGCACCCACCCACGATCATGCTTATGTATTCACAGTGTGAATAACTGGAGAGAAAAAAAGAGATGAACGGACAGGCAAAGACAATTTAGACATCTGTTTCTTTATATATGTGTAAGGAATTATAGTAAACACAGTGTGCTAATTAAGTAATGCATTTTTATGACAGATAATAAAAAAAACACACCATAATAATGGATATTCTGGCATCTAGTTATGGTTGCATCAAGATAACAACAGTTTAAGGCCTCTGTCAACCTAAACATTGCCTATTCTATAACTTGTGTGACACAATTACAAGCAAATGCATAAAATAGTAGAACAATACGGACGAGTGCAAGATAATGCATCTTGGGCATAGAAACCCAAGGGCAGAGCATAGCATATTTGATACAGTCCTACCAGGAAATGCTAGCAGAATGCTTGGTTGCATAGGGAGAGATATAAGGAATAGAAAGAGGGGAGTGTTGTACACAGTACTGGAGACCACATGTCTAGAAGTCTGTTGATACTTTAGAGAGAATTCAGAGAAAAGTTAAAGGGTCTTTACATGTATAGCTAGGAGGAAAGGCGTAACAGGGGGAATATGATAGAAACATTTAAATACAGAAAGGAAATGAACACAGTAAAGGAGCAGGTTATATTTAAAAGAAGAAAAACTACCACAACAAGAGGATGTAGTCTTAAATTAGAGGGTAAAAGATTTAAAAGTACTACCAGGAAGTATTGCTGAGAGGATAGTACAATAGCATTCCAGCGGAAGTAGTAGAGGTTAAAACAGTGAAAGTGTTTAAGCATAAGGCTATCCTATATATACAATAAGGCCAGGGACTAATAAAAGCATTTAGGATTTCGGGCAGAATAGATAGGTCAAATGTTTTTTTTCTCTGCTGACACATTCTATGTTTCTATGTAAATGTGTATGTGGTGTATTTTTAATGGGAAATGTGTACTTTGCATATCAAGCCACACAGGGATGTCACAAGCAGGAGACAACATCCACTTGTACAAATATTTCTCTTTTTTTATGCAATTGCTTGTAATTTTGCGAATATGATAAATAGAGTATTTTGTATTCTGTACATTCACAAGATTAACAATGTTTAGGATGACAGAGTCCCATTAAGTATGACATTCTTTCATATGCAAATAGCACTTAAAAGGGCTGAATCACCTAAACTTTGTTTTTATTGTGCATGTAGAGAATACAAAATTATTGACAATGATCTATATACTGTGTTAACTAAACTGCAAGCAAATGTCTAAATTAGGAGAAATAAAAGAGGGCTATTGCCTGATCTGAGAATGTGTTATTTACATGACAGAACAGATTCATTTAAAAGACCTTTGTCTCCTAATCTGCATATTTTCTCACACAATATGGTGCTTATGTTTAACTTTCTACACTACAAGCAATGTTTAGGTGGCATAGTCCCTTTAAGATCACAATAGTATTGGATAATTCTTCTTGAGCTGCTTGCAGCGCTTTACACAAGGCCACAATTTTATGTGCACGGTGGTATCTTTTATTTGTCACTTGGGGCTGAATTCCATTACCTGCAATTCATTCATCACTAGTTTTATCTCCAGGTTCTTTCAGAGACTAGAACAGGACACATTGGGATAATACATTCCAAGCGATCTATAGTATTTTCATACTAAATGCTAATTTACAATTCAAGCTTCATTAGTTGTTTGTTGGTGTGTGTATTGTGAAGCATTCTGCGTTACTTATCTGGCAAAACAACAAAATAACATGATTTTAACATGGTTATACACAAACAGATTCATTTGTTGAATTCAAGCAAATACCTAAAAAGATATGTATTATAGTGCTCCAGACACACTATGGATAAGACAGCTATAACTAAAAATCATTCGCATTTTTACATAAATATGTAAATATGTAAAAATAATGTCATTTATTTGTATTTTGAAGTTTTGTTTTTTTTTTGTTCTTTTTTTTAGGGTTTGGGTGGATAAAGATAAGGATGAGTATAGGTAAAATATGAAAACAATGATGATAGCCAAGTAGACAGGTGGTGGATCAAGAACCTGAATCTCTTGAGAGGTTAGTACTCTGCAAAATAAATATGTGTCAAAAACAGCTTTTCACTGCCTTTTAGGTGTATATTTCTAACATGTCATTTTATGTTTTAAATAGTAAAAGCCTGGTTCTAATACACTAAATATATAGTTTTTTTACTTAGATAATTAAATAATATTACTAATTTGTGTTTATTTTTCTTTATATGGAATTAACATTTTTTTTCAAAATTTAGGTAATTAGGTGGGAGGCACTCTCAGTGGCACTTACTTGTTCCCATTTTGTGGTCATGTCTGCTTTCCCACCTGCACCCTCTCAATAGGTGCAGTTGGAACTGTCATTAACATGCTTACCCTGCGTCTATTATGCACCCACACCTTTAAGTGTATATTTAATATTTTCCAATATTTAGGTCTGTAAAGAGAAAATATTTATAAGGATGGGAGACTGTTAATTTCTCTTAAACAGCTGATAAAAAAAAAAACTGGCACAATATAAGAGGTGTGAAAATTAAGCAGTTAGGAAGGGATGTCAAACTAATTTTCAGTTTATTAATCAACATTTAAGATATCTATTTGTAATCCTATTTTTTACTGAAGTATGGCCTAGGTAGTATGCATAAAAACAAATGCCTCTACTTAATAATCTTCAAAAATGTTGTGTATTTAAGTGATAGGGGAAATGTTTTGATGAAATGTTACATTATATTTTTATTGATAGCCAAGTTTGAATGCTAACTACATGTACCAATCTGAAATTGTTTCATAGTTTATGATGTTCTGTACTGTGAACAAGTCACTAGGGTTATTCAAGATATAGAGTGGAACATGACATGGACTGAAATGTTTTTCATATACAATAAGTTGATTGCTGGATAAGGATCATAGCACATGTATTGCACATAAATTGGTTTAGCAGTAGTATGAGCAAGTTAACCTACACTGATCTCATAGTACCAAGTAGTGGTCTGACTGATGGCAATTATAGTTTAACCACAGCAATTGGTCGCATGCAGTGTACGAATTAAAATTAAGTTTGCTCTTTTTTATGTGTTAAATAGAAAGAGTCAATCAACTATTACACACAAAACTTTCTATATTTTTCTTACAATGTGTAATTTATTTTATTAGACACAAAACCATAATTCAGAGATCCAGGACATCTCCTTATCTGCTGATCTATTTTACTGAAAAAAGAAGGTCCACTTGCAAGTAGACTCTCCTTTTCCTGTGGTGATAAATAACACTACAGAACTATATAACAATATGTTTAACATAAGTGAATGAAACATAAATAACAGCTAATTATAAAACAAGTGAAAATCCAAAACAAACCAAAATTTGCAGTACCTTTTATGGTATGAAAAAAAAAATAGTGAAAATATCATGATATGTTAAACCAAACATTTCGTTCCTTTGATTGTTATATTTTTAATATGAAGTGTCATTTGATATTTAAAAAATGCCATAGCATGATTATGTAACAAGTCATGTCACTGCCAAAATTATATTACCTACAGTAAAATAAGTTGGAAATACACAGGCACTTGCATATGTCTACAAAAGCCAGTTATTTTCAAAATATCGACCTCTAATTTAAGTATTTCTTATAAATTAACAATGGTGTATAGCACTTGAAAAAACAATTAATACAAGTAAAAGTCACAACTGTAATATAGCACATTATACTAGAAACCTGTTAAACTTTTGTCATATTTCATATTGTTTGGCTCTTGTTAGGTAAACCTTTCCAGTAGGGTTATCCATTCTGGAACATTTTAGAAATCTCAAGTGCATGTCTAATTCCCTAATCACTTCATCTTAAATTGTGCTGGAATTTATCTCAGAACTCTCGTGATAATCAATAAAGATGTTAGATTTGATGATACAAGATAACATGATATTGTAGAAATGACCAACCTACTGGATAGTGCACACCCATCCAAGAAGTAAAGCTAGGAGCAACTCGATAAATAAACCATTGGATTACTTCCAGACATGATTAGTTCACAGCGATTTTAAATAAAATGAAAAAAAAAAAAAAAGAATAAAATGTCAAATATATATTAATATATGTTTTAAATAAGGACTAGACATACATTTCTAAACTACAGTTGACACAAGCCAAGACAACTGTCTGAATCCCTTACAACGATTTTGGATGACACCATATATGGATGACACAGTGCCTAGTTCTGTTTTAAACTCACATTCAGAATGTCCTACACAAATTGTAAAAATAATTGAATGAAAAACAAGGTTACATAGTATGATGGGATATGGAAACCTCTAATTTTTCTGTTTTAATTTTGAACATTAAAAGATAGGGTTTAAAAGAGCCAAACTATGTAGACCAAATGTTTTATGATAGGTGACATATTTGCATTGTGTACAGTTAACTAAGTATACTCATTAATTCTCAAATACCTATGTAAATAAGATAAAATATAAATAACCATTATTTGGTACTGGGAGGATTTCTACACAGATGGAAGGCAATGTTTATATTGAGGAAACCATTAATTCAACCATTTATAAGGTGGTGGCTACTAAAATATGATTGGTTAGACATTTGCATATAAGAATTGCATATTGAATGATCAGATAAATTAAAATTATTGCATCCATGATCATGTGTCAACAATAAGTAATCTATGGCTGCTCTATTTTTAAGTATAGCCCTTATATTATCCCATACATCTAATAATAGTTCACTTATGGCTTTGGTCTTATGATTTAATCATTTTGCCACTCCACATGCTAAAGAATTACAAATTCTAGCCATGTATATCACTAATGCTGGTAATCCTATACGTGTTTTCCTTATTACTCAGCTGTTGTTGCTGACATTCAGGTATTTTATTTGGGTCACATGTCATTTGGTAACATACCTCCCCTTTTATAATGTTTAATGTCTGAACTTGAGTCATATTTGACCATTTATCCCAGGTATCTTTACAACCTGGGCAATATTCATATAGGGATATACTAGTTTGCACTTCCCCTTCTTCTACATCAGTATCATTATGTGTTACAGTAAAAACTTGCTTAAGCAAGGATACTGAAGTTGATACCACATTAAACATGAACCCAGCTGTTCTTTTCATGGGCCCTATACATAAACTAGTCATATTCATTACCTCCTTTGCCATGTTTGTCCATATATTAGTTTTTTGTTTCGTAAAGGCACTTCCCTATGAACCTGGGTAATGTTTCCCTTACTTTTATGTAAACGTGTGGTGTTCTGATTGTTTTCCTTATGGCATATGTTAATGTCAATAGTGCTACTCCTATAATAACTATCATTATTTCCATCTTGTTCTTGATCTTATTTCTCTTTCATAAATTAATCCAGCATAGACTTAGCTCAGGATGCATGAATCCATGATGGTGATTCATCTGTTGTTCTGGTTACTGCAAGAACTGTGGTTAGATCACCATATACCAGGGGTGTCCAAGTTTATTCTGCAAAGGGCCACTTCGCTAGAAATGTATGCGTGCGTGAACCGCATTAATTTTTCATTCATTTAGAGAATAATATATATAATTATATACATGTGTGTGTATGTATATATATCGGTGTTCGGTGCTATTCTTGTAACGCATGTATAGTATGGTGTAATATAGGTATGAACAAGTCGGTTGAAGTGTGCCGAAACCGACATATGCGGTAGGCCTGTAATAAAGAGAGCACACCCTAGATATAAAATAATAAATTAAATTGAGTTGAGGGAGTGGTAGGTGGGGCCTGCAGAAGTCAAAACTACACGGTGATGCAGAAAAAGGGAGGTGAGTTTAAATAGGATCACCACGCCCCTCCCACAACTCCAGGCAAGCCTTTACATTTGTGTTTGGTGCTATTCTTGTAACGTAACGTATGTATAGTATGGTGTAACCATAGGTATGAACAAGTCGGTTGAAGTGTGCTGAAAGCGACGTAAGCGGTAGGCCTGTAATAAAGAGGGCAACAAAAAGCAGCGTCTTTGCCAAAGAAAATATTTATTACATAGAAAAACATAGTGCAAAGAAAATACTTCAAGATGACAGTTTAACAAATGCCACCCTAATTTCTAACACAGGTTGAGGTATATAGAAAGCAAATGCTGAGGACTTCCAGCGTCCCAAAGACTTGATTACATGTACTGGAATATTTTGGCTGGAGGCTGTGGAGGCTGCCCCTATCCGAAATGAATGGCCAGAAAAGTTGCCAGCGTTCAGACCTAGTCTGGTCAGCAACATGCGGACGTATTGAATGAATTTGGCTGTTGTTAGGACCTCTTTGTGTAAGACTAGCAGCGGGATGTCAGACTGCGGTGGTAATGAGTGGAGGTATGTATCCAATACTTTCACCGGGCACCATCTGTTTGCAGTAGGATAATATGTCACTGGTACTATCTTGCCCAGCTGGCTTGTTTTCGTAACTGGTAGTGACAAGATATAGTGATCATGTAGTTTGGTGAGATGTGACCGTTTGAGGCAGTTTTGTGCGTATTTATTTCCGTGTATGGCAAACTCGCAAGGTCTAAGAAAACCATATTATGTCAAGTAAATGGCTGTTTGATTACCATGTTTGTATAGTGTTCAAATGGGGCCGTGTCCAACAAGTCGGACATATCCTTAAATAGCTGCTTATGTACTGGTAATCTTGTTGATGGAGGAGTGGTACTGGATTTCTGTACTCCTTTAAGAATGTTTTAATGGGGTAAGAAGATAAGAAACTAGAGTTATCTGGGTATAAGGTATACATGTGGTGTTGTATGCCGGTTAAATATAATTTGATGGTGTTGTGTGACAGTTTGAGTTTAAGATGACAAAACTAAACAAAAGCTACCAGTGTGGAAATGGCAAAAAAACTGCACCAAGTTGTTTTATATCATAAACCTCTTGTATAGTTTGAAGGCCCAATCGTAAGACCGTTTAGCATTGTCGGACAGGGCTAGACTAGCCAAGGTGAGCTCATGCCTTGCCAATTCTTTCAGTCCATCACCAGCTCCGGAAAATGTGGTGCTGCAGTGGCTTTAGGGGAGGCCGTGCCTAACGTCTCTCTGAATGCCTGGAATTCAAAGCGAGACAATTTGTCAGCTGCAGTATTAAAGACCCCTGGTACATGAGAACACACCAAATAAAAGTGATTGCAGGCCGCCAGCCAGGTCAGTCTTCTCATGAATCTCATGATCGTTAGAGACTCTGATAGGCCTTTGTTTATGATGTGGCAGGTAGCTTGGTTGTCGGAAAAACAGCGCCCCGAGCTACCTGCCCAAGACTGACCCCACACCACCACTGCCGCCACAATGGGGCATATCTCAAATAAGGCCGAGGTGCGTGAGAAGCCTTCAATCTGCTGGACCTCCTCTGGCCAAGCATCCCAAAGCCACTAGTTTCCAAATATGTGAGAAAAACCCATTGATGCTGCTACATCTGTCCAGATGACCGGAGAGCGGACAGACAATGGATGCAAGAACATGCTTCTGCCATGAATTTGCGCCACATTAGCAAATCAGCTGTAGCCTGTGCCTCCAAGCTGATACGAGTAACGTCATTTGGTTTGAGAGGGAGGAGGCAAAGGAGTCTAGAAATAAAGGCCCTGCTTTGCGGGATGATTCGTATAGCAAAAGTCAACGATCCAAACAAAGATTGCAATTCCTTCCTATTGCATGTCCTATTGACCAAAAATGTGTTAATGGATTGTAGTATGCTGTCAATTGTACCTGGAGGTAAGCTCGCTTCCATGTTTACTGAATCGAATAGGATACCTAGGAAATTTACTGTGTCAGGGCCTTCTGTTTTCTTGGGGGACAATGGCACCCCCAAAGAATGAAAAAATGATATGGCCTTTGTCAGATCACTGGGGGAAGAGGAATTATTCTCCATGAACAGAAAGTCATCCAGATAATGTATGACGGCCTGGCATCTGCAATTGTTTAACAGCAGCCAACATAAGGTTTCGGAAAAGATGTCAAATATTTTTGGGCTGCTTTTTGACCCGAACGTGTTTCTTGTGAAAAAATAATAGACACCTTTCCATTTTAAACCATGCAGATGCCATAGTGATGGGCGAATGCGTAGTAACTTAAACGCATTGACGATGTCAGTTTTACTGAGACAATCACCTATGATAGCTGTGATGATGGTGTGTATAGCGTTGTCTATAGTGACGTACTGGAGTGAAAATTCCTCGGATGGAATTAGGGAATTAAGGCTTGGTATGGCCAAGGAGTGAGGAGCTGATAGGTCTAAAATAAGTCTGTGTTTCCCTGAGGATTTCCCACTGACTAATCCTATGGGGTTGGTTTGCCAATTGGAAAATGGGGGCTCATGAAAAGGTCCCAATAAAAACCCATCCTCTAATTATTTGTGTAATAGAGCATTGATCATTTCCACGTTTGCAAATACTGACTGTAAATTGTTGCATACATAAATGCCAGTGGGGGTATGAACCAACCCTTTATGGAATCCCTCAGTGAAACCATCTATCAAAAAGTCCACTAGGTGTTTGGATGGATTGGAGGCTAATGCGTGCGCCAAAGAACCAATCTTTACGGATGTCAAGTATGGTTTAGTATGACTTTTATTGGGACACATAGACTTAGCGTGTGCCCTAAAACAACGTGAACACACATGTAACAACCTGCAGGCTCTATAACCACAGGTACCAATGTTAAAGTTATTGCAAACCTGAGACTTTCCCAGGTAAACAATAGGACGACCAAGTTTGTCCTTGCCAGATCTGTCCAACCTGGTCTGTGGGTCACGAAAGTCCCAGGTGTGGACTCTGGCATAGTGGGGCAATAGTCAGAGGAATGAGATGTTGAAGCACAGACTGCACAAGCTGGTGTCCTGAGACCGGCAAAATGTCTACAAAATAGCTCAGTATCCATGCGGCTCCAGTCAGTTTTGACGTTATACTGAGCCAATAGGATTGGTGATAGTCATAAAAGGATGATCCACCATATTTGCTTCCCAAGTCCACCAGCTTGTGCATGTAGAGGTCGAGTTCCTCTCGTCTATGTGGATAAACAGAACAAATTACATCACGATGTATACCAAAAGCCAAGACAAAATCAGTTATGGACAGTTTCTTATTCAATCTAGGGTCCCTTGCTTTCAACACTACCGAAATATCACCATAAGCATAAGTGCGGTTATCAATGACATCGTGAGAATCAATAAGTAACACCACAAGATTGACATCCTTCGCCTCCAAGATGTCTTTCTTAATCTTGTCTGGGACCATGTGCACAGGATTTATAATGTGAGATTCAGAACCAGAAGGCACATAATTACCCGATTGCAATAGTGGAGCATTGGGGAGTAAGGCAGTCGAGGGCCTGGGAGACCTGACAGGAGGGCTCCGAGCCTCAATCCTATCCAGTCTCTCGTTGACCTTGCTCATGGATGCTACTAGTGAAGCGACCATGGCGTGTAGGTCCGAGTTGCCCGTACCACTTGTGCCCTCTCCCGCCCCCGAGTTATCAGTATGAGTCCGCATTAATTTGTACAGCTCAGCTTTCCTGGCCGTGGCAGGAAAAGGAATTCTGCGTCTCCGGAGTTCTGCAGTAATGCGAGGGATGGTCCATGACCTTATTGAAGTTGGACTCCCAACGTCGCCTTTACGTGCAGGTGACAAGGATCTGGCCAGAGAACTGGGTAGAGACAAATTGTCTGTGTCATCCGGTAGATGTGACATACTAAAAGGAAATAATCAAAGCCATTGTACCATCTTTTGGTTACTGGCTGGCTAGCTAATGCCGTATGGTGAAACAATTTCCTAGGTGTGGTGACAGGTGAGGCCCTGCTAGTTGCCAAGTGGCTTGAGAGTCTCCATCTATCGACTGGCGTGAGGGAATTGTTGCCACCGAAATGTTGTGGCAGGGTGTTGGCCTCTCGATGACGATTAAAGCGCATAATATAGAATGGAAGTGACAAGTGAGGCCCTCCCTATGCAACCGTGTGAAGCGGCTAACTATGATTTGGCCCGAGGGGCGAATGTCCTCAAGTGTGGAGGAAATGGGTTGGCCTCGAGGGACCACTACTAATAAGGCGAAGAAGCCTGGATAATTTACAAGTGGCCGCCTATCCTAGATATGCCAGTAACACTAAATCATAAGCTCTATGGGGGAGGGGTGTTTAGGCAAAACGTACCTGAGACCCGCTTGTTGTTGTTGGATCAAAAATTAGGTCACAACCAAACAGAGAACCTGAGACTTCCACCACTAATCTAATGGAAGCGAGGTTTATACCTAGTGATAGTAGAGAGGAGTATATGTTATACATAGTAATACACGTACTTCCCTTTTAATGCTGAGAGTACCCCTTACTTAACACCTTACTTACTGGACAATGTTAAATAAAGATTTGATAGTAATGAACGTAGTTGATTTGAGTCAACTTGAACCGGAAAAGTAAACATAGAGAAATAAGTAATGTGATCTCTGATACTAGCTTTTGTAGAATAATGCACGTAAATCATGTGAACACCTTGTAAATCCACAGCAACACGCACCACCATAATATGTAAGCGGTCGCCCTCCTTTATCGCGTAGCGCGTATCTTAGAATATACCCTACAGGCACGTAGTAAAGTGGCATGAAATACCGCCGCATGTCGAACCACTCGTTCCATGGTAGTATATAACACCATAGTATGCAACAAGTCATATAGTATCATGGCATACCGTAGCATGTAAGGCAATAGAATGTAACACCATTTGAACCATAGTGGTAAGCCCAGTAGTATGTAATACCGTAGAGCAGCCTAGTAGTGTGTTACATAGCAGTATGTACTACTGTAGTGCCGTGCGTAGAATGTAATGAGCTATACGATAGCATGCCGCAAGTAGTTTGTAATAAAAGTATACCGTAGTATGTGATAAGTACAGTATGAAGCCAGCAGTATGTAATAAAAGTATGCCTTAGAATGCGGCCCAGTTAGTATGTGATAAGTATAAAGTAGTCTGCGGCAGGCTAGCATGAAATAAGTATACATTAGTATGTCGCTTAATTAGTATATGATAAGTATATAGTAGTATGCAGCAAGTGGCATGAAAATAAAGTATACATTGGTATGCAGTTTAGTTAGTATGTGTCAAGTATACAGTAGTATGTAGTAAGTAGTATGACATAAAGTATACATTAGTATGCAATAAGTATTATGACATAAAGTATACAGTCGTATGCAGTAAGTAGTATGACATAAAGTATACATTAGTATGCTGTTTAGTTAGTATGTGCTGAGTATAAAATAGTATGAAGCAAGTAGTATGTCATAACAGTATACATTATGCAGCCCAGTAGTTGTACTGTGGTATGAGATACAGTATTTACAGTATAAACTAACTTCCCTAGCAGCATGTAAGCTTCGTTTTAGTAGTGTACTAAGTAAGCTGAAAATGAAACCTGTCAGCAGTGTGGAGACCTGTGTGGTCTCTGGCTGCTGTGTCCGTGCGTTTTACTGCCAGCCCCCCCACCCCTATGGACCATCCGACGTGTGGCAGATGGTGAGGGGACCGGAGTATGCAAGACTCACGATTTTAGTGCCCCCCGAACGTGTGGGAAAACAGCAGCTGTAAGCCGATCTGAACGCACAGACCGCGAACCGGAAGTGATGCCTGCCGAAGTCAAAACTACACGGTGATGCAGAAAAAGGGGGTTGGGTTTAAATAGGATCACCACGCCCCTCCCACAACTCCAGGTAAGCCTTTACATATATATATCTATATATTTCACACTAATGTGCAGTGGTCACATTAACTACAAACACACAGTCACACTTACCCCATCACACACATACACATTTATACACACATACTCACATACATACACTTACCCCACACACATACACATTTATACACACACACACACACTCACATACATACATACATACACTTACCCCACACCCACTTAACATGCACTCACATAGATACACATTTATACACACACTCGCATACATACACTTACCCCACACACACACATACACATGTATACACACACACTTACATACATACATACAGTTACCCCCCCACACACACTCACATACATACACTTACCCCACACACACACTCACATACACTTACCCCACATACACATACACATTTATACACACACACACACTCACATACATACATATACTTACCCTACACACACATTGATACACACACACTCACATACATACACTTACCCCCACACACATTTATACACACACACTCACATACATACGCTTACGCCACACACACATTTATACACACACGCTTACATACATACACTTACCCCCCCCCCCCCCCCCACACACACACACATACACACACTTACCAAGCAGTTTTCTTCTTTTTTTACATGTGGCTGTGGAGGTTGTGGGCTCCCCTTTTTCTTCATGCTGCCGGTGCGCTTTTTTCCTCCCTCTGACCCTTGCGTATGACCTCACATGCAGGGTAGAGGAGGGGATATGCGCACGAGAGAAGCACCGCTGCTGCACACTGCACGGGAAGCTGTATTGGGGAACAAAGTTCCAGTGCGGTGTGCAGTTCGAGGTGCGGCTACTGGAGCAGAGCTCAGGAGGGCCACACCTCGATGCCTGGCGGGCCGCTTTTGGCCCACGGGCCGCACGTTGGATGCCTCTACCAAACACTGAGTCTTTATGCTTGTCCCTTTAGAGTTTCTTAAAGAAAACCCTTTGCCCTGGCTTGAAACTGTGTGTTGATTTCTCTGAGAATAAATTAAGAGATAATGACACATCACCAAAGGTACGGTTACATTTTTGTATCAATTGGTTAACATATTCTTCCTGAACCCACTCTATCTTTTCACTGGTCACAGGGCAATACCTACCAATAGCCCATGGAGTAAGGAACAGCCTCCCCACCGATATTTCATAAGGGGACAACTTTGTTGTTTTATTAAGAGTCATTCCAATCTCTGATGGTCTGGCCAGTTGTACCTTTCCTTAATTTATCTTTGATCTATTGGTCCTTTTAACCTGACCATCAGCATGTGGATAGTATGGCATGTGGAACTTCCAATATCTATATATATATATATATATATATTCCCACCTGGGAATCCATTCTTTAGTTAATATATTCATCACCATGTTTGATTTTTCATTAACACAAGGGAACGCTTCCACCCATTCAAAATATTGATCCACTAGAACTAACACATATTTCAGAATGTCCTCTTGCTGCAGGCATATGTGTGAAATCAATTGAAATCAATTTGTAGTTGTTGCATAGGACCATCAGGTGGTAGTAAATTATTTGCTTTACATACCTTACCGGTCTGTGGATTATTTTTTAAACATGAGATACTTTTTCACAACTGTATGTCAATTGTTGCTGCCAAATCTTTTATTACAAATCTATCTCTGATTTTTATCAGTTACCTTCTTACCTATGTTCCCATATCCATAATAGGAGGACACCACAAGGGGACTGGCTGTCTTTGGTATGCCTATCTTTCTACTCTTTGACCATAAAATAAATTGGTCAACACTGAGTCGTTGTGACTTCCAGTATTCAATATCAGCATCATCTGCAACTTGCTGTAAGATAAGTAAGTCTTAACTTGGAATGATCACCTGTGATAGGAAATGTAATTGTAAATCAACACTAGTTTGGTAATCAGGCTAAATTGTTTGTGCTTGGGCAGTTGTTTTAGCTGTATTGTCTGCAAAAGCATTCCCTTTTGCCTCTAAAGTTTCAATAACTTTGGAAACCTTTACATTTAATGATTGCAACTTGTTCTGGGAGTAAAAAAGCACCCAATAAGTAATTTACCAATTTAGCATGTATACCTTTACCTTCAGCTGCAATGAAACCTCGATTATGCCATATGAGTCCAAAATCAAGCACTTCACCAAAAGCATAGAGATATTTATGATATAGCCAGTGGCAACTGGCATTTAATGTGGACAAGTGCAAGATTATGCACCTTGGGCGTAAAAACCCAAAAGCAGAATATAGACTATTTGGTACAGTCCTAACCTCAACATCTGAGGAAAGGGATTTAGGAGTAATAATTTCAGAGGACTTGAAGGTAGGTAGGCAATGCAATAGAGCAGCAGGAAATGCTAGCAGAATGCTTGGTTGCATAGGGAGAGGTATTAGCAGTAGGAAGAGGGAAGCACTGGTGAGACCTCACTTGGAGTATTGTACGCAGTACTGGAGACCGTATCTCCAGAAGGATATTGATACTTTGGAGAGAGTTCAGAGAAGGGCTACTAAACTGGTTCATGGGTTGAAGGATAAAACTTACCAGGAAAGGTTAAAGCATCTTAACTTGTATAGCTTGGAGGAAAGACGTAACAGGGGGGATATGATAGAAACATTTAAATACATAAAGGGAATCAACACAGTAAAGGAAGAGAGTATATTTAAAAGAAGAAAAACTACCACAACTAGAGGACATAGTCTTAAATTAGAGGGGCAACGATTTAAAAGTAATATCAGGAAGTATTACTTTACTGAGAGGGTAGTGGATGAATGGAATAGCATACCAGCAGAAGTGGTAGAGGTAAACACAGTCAAGGATTTTAAGCATGCGTGGGGTAGACACAAGGCTATCCTAGCTATAAGACCGGGAACGGGGGACTAATAAAAGTACTCAAAAAAAAAAAATTGGGCAGACTAGATGGACCGAATGGTTCTTATCTGCCGACACATTCTATGTTTCTATGTTTCTATGTTTCTAATATTTAACAGATTGTGCAGAAACAAATGGATGTGCTCCCTCTGCTAGTACTGTGTCTGTAGTGACAAAAGCAGATCAAGTCAGATAGACTCCATCTTCTGGTTTAAAATATGAGCCATCCCAATATACATTTTATGCTTGTTCCTGCTAGGAAGTACTTTACATATCAAGTCTTACACTTGTTTGTTACTGTACATAATCTAAACAATTGTGGTCACTGTCATCACCTGTTTATGGACTGTATTTCTACATAGCAGCCAGTGCTATGCCATCTGTCAGGCCAGAGTGTGAGGGTTAATACTTTATGGTGAGGTTTTTTTTTCTGTCAAAACTGCTTCATATCCTGACCTACGCTGGGGAGTCATATGCTGAGTGGGAATATTAGTCAATACCTTGATTACCTGGTGACATGTGTGTAATATCAAAGGGTGGGAGAGCACTAGGGGTGTGCACACTGATCATAGCAAATGAAGCTACACGTCTCAGTGGTGTACTTTTTAGAAATATATGCCACTAGTCTATACCCACATCTGTGTTCCTGTACTAGCACTCCTGCTACCTGCTAACCCTTGGAGGTTAGTGCGGAGATTATTGGTTTTGTGTAAGTGCTTTCTACTTGAATTTTTTGCACTAGGTATATCATCATCTAATAAGGGACCTTCCCTATGGATTTGTAAATACTTGTGGTCACTTGTGGTGCTTCAGATGCACACGTGATTTGTGTGCACCTGGAGCATGATTATACAATTTTGAATATATAAAGGTGCATTTTCATATTATATACATAAATGTGTCTTGCAATTCCTTCAATATGTATTGTGCTATTCCCTTAACATTGCCATTTTATCCTGCATCTAGTATTTTAAGTGCAATAATTAGCTCTACTTGGACAACTAAGAGTTAATTGCATTTAAGTGTTTTTAATCACTTTTGCATGTGGGCACTAATTGGTGATCCTATAATAGTTAGAAGTAAATGCTAATGGATACCTATAATTAAGCGCTATCCACGCAAAACGCGTTAGGTGCGCTTGTACATTACAAGTTTTTTTTATCCCCCCACTGGTCCCTTTATTTTATATTTTTACAATAAAGAAGCTTTACTTTTATCATTGGTTGGTGTGTTGAGCGAATGTTTCTTGCCTTCCGTGGAGTTCCTTTACCTGTTACATGTATTCTACATATCATCAGCATATCTCTGTACTGGCAATTCATCAGCACTTCCTCAGTCCTACACACACATATATATATATATATATATATATATATATATATATATATATACATTTCTTAAACTGGCACTTCATCAGTATTACACATTTATACATGTCTTTTTCACACTCCCACAGTGTGATTTCTACCACAAAGGTACCCCCTTTATCATGTCTTCAATAATCATGTACTGACTGAGATGTGTTCTATAACTGTTTTAATATAACATATAACTAGACAGGGTTACTGGATTCAAGGAAACACAGTGAGCACAGATGATTACACAAAAAGTTTGTGTTGTGTACTCACCTGGTCTGTTTCAATCCCACTTCTAAACCCGGATTGAAAGGGCCAAGTTCATCAATCACTTGAGCAGTAACACCATCAGTTTCACCAATCAAATTATCTCTGTATTACTGCACCAAAACACACAGAGCTCTGGAGAGGTAAGAGTATAGAGAACAAATGTAAAAAATCATGTGTCTCCATTTCCTTAACTCTAAAACTTTTAAATCAAACATAAGTATATATACACAAAACAAGGTGTTGGCTACTAAAATATGATACAATATACATTTGGTATAAGGTAGGATATGGGCGTTAATTTTATTTAAACAGCTGACTATGCAACAATGTAAACTTAACACATATTGCATAGACTACAGAATACAACAATTAATTAGTCAGCATAAATTGTAAATTTCCTTATCTATGTCTGTTCAAAGTTCAACTGGGTGACTATTTTGGGACTTTACTAAATTATGCAGCTAAGTCACAAATTATTTTAAATTCTTTCAGTTAATATGTACTGACAGGCATAATTAACATTAATTGACACCATGGTAGGTAACATAGGTAGTTTCTTCATTTAGCTTATCCACTTCCATTTACCATACCTGCAAATATATAGTGCAACATATGATGAATTGGATTTAGTCTATGAAATAAATTCCTTCATAGTACAATGATCTGGATCTGTACTTTTTCTGAAAATGTCCATAATGTCCAAAGTTAAATAATCAGGTTCAACAACACTTCTTGTTGTTTTGCTCTCTCCTCAAGCTTGCCACAAAACCTGATTAAAAAAATCCATGTACAATTTCTTTCCGTTGATAACATTCATTCCCAAAATAGAACAGGAGGGACGGGTCTACAAAATAAAATCACAAAAGACTATCCCTTCTGGAAATTTAATGTTATATATAGTTTACATTGCTTAAATTTGCTTCATTATGTGTAGAAGGAATTGTGTTAGTGTTTTCTCTTTTTAATGGCAAACACTTATTTTTTAATAAAACCACTGCTCCACTATCCACTTATATCTCTGCAACTTCCCTTCTAGTGTAAATATATGAGGGTCTACGCAATAAAGAATTGCAGGTATGCAGTGATAGGGATTTCCTACTTTAGGCCAATGTATCTGAGTTTGTAAAAGTCTCCAATGCAGCCCAATGGGAATTTTTTTTCAACACTACTTAATTTTGAAATCTCCATCTCAATTCAGCTCCACAACTGCCACACCCTGTAAATTAATTTGAGTTAACACTTTGCCATTGTCTTTCCCTCTAATCAACTTCACACGTCCTTCTTGTTACAATAGTAAAGGATCACTATGATTAACTCTACACTATCTGTCATGGGTTAGGGCTAGAGTTGAGCGAACCCGGACCGCACAGTTCGGGTTCGTACCGAACATTACGGTTTTTGGACCCCGGACCCGCACACAGACATTTCACTGTATGTTCGGGTTGGAGTTCGGGGTTCGGCGATTTAATAGCGCGTTTTGAAAGCTTGCAGGGCAGCCAATCAACAAGCGTTTGACTCGTTTGCCCTTAGAAGCCATCACAGCCATTCCTACTAATGTCATGGCTGTGATTGGCCAGTGCAGCATGTGACCCAGCCTCTATATATAAGCTGGAGTCACCGCACATCACATGAGCTATTCTTAGTGTAGGGAGAGGATGCTGCAGCTGTGAGGGACAGATAAGTAAAGAATTCTGGTGTTGAATCTGCAAACTACAGCTATTTTTCAAACTACAGTGATTATTTTAGTGGGTGCTATACTACATTTTTGTACTCTGTCCTGAGCCCAGTGCCACAGAGAGTGCAGTGCACTTGCAACTGCATGTGTGCCAGGCACATGACTTTAATCCTGTTCTGGTAGCTCAGTGGGCAACATCTAGGCATTTTTAAATACTGCATATTATCCTACAGGACAGACTATTGCAGTACTGTTTGTTCTCGGGCATTGTAGCACCCACCCCCCTCTTTGTCGCCATGAGTAACAGGGTATGCCTACGGCCGTGGGTCCCTGGCCTGCTTGCACCTAGAGGATCATCATCCATACCACACTGACGAGGCCAATGTAGGCCGAAACGTACGTCTGTGGTTTGCTGTGTTCCTCGTGTAGAGGGTACTAGCCATGCATTTCGGATCTGGACTTCCCTTATGGGTGGGATCAGTCTGATATGCTAATGGATTGGTTCCTTTGCAATGGTGTAAGCAGGCAAACAATGGAGTCGCTCTCCCGAGTAGGTATTATCCTACAGGACAGACTATTGCAGTACGTTTGCACTCGGGCATTGTAGCATCCACCCCCCTCTTTGTCGATAAAAATTGTTGACTATTGGCGGTTACATTGTCGCCTGACATAAACCATCTGTTAGTTTGGTAGGTGAACGCAAAAAATGAGGAGAGCGTCAAATAAGGGACGTGGCCCTGGTCATGGTGCTGCTGGTGTTGGTGGAGCTCCTGTTGCAAGGAGAGGACGTGGTCGATCTGTGCCAGCTACACGCACACATGAAACACCTTTCTCAGGTGCTAGTACGCGCCATAACCTTCAGTGTTATTTGGTAGGCCTGAATGCCGCTCTTAGAATGGTGAGGCCAGAACAAGTACAGGCGATAGTAGATTGGGTGGCTGACAGTGTCTCCAGTTCCTTGACATTGTCTCCCACCCTGTCCCCTGCTGAAAGCTCAGAGTTGGCACCTGCAGCCCATGGCCATCTGTCTTTCACCTCACCCCCTTGCAAATCAGCCAAGCAGTCTGAGCCACAGCAGTCTGAGCCACAAGTCATGCAGTAGTCTCTTATGCTTTTTGATGACTCTGCTGGCGGGGTTTCTGTGGGCCATCCACCTAGCCTTGCCCCAGAAGTGGAAGAGATTGAGTGCACTGATGCACAACCACTTATGTGTCAGGATGAGGACATGCGAGGACCACCGCAGTACGTATCATATGATGACGAAACACAGGTGCCAACTGCTGTGGCTTTCGGCAGTGTGCAGACCAGCAAGGAGGGCAGGGTTGAGGAGTATGTGGAAGATGATGTGAAGGGTGATGAGGTCCTAGACCCCACATGGAATCAAGGTCATGCGAGTGACGTGTCCAGTTTGGAGGAAGAGGTGGTGGTCGCAAAGAGGCACAAGCGCAGCATAAGAGGGAGCAGGGTGCAAAACCGTAGCGCCAGTCCCATAGACAGTTCACCTGCTACTGCCCACCGTACCCAGGGACCTGAGCACACCAAAGCCAAGAAGTTCCCTTGCATGGCAGTTCTTTAGACAATGTGCTGACGACAAGACAAGAGTGGTTTGCAAGCTGTGCAATCAGAACCTGAAGCGAGGCATAAACTTGCTTAACCTGAGCACAACCTGCATGACCAGGCATCTACATGCAAAGCACGAGCTGCAGTGGAGTAAGCATCTCAAAACCCAAGAAAGGTCTTAGTCTCCTCCTGCTTCCTCTTCTGCTGCTGTCTTGGCTTCTTCCTCCAGCTCTGGAGTCACAGCAAATAGAGGAAGTGGCAGCAATGCCACCACATCCGCCACCGTCCCCAAGCATCAAAACACTGTCCCATGGAAGCGTTCAGCTGTCCATCTCACAAACACTGGAGAGAAAGAGGAAGTATGGCCCTACTCACCCGCGAACACTGGCCCTGAATGCCAGCATTTCCAAATTCCTGGCCTTTGAAATTCTGTCATTCCGTCTGTTGGAGACAGACAGTTTTAAAAACCTGATGGCGGTGGCTGTCCCATAGTATGTGGTTCCCAGCCGCCACTACTTTTCCAGACGAGCCATCCCTTCCCTGCACAAGCAATTGGCGGACAAAATCAGATGTGCACTGCGCAACACCATCTGTGGCAAGGTCCACATAACCACAGATACGTGGACCAGTAAGCACTGGCAGGGACGCTATATCTCCCTAACTGCACACTGGGCAAATGTAGTGGGGGCTGGGCCTGATGCAGAAAGCAGTTTGGCGCATGTCCTACCGCCACCAAGGATTGCAGGGCATTTATCTTTGCCTCCTGTTGCCTCCTCCTCCTACTCAGCTTCTTCCTTCTCCTCTACCACCTCCTCATCCAGTCAGCGTAACACCTTCACCACCAACTTCAGCACAGCCAGGGGGAAACGACAGCACGTTCTTTTAAAACTCATGTTTGGGGGGAAAACCCCACAGCGCGCAGGAGCTGTGGACGGGCATGGAATAACAGACCAATGAGTGGTTGTTGCCACTGAGCCTCAAGCCCAGCCTGGTGGTGTGCAATAATGGGCGAAATCTCGTAGCAGCTCTGGGCCTAGCCGGTTTGACGCACATCCCTTGCCTGGTGCATGTGCTGAATTTGGTGGTGCAGAAATTCCGGAAAAACTACCCAGATATATCAGAGCTGCTGCAGAAAGTGCGGGCTGTCTGTGCGCACTTTAGGCATTCTCACCCTGCTGCTGCTTGCCTGTCTGCGCTGCAGCGTAACTTAGGCCTTCCCACTCACTGCCTCATATGCGACGTGCCCACAAGGTGGAACTCCACCTTGCACATGCTGGAGAGACTGATGCGAGCAGCAGCAGGCGATAGTGGAGTATCAGGAAGAGGAGGAGGAAGAAGAGGCGTAATTTCCACAGTTATCAGGCCAGTCATTCACAAGTGGCTTGGAGGGTGGGTTCCTGCACCAGCATAGGCCAGGTACACAACTGTCAAGCCAGGGCACAGTTTTTGAGGAGGATGAGGATGATGATGATGAGGAGGAGGAGGAAGAAAAGGGGTCATTTTCACAGTTATCAGGCCAGTCATTCACAAGTGGCTTGGAGGGTGGGTTCCTGCACCAGCATAGGCCAGGTACACAACTGTCAAGCCAGGGAACAGTTTTTGAGGAGGATGAGGATGATGATGAGGAGGAGGAGGAAGAAGAGGGGTCATTTTCACAGTTATCAGGCCAGTCATTCACAAGTGGCTTGGAGGGTGGGTTCCTGCACCAGCATAGGCCAGGTCCACAACTGTCAAGCCAGGGCACAGTTGTTGAGGAGGATGAGGATGAAGATGAGGAGGAATAAGAGGTCGCCAACGCAGCTGGGGCACCGCCAGCACCTCAGAAGGCAGGGTTAACATGGCCGAAATGTGGAAAAGCTTTGTCAGCACGCCACAAGAAGCAGAACCACCATCTGATATGCAACGTCTTAGCAGGAGGCAGCATTTCAGCAACATGGTGGAACAGTAAGTGTGCACAGGCCTACATGTACTGATTGATGGGTCTGCCCCATTCAACTTCTGGGTCTCCAAATTGGGGCTGAGCTTTCCCTTTATGCCTTGGAGGTGCTGGCCTGCCCTGCAGCCAGTGTATTGTCTGAACGTGTGTTTAGCATGGCAGGGGGCGTTATCACACACAAGCGCAGCCGCCTGTCCACAGCCAACGTGGACAAGCTCAAGTTTATTAAGATGAACCAGGCATGGATCCCACCAGACCTCTCTGTTACTTGTGCAGAATAGACATTTATACCGGCCTCACCCAGTCATTGTTATACTCAAGTGCACTTATTCTTTGTTTTCTGTTGTTATATGTCCCAATATTTTGGGGGCTACACCAATTTAAAAAAAACAAATAGAAAACAGTGTTGGCTACCTCCTCCTCCTCCAGCGCCGCTTCCACCTACACCGCCATGGTCACCGCCTCCTCAACCTATGGGTCACTTAGTATAAACTGAAAGAGAATACCCTGCACTCCAACCCTCTCTTAAATGGATAATTCTGTTGATTTTATGGCTCAGCTGTATTTGTAATTTGTATGTATTTTATGTTATTTTAAGTTATTTCCCTATCCACATTTGCTTGCAGGGCACTTGTCCTACTCTTACCCACATTTTACTTCCTTTTGCAGCCCTCTAGCCCTTTCCATTACTTTTTTAGAGGCATTTTAGTGGCCAAAAGTTCGTGTCACCATTGACTTCAATGGGGTTCGGGTTCAGGGTCAAGTTCGAGGTCAAGTTCGAGCACGGACCCGGACATTTTTTTCCAAGTTCAGTCGAACCTGACGAACCCGAACATCCAGGTGTCCGCTCAACTCTAGTTAGGGCCAAATTTATTAGATTACCCAGGGATGTTATCCCCTTATTGTTCTATTGTCTGCTTTGACACTTTCCTTTTTTACTATCACAATTATCATTATTATTATTATTATTATTATTATTATCACCAAATATGTCACTAGATACATACTTGACAGGAGTCAGGTTTGTGGAAATTCTCTATTTCAAAACTGTGAAAACAAAAATTCTGTAGTTCTCTGCATCTGCATTATCTAATGTGGTACCCTTGCTATCCTTGAAACAGTCCTCAAATGTCATACTTTGACTAGCACAAACAATAAAAAATCTTTTTTATTTTTAAAGGAATTTAAAGTGGGGAATCATAACTTTCTACTCATTATATAATCATCTAAGAAAGTAAAACAATTCCTTCAATTTCTGTTTTCTGCGCTTTATTTTACCTTCCAATACATCAATAAATATACATATTCACTTCTTAACTACTTAACTTTTCAGCCATTTCAGTATCAACCTCAGTTTTAAAGTGAATTAACATCTTTTTCATTTGTAGATTTCCACAAAATACAAGCTGCAGCTCCCAGATTAGCTTTATGTAGCTGCATTTTTAAAATAAAATTAGTAACATATCTATTTAATACTTTAAATATCTGCAACAGGGTTTTATGAGTTATAGCTAGCTAATTTGTTTGTCATTTCTTTTCATTACTTTAAAATCTTTTATAATCTTCATCAATAGTGCTCAACATTTTTTTATTGTTTTCTTCTATTGCAGCAATAATTTACAGAATTGTTCTAGCAAGAGGCGTCACTAGGGTTGGTGTCAACCAGGCGTCACTAGGGTTGGTGTCAACCAGTGCGGTAACTCATGGTGTCACCCCCCTGGATTTCCTCCAAAAAAATACCAAACAGATTCCTTAGTAATGCCAGTTAGATGGCCTATTAACTATGCCACACACAGGAGCCCCATAACTATGCCACACTAGAGCCCCACTATTTATGCCTCACCAGAGCTCCACTATTTATGCCTCACCTCTGCCCAATTATGCCACACACACAGGTGCCCCATAATTATGCCACACACAAACAGGTACCTCATAATTATGCCACACAAAAGAGTCCCTTAATTACGCCACACAAAAGAGTCCCTTAATTATGCTTGGGTTACTCGGAATAGCATTTGAGTTTCTAACACACAAATGCTTTGCATCTGTTACAATAATCTATCCTTTCTCTGTTGAGATGTCAAGCAGACAAATCAATCACCAGTTTTCTTACACTGACACAGATCAACCATTGCATTGTTTAAAATGGTTTAAAATAAAACCCATTTTTTTAATACTGGCATTTTAAGATTTTCCTTATAAATGCATTACTTTGTTCAATTTCCTTTAATCCATCTAACATTTTAAGCATCATTTTCAGTATAACACCCTTGTATAGATGAATCTTTTTTACATCTGGCTGCAGCCTTTTGTAACCATTCCGTGGTTAAACAAACAATAAAGGATTAACACACTACGTATGGGAAAAAAAAACTATAGACTTGTTTCCGAATTTTTTTTTTACATACCCTTCAAATTACTGTAGCTTCTGACAGAGTCTCCACTTCAGTTAGAAACCATCATTTTCAAATATGTCTTTATTTTGAGACAATCCCCTCTCTTCAGGATCGCACCGTCTGCTAGGATCACACCATTTGCAACCATCTTGCTCTCTTAATTGCGTCCCTCTAGAATTCAATATGGATTATAAGGACTTCAAATATGTCTTCTTTTTCCTCTGCTGGTAGCAGGATTCTTTGTATCCATGTATATACAATTAGGACCCCTACTTTATCTCTCCAGCTCTTTTGTGATTAACTCGGTAGCAACCAATGTGTCAAGTAAAAAATAGATAAATATCTTGGATTTCTCTCATACAAGACCTGTCAACTTCCTTGCTTGTGGTTTGTTCTTTTCAATTACAGTACCTTTTTGTCATCTGTCAGCATTAATTCTGAAACAAAATCTGGCTCACACATTCTACACCAATATATAAGGTGTTTTTGGTAAACATATATGAGCCCCATCTAGGTACTCAACCAAAGTACTCAGTTGAGCTCATTCATTAAAAGTTGAGTTTCTGGTGAGAGTAGGTGAGTTGAGGTGAAATTAACATTTCATTTGTTAAATAACATCTTTCCAAGGGACATCTGATGGGTCAAAAGCTCCTGAAATTGCAAAAGTTTAGCCAGCAATTCAGACAGAGCTAGGTTAAGGTTGCCAAAAAGGGATAGTCCAACCAAATATGAAACTGTTACACTTGTGCAATCTATTTGGAGTAAGATATAATTTATATAGAATATTAAAATATATATCCTGTAGAAACCTTCACTATTCATCTAGCTCAAAAGTGACATAGAATATATAGTGTTGATCCCACTTCACTATCGGTTTATCTTTACTATCTTATATCACGTTTTGGAGTAAGTGAGATGTTCAAGTAATCTTTTTCTTTCTTTTATATGTTGGAAGCTAAACATCAAAATCATAACAAGGTTTTTTGAGTTAATATATGTCACAAACAGGGTCCAGGATGTTATTTGACCATGAACACCGAATGCAGGAGCTCATTGCACTGGAAATGGAGATGCAGGGCCTGGTGCTGGTAAAATGCAATCCCCGATGGTTTGGGATCCCAGGTTTATGCAGCCTTGTTCCTAGGCCCTGTGAAGCAGCTGTTGTATCCAGTGTAGCTAAGGTACAACAGAAAGAATCCTGCAGACATCAAGGAGCGAGCATTGAGAATAACTAGAACATTTTAGCAGGATGTTGCAGTCTAAATCAGAGAGATGCAAAAACAAACAAGTAAACAAAAGTGCGCTTAACACAAACTGTGAAAAAATACAAGGTGTCAACCTTATTAATATAAGTGAATATATATTAATAAGGTTGACACCTTGTATTTTTTCACAGTTTGTGTTAAGCGCACTTTTGTTTACTTGTTTGTTTTTGCATCTATTATCTGAGTGTGGTTTAGGGACACACTAACTAAGTGCTGCTCACCATTTTTGATTTTAGCGCTGTGTACTATTTGTTTTTTTTAAATCAGAGAGATGAACCAATCAGAGCAGAGTGAGTACAAAGAGAATGGAAACCATATACACAAAATACAGAGTGTAGGGCTACAGGACAGACCAAGGAGCAAAGGCAGAACTACAGCATAGAAAGGCAGGGAAAAGCATAAGCAATAACTACAGAACTAAGGAGACATACAGAGATGCACGAATAACACAGGACAAGATACAGAGGACAGGGTTAAGTAAAACAGAACACAAGTGAGGAGCTGAGATCCTCAGACACTTCATAAGGGGAACAAAGCTGGACATGAGTATAGATGAGAGGAGCCGAGATCCTCAGGTACTTAGGGAAGATAGAATAAGGGAACATATACATACAAACAAAAATACATAGATACAGACACTAAAGATGGTAAATAGTATGGGTTTGGTTACACCAATTGGCCAAATGATGAAGCTTGCTAACCACGTCAAAATAACCCACAATTAGGCAATACCCTAATTCTGAATCTAATAATGACCTAGTACATAAATAACAGAATATAAAGACTTACATTCCAGAGAGACACAAAGCAAGCCTGACTAATGACTGCTGACTGCACCAACAGGAAACAAACTGAAGAAACTGAACACACAAATGTGGTTCATTTTATAGCAGAAAGGAAAAGGCAGAAAGAAATAGAGAAAACATGGAATGAGACCGAACAATAAAAAGCAGATACACATGAACTGGACTTAGCAGAAGAAGAAGGAACAAAGACACACAGAACAGAAAAACCTATTAAGAGGGTTCTAAGACAGGACCGAACTGAGATATGGCTGGAACTCTTAACAGGGAAGGAACTATTCCAGAGCAGGAACTATAACAGGGCTTGAACAATACAAAGATAGAAACTATAACAGGCTTCAGGATTAGGCAGGAAGAAACTGATGCTAAGCATGTGCAGGAGCTAAATAATAGCCAGATTTTGGCAGGTACCAGTCTATTTATACTTAGACAGGTGATTGTTTGTGACTGGGCTAAGGCAGGTTCCAGACAATTGCTAATATAGTGCAGGTGAAATTCAATGACTGAACAGGTCAAGTGCCACTCTGTGGCTTAACATGGAAAGGACGCCACTCTGTAGGGGATACCACTATGTGGTTGAGCTGAAGAGGGATGCCACTCTATGGGGAATACACTATGTGGTCACAGCAAGAAGGGGTGCCACTCTTTGGGTGATGCCACTATGTGGCCGAGCTAAATAGGGATGCTAATATGTGAGGAATACACTATGTGGCCGAGCAAGGAGGGATGCCCCTCTGTGGGCTATACAATATGAGACCAAGGAAGGAAGGGGTGCCACACTGTGGCCAAGAAAGGACAAGTAAAAAGGAACAAATATATAAACCAAGATCAGGAGTGAGCATAAACCATAAGCAAAACAAGACAGCAAAGAAAAGCTGAAGTGACAAAGAAAAAAAGCAAGTGATAAAAGTGAAAGGTAACGAAAAATAACTGCATACAACCTGGGTAAGTCTGCCAACAGGTTCAGGCAACATAATTTTTAATTCTCAAATAAGACAAGTTATATATCAATGATAAAGAGAAGGCTTACATTGTTAGATTATGAACTAGTATATTCTCTAACCTGATAATCCCCTTGGTTTGCCAGTTAGTTCAATTTACATGAGAAACTCCTCTTACCAACTCTGGAGTATTCGTCCAACGCTAACATAAGACAACACCAAAGAAGAAAGGTGGTACATCCCGCCGCAGTAGAGAAGAATGCAAAAAGTTGCCATACAAACTCATCAATCATCAATGATGTGCCTAAGCCATGTCACAGATCCCCAGGACTGACTCCTAACTGACTGTGGTACTAATATTTACATCGACAGTACTACCACTAAGTTCCAAATCCAAAAACGCAATAGTATGTACTCTGTGTTCAAAAGTAAAACGCTAATTCAATGGATTATCATTAACATAATCAACAAAAGACTCAACTTTCTCATAATATCCTGTCCAGATCAACAGTAAATCATCTATGTAGTGACCATGGAATATAATATTTGACCTAAAAGGATTTTCGCTACAGAAGCTATACTGCTCCTGCCAGTAGATCATATACATGCTCGCAAATGAGGGCGCGAAATGTGCCCCCATTGCTGTACCTTGTATCTGGACATAGTATTTTGAATCAAAAGAAAAACAGTTATAAGTAAGAAGAAATTCAACTGCCATAAGAAGGAATTGTATTGTCTGAGGGCAATAGTTACTAAATCTGTTTAAACACCAAGAAATGGCAACTAAACCCTTATCATGTGGGATGCAGGGGTAAAGTGAGGACACATCTAAAGATAACCAAGAGTAACTTTATTTCCACATCAAAATTCCCATTTGTTGCAAAACTTGTTTAGAATCACGAATGTAGCCTTTTATAGGTTGTAGATACAAGTCGACCAACTCGGAGAGGCCCACTCCCAAATTGCCAATTTCTGATATAATATATATATTACATAGAAACAAGATACCCGAGGCTGGAGTGTCCATATGGCTCCACAATTTTCTAGCAACTGACATGGTTTTGATCAAAAAAGACCCAACAGGCAGATATATCATCCTCATCATCTCTATAAAAAATGAGCTATATACTATCGCTAATCAATATGCCCCAAATTCAAATGCCCATCAATATATTCGTAATGTAACCCGAAAGATCTCAGACTTACAGCAGGGTTCCACTGTTGTGTGTGGAGACCTCAACAGCAATTAGATTCAACAAACAACACACATTCAAATCATGTCAAAAGAATGGTAGCACTGGGATCATCTTTCCAAAGCTCCCTCACAGAAGCCCACCTTTACGACGCATGGAGGACCCTCCATCCACAGCTAAGAGATTATACATTTTTCTCCCAAGTCCACAATTCGTATTCCTGGCTAGATTACTTTCTGACAGACATGCATACCCTACAAAAAATTAAAATGTGTGAAATAGGGGTTATTCAATGGTCGGACCATGCCCCGATTAAGTTAACTTTGGACTTGTCCCTTCCCCTCAGGGGAACTGGGGTATGTCGAATTAATGAGTTCCAACTAGCCCATGCCAACATAAAACAACAAATTAAAAAAACACAACAATACGCTAGAGATATCTCCAGAAATGCTCTGGGAAGCACATAAATCAGTTTTAAGAGGCCAGTTGATCTGCCTGGTGGCATTTAACAAGAAACAAAGAACCAAAAAGCTGACGCAACTTAAAAAGGACCTCAAAGCCCTCTCCCAAGTCCATAAAACTGCACCAACCAAACAAAAAAACAGGCGCATACAAGAGTTAAAAAATGAGATATCGAAGATCCAATTGTCCCATACTTACCTTCAGTTACTTAAACAGTTATTAAAACAGCCATTCTATAATAGAAGGCAGGTAAACTCCTAGCTTACCAAATTGAAAAACAGGAAGCAAAAAAAGCTTTACCAGCACTTATTAATCTAAATAAAGACAAGATACTTAATCCAGCAAAATTTCTTGATGTCTTCGCAGAGTATTACTCCTCATTATATAATTTAAAATCTGATAGCAACACCCCACAACCCCAGAAATATCAAATTGACTCTTTCTTAAACAAAGTAAACCTCCCAACTCTGGATATTAAATACAAATCCTTTTTAGCCTCCCCCTTCTCTACAGAAGAAATACATAAAGTCATAGAAGCCCTACCATCCCATAAGGCACCAGGCCCCGACGGTTTTTCCAATATTTATTACAAAAAATTTAAAGAAGTTATCTCCCCACATCTCGTGAATGTATTCAACTCATGTAAACAAAAAGGAGAATTCCCAAAATGAATGCTGACGGCTCACATCACAACCATTCCTAAACCAAACAAGTCCACACTTCACTGTCCCAATTATATACCAATTTCTCTCCTGAATACAGACCTAAAAATATATGCAAACGTTCTAGCCAACCGTATACAAACAATACTCCCCAAATTATTACATTATGACCAAGTTGAGTTTGTATACGGACGCCAAGCATCAGACAATACAAGGAAAATTAACAATGTAATTTCATTCGCTCACTCTAAACACATTCCCAGTCTATTATCGGCGATCAACGCTGAAAAATCGTTTGATCGCTTGCATTGGGATTATCTCAAAACAGTTTTAAACAAATTGCAATTCCCTCCAGAATACATATCTGCTATTATGGCTCTGTATTCGGTCCCATCAGCAAATCCATTTTGCATCTCCAGCGGTTCTAGACGGGGCTTCCCCCTATCACCTATACTCTACGTATTGGGCCTGGAACCACTAGCCCAGGCCATAAGATCTCATTCTTCTATACATGGTTTCTCATATACCAAAGATAAAGAAATTAAATTAGGGCTATTTGCTGATGATATATTCTTCACTTTAACTGACCCTGTAGCTTCCCTACCACACTTGCATAAATTACTTTTAGAGTTTGGCCAAATTTCATACCATAAGGTAAACCCGACCAAGACCCAAGCCCTAGCCATAAATATACCGGCCCTGTCTCTACAACACTTAAAAACTATGTACCAATATGAGTGGATAAAAGACAACATCCAATATCTAGGTGGCTCGCTCACCAAAATCCCAGAAGATTTAATCAAACACAATCTACCTAAGATATGGAACAAGTGCCTCCAAGACATGCATCAATGGAACAAACTATTTATTTCATGGATGGGGCACATAACAGCGAAAAAAACTAATGTACTGCCGAAAATGTGGTATCTATTTCGCACTCTGGTGATCCATATCCCACCCTCTACTCTACATGACATGCAAACGAAAATCCAAGCATTTATCCATGGCTATAAGAAGATGAGAATAGCGAATAATGGGTTAATTCTACCAAACACAAAAGGAAGCTTGGGGATCCCTTCTCTCATTCACTACTACAAAGCATCGTGCATGTCCCAAACACTATAACACAACTCAGGACCTGGCATGATAGCATAGGTGGACATGGAAGACTACCAATTTATAGAGTACAGAGTATGTGATATTTTATGGCTGCGAAAACCGCATACCCTATGTGGGAAAAAGCTCCTTCCTACCACATCAATCTCCCTTAGGACATGGAATGAATATGCAACGCTAGTACCATCCCTAAAACAATTATCCCAGGCTACTCCAATACTTAAGCAAGAATTCTTAATCCCACATATATCGATAAAGACCTGGCTGGAATCGGGAATAACACACCTAGGCCTCTTAATGGAAAGCCAACAAGCTAAATCCTTTGCTGTGCTACAGGAGGAATTCTCTATCCCCCAGTCGGACTTTTACAAATATCTCCAAGTTAGACATACAACTCACTCACTCATTAAGACATCAGACAACCATTTGGAACACCCTTCGGACCTGCTACTCGCATGTATGCCCCAAACAAGCAGGAAAAAATTATTATCTCTATGTTACCGCACCCTTATAACTGACTCTATCCCTGAGAAGCTCTGCTGCATGGTAGCATGGGAAAATTAACTTCAAATATCCATTCCAGCAAAAAATTGGAAACAAGCAATTCTGAACCCAAAATTATTTTCACACAATACTAATCATACATAATTAGCAAGGAAAATATTGTACCGATGGTACTTAGTACCAACAAAACTGGCCAAAATATAGCCATCATCCTCCGCCTCATGCTGGAGAGCCTGTAATTCACCCGGATCCATGTCACACATTTGGTGTTCCTGTCCACTGATCAAGTTGTACTGGTTGAGAATATTCGAACTAATACGTATATCAACAGATATTATGCTCCAGAACACACCAGAAGTTGCATTACTGCACTTTTTTCCCACCTCGACCCCAAAGTTGAAGAAAATCCTGATAGGGCTAATACTCATCTCTGCCAAAACTCTCCTTGCTAGAAACTGGAAATCCTGCAAAATGCCATCCATCTCTGAAACATACAACTTCATAACCCACAATATCCAAATGGAAAAATGGCACTACATAAACTCTCTGCACAAATACGATTTGCTCTGGAACATGTGGCATGAACAAATAAATAAACTTGCAGCAGGATGAATACCCCTAACAACCCCCCCCCCCCTGTACCTTCCCTAACTCTCTTAAACTCTTTGAACTTTACCCCCCTCCCGCACATCTGTCGCCTTTCTACTCTTTTCTCCTCTTTTCTGCTCTTTGAATTGTTAAAGATATATACAGAAAAATTTATAAAAGGTTGAGGTAAGATAACAGAGTATCCTGCATAGTACAAGACAGACCTTTTTCGGAAGGATCTGTAAGTCAAACCTCAGGATGAAAATACGGACTCAGCAGCCGTAACATTTGAATATACTGGTTCTATATTTCGACAATGAAAGCAAAATCCCTGATTCATTATTAGTAGCAATACTACTATACGTGCAGTGGAAATAGTGTTGTTTTTGTATCTCAACTTATTAATTCTGTATGTGAATATTTGAATATCTGTTCTTTGTTACATTTGGAAGTCATGAGCATCCTTTCCGTAAAGATGCACTCAATAAAAAATGTTATTAGAAAAAAAAAAGAAATAGAATGCAGACTTGCTTCAATTGGAGAACAGATCATTATAAGTCCCTTACATTAAATAATCTGTGTTTACATTTATTTATAGTAGTCATCATGTAGAGAATTAAATGGATACCTTTAGCAACCAATTTTAATGATGTTTACGTTATCCAAAATAAGTTCACAGTTATCAATTTGATTCTGTTTCATTTCTAACCATAATGGTCTATTCACTAAAATGTGACTTGGAGGTAAGTTGAGGTGAGATTCATTGTTCAGGAACAAACCTAGTGAGCTTTCTTAGTGGAGGACACTCAGCAGGTTTAAAACAGCACTGGAACATGAGCTGTATCAACATTACAACTGGGTGATAGGGGCAGTAGCAAGCAGGACAAGCAAGAGCAGGAATAATGAACTCTGGCAGCAGATTGTGGACAACACATATTTCAAAGGCAGTGATTGCAAAAACATTTGCAACAATTCAGAGGCATTTTGGGGATTCGTGACTAGCCCCATTTGGATCACCAAAATGATCCAAATTCAACATCTATGGTTCTTATTATTGGTATAAAAATTAGAGCACCGTCCGTCAGCCCCAATGTTTCAGTTTAGACTAAACAGAGACAGTTTACAGGAGGGAACTAAAAATGAAAGTTGAGAGACGGCTGGATCTACATAGTAAACCTCCGCGGACTCCTCCTCTCGGAAGTCACGCCGTGCAAATCGAAAGTAAAAGGAACAAGGTGGGTAGAATGTCGTCCTCTGGAGATGAATGAATGAAACGGCTGGAATACATAAAAGATGCCACAACTAACAGCTGCAGTGAGAGTGGGATCACCCAATGGGTAAAAAAAAAAAAGCCAACACGTTTCGCGCCTGCATGCTGGCGCTTTGTCAAAGGCCTTGTTTCAAAAGGGCATAATTACATTAAATACAAGTTATTTCGAATAACATTTCAGATATCATTCGGTTCCCCATTTTGGATGTACCAGCCAATCAGGGACAGAGCTACTTGGCTTTTTAAACCATTTACCAATCCCAAGTTGATGAACAGACCAGCCAATTGGTGGTTGTTTTACATAAACCAATGGTAGGATTGTCTACCTAGCTCCAAAGATATAGACGCTGGGTGCCCTGGTCATTGTGGGGTGTATGCTCCTGGATTAGCCCCTTTGTGGGATTATTAAACTGGGGGAAAACAGGAAAGTACAGTATGACAGACAAAATTTAATCATCTGAAGTCCAGCTCCTGTGACACTAGGACACAAATGTTTTGTGCAATACAAATGAGCCATCTCACTAGCTTTTTTCTTGAAGATGAGAGGTTAAAAGAACAGAAACTTGTTATCAATATATATATATATATATATATATATATATATATATATATATATATATATATAAACTCTGGGTGACGTGCATATGGATATTTGTGTGTGTGTGTGTGTGTGTGTATATATATATATATATATATATCTATATATATATATACACCTTTTTTATATATAATTACACTATAAATTGACGTTGAAAACATATTCTCTATACTCTGAATTTTCAACAAAGTGCATTTTATTACATATGTCCATATATTAATATTGTTATGTTAAACCAGTTAACATAATTGACAAAAATGTAATATAAGTAAAATAATGAAGGCATCAGATTGCATTAATTGCAGATATTTATCTTTTGTGACAGTTATTACTACAGTTAGTTATCACTGATGAGTTGTTGCTTATTCCTGGAGTTAAGATGTTATAGGGTACACAAATTTTAAATGTAACAGCAGATTGTCATGAATATTTAATTACTTTTACATGTGGGAATGCTGGAGTTAAATATTGCTAAGACAATTATATTTACAAAAATGATCAACATAAACTCATTCTATCAGAGATTAGCTTTTACCCTCCCCTGTTCTGTATCTCCTGGTAAAATGAAAGATAACTTCCCATGCCCTGATTATGTTTCTTTACCAGACAGCTAAGCAACATGAACAATCATAGGTCCTAAATAAGTATAGCTATAATTATATAGTGAGTTTGAACTTAATGTACAGCTGGTACTGACACATAACAGAGCCAGGTTTTTGTAAGTCAAAGACATAGTATTCATTCACAAAATGTTTTTTACTATATTCGTGTTTTGTGTGTACATGTGAGCAAGCTTACATATCTGTGTCATTTTTTTCCTTCCTGAAGCCCACAAAATAATATTGCATTGCAGATGTCTCCTGAGCAAAAGAAGAGAAAAACATTAAAGAGTCACGACAGCATATCCCCAATCGCCTGGCTTAATTAGAGCTACCAGATGGCCCCAGTTCAAGAGAGACAGACTGAGCAAGTTCTGCTCTTCTGATTTCAATCCCAACGGAATCTCGAATTTGTATATCTGACTTTAAAATTTTAAATTCAGGATTTGCTCAATTTGTCTTTATTGAAAGTGAGTCAAATAATATCACTGAATTTTAACAGAGGACTTTCTGCTTTTGTAAAGTAAAATCACTAAGGTAAGCAAAGGAAAAAATAAAATGCTAATTTCACTTTGTAAAAATTAGTAATGGATAATTATTTTTTTAAATATGTACAAATACAATTGTGGTATACATTAAATCAGAGGAGTAACTAGAAACCTCATGGCCTGGGTGCAGAAATTTCCCTGGGGATGCCTGACCAGACCATGCAAATCCACTCCAGAAATGTCACTTATACATTATATGTTTTAATAACTTGCACACAGGAATAAGGAGAGACATGCATAATCAACCAAAACAACTTTATTTGAACACTAGTCCAAATAAATAAATAATAAATACATGAAAATATGTATCTCCAAATTCCCCACATTGATCCATATATTAAATATACTTTCCCCCAGCCTGTGCTATAAAATACTGTTTCCCATAGTGTGTACCAAATTTTACATACAAATAATCCCATATTAAATTATTCTGCTTCCTGATTCCCTAATATTAAATGCATATTCTCCAGCTTCATTCCTCATATAAAACACATATTCTCCAATCTGATTCACCCACATGAAATACATATTCCTTTTCCTGATTCCCCCATATGAAATATATATTCCCCAGCCTGATTCCCACATATTGAATGCATATTGCTCTGTCAGGTTTGTCCCTGCACAGCTAAAATGTTGATGAAATGTTCATCTCACCTCAACTACCCTCATCTCGATTAAAACCACTTGCAACTCACCTTGTAGTAAATAGCCCTCTTTGTCACTAAATGCCAAGCCTATCAAAGAACTGGGTATGTCACATCTCTGCATACAGTAGCATTTAGGAACCATGATAGTAGATCTGTGCTCTCATAGTCCCATGCTGCAGAACACTATTGCAGCTACTGTGGATCACATTAAGTACTATGGGAAACTGTTTTGAAACACACAATATTGGTACACTTACAAAACGTCAGGGCACACACATAGTGTTCACATGTAAACAAAACAGTGGGAGGATAAAACATAGATGATTTGGTACTCTCACTACCACAACTCCAGGAAACGAAAAGAGCTCAACGTGTTTCACTGGAGATGTCCAGCTTCCACAGGAGACAAGAACGTTTCCAAGTGCATACATAAAATGGAATGCAGAGAAGTGCAGCCTCCTATGAGGGTCAGGGGACAAATGAGGGGGGCACTTGCTCCCCTCCCCACCCTCCCTGAAAATGTAAACAGGTCACTGAACAAGCAGCAAGGGATGGAGAAACAGTAGGCTGTTTGGGATAGGTTAACTAGACACAGGGGCGTCACTAGGGTTGGTGTCACCCGGTGTGGAAACTCATGGTGTCACCCCCCTGGATTTCCTCCAATAAAATGCCAAACAGATTCCTTAGTAATGCCAGTTATATGGCCTATTAACTATGCCACACTCAGGAGCCCCATAACTATGCCACACAAAGGAGCCCCATAACTATGCCACAACCGAGCCCCATAAATTGTGCCACACTAGAGCACCACTATTTATGCCTCACCAGAGCGCCACTATTTATGCCTCACCTCTGCCCAATTATGCCACACACACAGGTGCCCTATAATTATGCCACACACACACACAGGTACCCCATAATTATGCAACACAAAAGAGTCCCTTAATTACGCCACACAAAAGAGTCCCTTAATTATGCCACATATGGGGCCCAATAAATATGCCACACACAAGCGCCTCATAATTATGCACACATGGGACCGCCATTAATTATGCAACACACAGGAGCCCCACGAAGTGACAATTGTACAATTATAAAACAATACATATCTATTCATACAGACATAATTGTGCCGTTCAAATACCAGTAATATTGTGCCACTCAAATACAAGTAATATTGTGCCAGTCAGAGCCCAGTAATATTATGCCATTCAGAGCCCAGTAATATTGTTCCAGTCAGAGCCCAGTAATATTGTGCCAGTCAGAGCCCAGTAATATGGTGCCAGTCAGATACCAGTAATATTGTGCCATTCAGATACCAGTAATATTGTGCCATGCAGAGCCCAGTAATATTGTGCCATGCAGAGCCCAGTAATATTGTGCCATTCAGATACCAATAATATTGTGCCAGTCAGAGCCCAGTAATATTGTGCCATTCAGATACCAGGAATATTGTGCCATGCAGAGCCCAGTAATATTGTGCCATTCAGATACCAGTAATATTGTGCCAGTCAGATCCCAGTAATATTGTGCCATGCAGAGCCCAGTAATTTTGTGCCAGTCAGAGCCCAGTAATATTGTGCTAGTCAGAGCCCAGTAATATTGTGCTAGTCAGAGCCCATTAACATTGTGCCAGTCAGATACCAGTAATATTGTGTCAGTCAGAGCCCAGTAATATTGTGCCAGTCAGATACCAGTAATATTGTGCCATTAAGAGCCCAGTAATATTGTGCCAGTCAGAGCCCAGTAATATTATGCCATTCAGAGCCCAGTAATATGGTGCCAGTCAGATACCAGTAATATTGTGCAATTCAGATACCAGGAATATTGTGCCATGCAGAGCCCAGTAATATTGTGCCATTCAGATACCAGTAATATTGTGCCAGTCAGAGCCCAGTAATATTGTGCCATGCAGATACCAGTAATATTGTGCCAGTCAGATACCAGTAATATTGTGCCAGTCAGAGCCCAGTAAAATTGTGCCAGTAAGATACCAGTAATATTGTTCCAGTCAGAGCCCAGGAATATTGTGCCAGTCAGAGCTCAGTAATATTGTGCCATTCCAGTGCTCGTCCCTCCTCCCCCCCTTCCCCGGTACTTACCGCCTGGCTGCTGCTCCGAGTCCCTGGAAAGACGCCTCCTCCGTGCAGTATTGCCTCCTGGGAATACTCCTGGGTAACGCACCCCCCTCGGGATGCCACTGACTAGACATAGAGAGCAGAAAACCATATGGCAGGCAGGGGAGTGAATCATGAAAGCTTTTATTTAACCCTTTAAATAACCAGCCATTTGGAATATGTGTGGTCATTCTGGATAATGGCTGTTTTAACATTCTTTGTTTGTGGTTATTTAATATACCCACACACATTTTTATTAGCATAGAAGGGCTTTCTTTAGATACCATTATTTACATCAAACATCTTTTGGTCCCAACCCTATCCATAAATTTAACCCTAACAATAACCCAAATTGTAACCCTAGCTCATCTGTAACCCTAAGTGAAACTGTAACCCTAACCCTAGATCTAGGATTAATACATGCAGGGTTAGTTCTGTCATTATTTTTCAATGCAATGTTGCTGACTGACTCTAGGGGCAATCACACAACAAAGACAGAGCAACAAAATTGATATATGATCATTTTTGTTGCTACTGCCACATATGGGACAGCACCAAATTGGAGGAGAGGGGGTCAAATCAATACAGCCCCTTGTTGTCACAGTGATTTGTTCTGCTATTTTCTTCTTTTCTAGCTGCTCTTCACTTTTTTAGTCCCTGTCTGAGCAGGGATACAGAGTGCATGCTGCATGAAAAATATATTTTATTACAAACATATATTGCCGCTAGGGTTAGGTAATACTCCATCTGATGAGACAACATTTCCTATTACTCTCAGCCTGTTTGGTATGTTAGGCTTTATGGAAAAGTAAGTCTTCAACAATTGTGGCAAAGGTTAATTATAATATAATTATGGATTGTTAATGCAACCCATGTGGAATGCACATTGCATGACTAAACAATCCCTTTGGTTGCCTAAACATCATGATAAAATGTAATAATAGCACCTGGACTTCCAACAGTTAGTCAATACTGCTAGTTTATATTTTAGCTCCAAGCCTGTATGTCTCTTTTTACTACCCTTTTTGTAGTACCAAGAATATTTGCTGTGAATCACCGAGGTACACTGCACAAAATAATATTTTATTGACTGCAACTCCCATGATGTTGAGCAAGCAACATTGCTAGTTGATTGTTATGGGAATAGTAGCTAACTGTTGATATAATGCAAACCCTAACTTTTGTTGACTGCATCTAAAATATTATTCAACCAGCCCTATTGCAACACCACTTTGCAACACCATAAGTATCCCCAGATCCGATGGTGGACGCTCTCCTGTTGTTCTAGGGGGTGCTAATCAATGCCTGCACAGCAGATCAGTGTGATCTGTGTGCAGGCATGTATAAGTGCTCTGATGAGACAGATCAGACAGATCAGATAATGTGAAAAAAATATTTTTGTAATAAAATTAAATATTTAATAACATTTTAGAAACCAAGGGCTTTTATAAAAGCCATTTCAAGTGTTTAACCCCTTTCCCTGCCATTGGTTGCTGAATACGCATTTTTTGCTGTCTGTGAATTTTTCAGGGGTTATTTTTTTTTACTGTAATGCAGTATAACTATTAACTATAAACCCCTTGCTTGCTCTCGATCACTGCCTAAGCAGCGATCTGGCACAAATGCAGCAATCTTGCTGCAGAATAATTTTTAATATTTTTTTTGTACTTTTTTATTACACCTGTTACTGGTTAATTATATTATACCCGCAAGGGCATTACGATTAACGTAAACATTTTTTTAGCTGTCTGAGCGCATGTATAGTGATCAGTAACAGCTGATCAGTGGCAAAGGCGGTTTGGTGATTGCTCAGATGAGCATCACTATTCGCCTGGTCAGGTCAATATTTGTAAATATCTCCCTCTCCTCACTTGAATTTTAGTGAGGGAGACGGACAGAGCTGTATAATGTACGTTTTTAATTATAATATATTTAATAAAATTGAGACCCAAGATCTTTTATAAAAGCCATTTCCAGTGTTTAACCTCTTCCCTGCCATTGATCTCTGTGTACGCAGTGATCTTACACAGCAGCATATTTTTTGCTGTCTGTGCATTTTTTTAGGGGTTCATTTTTTTTATTGTAATTTATTACAGTATATCAAAGGTTCTTTTAAGAGCTATTAACCCCTTCCTTGCTGTATATCACTGCCTAAGCAGCGCATATGGTCACTGCCTATGCAGCGCATATGGAGCAATTTGGCCGCAGAAGGATTTTTTTTAGCTATCAGAATTTTTTTTTTGCCACACTATGGATGAGCTGGATGAGCAGCACCATTCACCTGGTCAGATCAATATTGGTAAATATTGTTCTTACCCATATGGATCTGCCTCCCTCTCCTCACTTGAGTTTTAGTGAGGGAGAGAGACAGTTCTGTATAATATAAGTTTTTAAATTGTGAGACCCAAAGGCTTTTATAAAAGCCATACCGTTTGTATAGTGTACCTTGTGTATTAACCCCTTCCCTGCCACTGATCACTGCACAGCAGAACATTTTATATTGTCTGCATTTTTAGGGGTTATTTTTTTTTACACTACTATGAAGGCTCTTATAAGAGCTATTAACCCCTTCTTTGCCCTACATGTCAAAATTCAAAGTTGGAAAATCAAAAAGCACACCTCAAATGTGGCCTTTTAACCCCCAAACAAGCTGACAAACCTATGCATGGGTGGTATCCCTGTGCTCAAGAGATGTTGATGAACACAGATTGGGGTATTGTATTGTTAGAATACCACCATTTGAGATAGCATAGAGTGTCTACTTTTAAAAAATATATGGGGTGATGGGGGAAAATACGCTGGCTGTCTTCAAATATGTTCCAAATGGAACATGGTTTCAGGCTGTGTGCATGTCAAAATCTTAAGTTGGAAAACCAAAAATGGCAACTCCCAAATGTGGCCTTTTAGCCCCCAAACAACCCAACAAACCTAAGGAAGGGTGGTATCCCTGGACTCAGGAGAAATAGTAGAATCTATTTAGGAGGTTTTTTCATTCGCGTTTGTTGATGAGGAGAAGATGTTTCAAATAAAATTCAGGTAATTTGTGTTTTTTTTATACCATATTTTTTTATATAATATTATAGGATATGATAAAAAAAATGATGGCATCCAAAGAAAGCCCTTCTTATCCTGATAAAAAGAATATATAATATGTGTGGGTACCGCAAATGACAAATTAAAATTACAGCTAAACACAAACAGCACAGAAATGTTAAAATAGCCATTGTCCAGAATGGACAAAATTGTTTCAAAGGGCCTGTCATTAAGGGGTTAACTAAATAATTGTAAAGTACAAACCAGTACATAGTATATTTTATTAAAACAAAGTAAATCACAGGTGCTTGACAAGCTGGAGCAATCCAAAGACCCCCAAATATAACAGATGAAAAACATAAGCTTGCCCCCCCCCCCCTTAGAAAATTCCTTTCAGGATTTATTATTCAAACAGAACCATCAAATGAATAGTTTATACAGACAAAGGTGGAATACAAACATGACATGTTCATGTTCATGTCCAAACTAGACACTTAATCAAGCTGGAGCATGCCGAAGACTTCCAAATATAACCGACAAAAAAAATGTGCTCCAAGAAAATTAGTTTTCAGGGTTTATTAGTTAAACAGCACCATTAAGATAATAGTTTATAGAGACCAGGTGGCATATAAACTTGAAACATCAATTTTTTTTTGGAACAGCAAGCATATTTTTTTCATCTGAGATATTGGAAACCAAACATGATGCACATATGCAGATAATAAAATAAATGTATGCAGATAGAGTCTTCCACAAACAAACAGAAAACATAGGGTTGGATGAAAGCATATAGTGACTCAATCACAGGGTTTGAATTGTCAGTTTTGCAAATGCATAAGTTCATTCAGTTCATTCAGTTCATCATTTAAAAATGCTATATAATAGGCTATAGTACCATGAGTACATAAATCAAATACATTATATAATTGTTCAGTCCTTAAAAATGAATATAATAGATAATGAGCACTTAATTGTAGTAATGATTGTGCTCAATCCGTATGGTTTGCTATGTAACTGTAATTTTTAAACAAAACTAATTGACATTTTAAATTATTTTAATAGCAAATGTCTTTGTTTCAAGATTAAGCCAGACTGGATTTAAAACATTTCTTAAACAAATATACATTTTATAGTATTTCTTTTTTTAAAAGAGTGATTTGAAATATTACAGTGTTCCACTACTATATTTTTTATGAATGTTTTATGAAATTAAATCTGTCTACAGTTCACAGCGTAAGGTTTAGTAACAGGTCAAAATTGTAGGCATTGCCAAATGGAAAGCATTTTTATGTTTCATCGCTATTCTCAGAACAGATATTGTTGATGTCTGCTGAGCCAAATGTAGCATTACAGAGCTTGCTGGCAAACCATGTCTTTTTATTTTGTTTGAAGGGGGATGCGTATACACTGTAGCTAATATGAGCCATGGCACAGCAAAACTCTTATGTATTGTACAAGATGTACTTACACCAGAAATAACACACTCAAGTTGTTAACATCTGCTGTTCAATTTCATTACAGACATGGGTCATGACAAGCACAGTGCTCTCTATGACAGGCCTCTCAATAAAATTATGTTGTGCAATATCATTAACTTCTTGGATATGTCAGGTTTTGTTTTACTGTGAAGGTCACCAAGAACTGAAAGACTATTAGCTCTATTACTATGTTTGTTTTACATCAAATATGAGTTTAAAGAACACTGGAAGAGCATCTCTAAGAACAGTGACATGTTTCATTTATATTTAATAAGAAATGAAGATGTAATACCAGTTTTGCTCTTAAGGATAGACTTAGTCATTCATGCAAAAAGGCAACTACTTTTTATGACGTCAAATTATACGAACAGCACATGCAATTTCATTCATATACCATAGCTCCAGTAGCTGGTTGGTACATACAATGGCGCACAGTGAATTCACTTTCATTATCTTTACATCTTAGATATCACTTTAAGTAGCTAGATATACAAGTGTTGCCCACCCAAAACATGAAAACTGCACTTTCAATATTTTTTCATCATAGAAGGGTTGATCTCCATCATCTCATCGTTTCATAGATGGAAAGAGTGCCTTCTTTTTTAAACTGTTTTTGGAACACTTTATTAGCATATGGAATGTGGCCACAAATAGGACGGTTTGAATCAAAATCTGCCTTGAATTGATGAAAAGCAGATAGAGTTTTTGGTGCTCCAGGAAAGAGCCTAGTTTTTTGTAATGTAAAGTCCAGACCAAATGGCCATATTTATGGAAAATCCACACCTGAACTACTCAGAAGTACCATAACTTAGTCATACCAGTTGGTGACTAACATGACAGTGACAGGAAATGTGTCTTTGTAAGGGTATACAGGATGTAAAAACCAAAATGCAGTGTACAGCAGAATATGAATAATACTTGTGCTAAAAGAATATGAATGAACAGTGGAGGTGCACACCTGGGTCTAGTAGAATGCATTTGTACACTGAAAACAGGCCACCTTGCTTGTAGTTGGAGAGATAGTGCAAACACCAATATATACCAGATGCCGACTCTTTCTAATCCAAGGTACAGTAATACAGTTCATGAGTCAATGGTAAAGCAATAGGTTGTAAACCAAGGTATAAAGCATGTTGTCAAGCAAGCGGGGTAAGCAGTATATAGCACCGTTTTTATGCATGAACAATTCACAGTATACAGCACTGTTAGGAAGCAGCACTTCAGGATATAATGATGCAGGAATATCTAAGAAGCCGGGGTTACTAGACCAATCCTGGTAAACGACAAATAAATAGGAAGCCAGAATAGTAGCAAAGTCAGCCGGTCCAATGGTCAGGGAAACAAGCAAAGGAGCGTAGTCAAAGGGAAATCCAAGGTCAGGGGCATAGGCAAAGCAACGGTAACGAAGATAATCCCATTCAGCAACAGTAAACGGAGGGTAAAAGATGCTAAGAGGCAGGACACATGAGAATCACTCAGCACCATACTGAGTGCTGAGACTCTTTTTAAATGCTCATGGGTATGACGTAACGCGACAAAGGGATTGTATGCTCTTGCAGGAGAGCTCTGTAGTGAGTCCGGTGGTGGAGAGAATGGAGGCAATCATGATTGTCTGGATCCTGGGATACTCTGGTGAGTTACTTCTTAGGGGAGTCTTTCACTACTGCTCTAGCGCTCTGACCACTAGGCTGAAAGTTACCTCATACCAATGCGAACAAAACAGTTGCTAGGAGAACACATTCAGGTTGAAGATGCCAAACTTCAGTAAATGCAAGAATATGACTCAATTCCCCCAATTGGGTGAGCCACTGCTATGAACAGGAGAAAATTCTAACTTTAGGGCAAAGTAGCTGAGTTGTAACATTTCTCCAATGGACCAGTGGAGATAAACCCAACATTTTGGCAATAGTGTCAGGTAATTTTTTTCAAGTATTTTCTGTGCTGTTGTGTTATTTGGATTTACATGTATTTTTACTCTATAACTATTGTGAATAAATTTCCCTCATGTGTGCACCTCCTACTTTATTTTATTGTATTACTATGTGATTCCTTTTAGGATTATTCTTGGTGTGTTGAACCATTGCTTTCCCTTGTTTTACTTATTTATTTGTGGTGTGCCTCTCTACAAATGCTGTTCTTATATTTTAGATGTCATATTGAAATAATAGGCAACTAATTCTTTTTTTTTTCTCAGTGTAATGAGAGTGAGGGTAAACTTTGTCCATTCTGTTGGGGTATTGAGGACCCTTAATGGTTAAAGGTCTGAATAAGTGCAAACACTGGCAGCTATTTTGTCTGACATATGCCATGTTAAATGCATTCTTTGTTCAAAAAGGCAATTTTTTGTTTTTTATCTTAAATCTGTTTATTGAGTTATCAGCAAAACAGCGTTGTACATTACAATGAACATTAAAACAAAATTAAAACAAAAATTGTTTTAAACAATAAACAATGATTATAGCTTTTGTGGGGGAGAAAAAAAAACTAGAAATGAGATAGAGTAATAGTGCAAGAGGATAAAGAGAAGAAGAGGAGAGAAAGAAGAAAAGAAAGAGAGAAAAAAAAATTATGAAGAAGGGTGCAGGGATGTTAACATAGTATAACATATTCCACTGGTAAGTATGGGTGTTAAGATCCAGCATATATTCTGTACGGCAACAGCAATGGTTGTCGAGTTATATGTCGTTGAGGCTATACTGAACAATATCCCATGATACAGTTTATGGGCATGAAGTGTTGGTAGCCTATAGATTTTATCTACATTGGATAAATCTAAACATCATTTAATATAAAAAAAATAGTATAAGAGAGAGAAGAAAAAAAAAAAAAAAGTGGGGGGGAGGGGTAATGTAACGTCAACATTTGTGACCAAGTGCACTGTTTGACATATGCTTATTTTGACACCTTGATATTTGGGGTAAAATGACAAAGAATTTATTTTTCATACTCCATGTATTTTCATCTTCTTTCAGAGTGTATCCTCGTCCAAATTGTAGATGGGTAAGGGATAGATATGTGTGTACAGGGGGTTTAGATAATAAGTGGAGTTATAATTTGTTGACATTTAGGGGAACCAAGGAATAGGGACCAATGGAGCCACTTTGTCGATATTTTAAGTCCCTCACCTCTCGACGTACCAATGAGTTCCTACGATCTTCGGATGTCTTCCACTGAAGCAGCCCATTCCGCAAATGTTGGGGTTTTAGGTTGTTTCCAAAATTTTGGTATTAGGGAGCGTTTGTATTTTCCAATTGGGTGTGTGGTGTGGTGTAGGAGTGCTGGTAGAGGGGCGTGTGGGAATTCGGAGTCGTCTACCTCCCTGATAGTGCGGATAATTACGTCCCATAGCGGAGATATTAAGGGGCAGCTCCACCATATATGTAGATAGGATCCCAGCAGATATCGGTGTGTGAGGGGAACATCTGTTTTAGAGTTTTTGGGACCTTATACCACCTGGTGAGCAGCTTGAATGCGTTTTCCTGAGCTAGCGCAGAGATGGATCCCTTGTGAGCAAGGATAGCCATTTTCTGCCATTGAGCATCAGTGAAAATGGTAGAACAGTCGGCTTCCCATTGTCTGATATAGTATGGCTTGGGGGTTGGGTATATGTTGGTAAGTATGTTTTGTTTTGTGGATATGAGTTTTTTAGGTGTGTTTGTGCCAGTACAAAGTGCCTCAAAGGGTGTGAGAGAACCAGGATAGGTCGTTTGGGACAGTAGTGAAGTAATATAGTGAAAGAGTTGATTATATGTGTATCTCTGGGCCACTGTGGGGTGGTGGGTAGCAGAGAGAGTTTCCAGTGGTTTGATTCGGTTGTCTGACAGTACGTGTCCTAGTCTAGGGTATCTAACTTCTGGTGGGAGGATAGATTTCAGGGTACCAGCGTGAAAACCAGGAGGGAAATTTTGGTTGTAGATTAATGAGAGAAGAGGGGAGGGGGAGTTAATAAGTCCTTCAGTGGTGTTAAGTTTGTGCCATATCGAGAGGGTTTGTGTAACTGTGGGGTGGTGGTGGCAGAGGTTTATCTTTTGTTTACGTGGAAGCCATGCTGCCGAGGGAATTGGGACGTCTAGTGTTTGTTGTTCTACAGCTACCCATGGCTTTCCAGAAGGTTTCGACCATTCCGTGATCCTTGCTAAATGAGTGGCTTTCCAATAGGATTCCACGTCTGGGAGTCCCATGCCACCCATACGTTTAGGTCTTATTAGGTAAGTATATCCTAGTCTAGGTGTTTTATCATTCCAGATAAACCTTGTCACCACTGATTTGTATTCTTTGAAGAACATTGTCGGGATACTTATGGGTAGAGCCTGTAAAAGGTATAATATTCTGGGCAGGACATTCATTTTGACCGAATTAGCTCTCCCAAACCAAGAGAGGGATTTTTTTGTCCAATTGGACATATCAGCTTTGATACGATTCAGGAGGGGTACGAAGTTAGTGGCATAGAGGGTGTTTAGATCAGAGGATATGTGTACTTCTAAGTATTTGATACCATCAGGTGCCCAGTGGAATGGTAGGGTGGTTTGAAGTTTTAACGTCTCAGGTAGTGGGAGGTTTATGTTTAGTATTTCTGATTTAGAGAGGTTTGCTTTGAAGTTGGATATGTGGGCATATTTGGTCATTTCGGTAAGTATGTTTGGGAATGATTCTATGGGTTTTGTAACAAAGAACAGGAGGTCATCTGCAAAGGCCGCCACCTTGTGTTGTCTAGCCCTTATCTCCAATCCAGAAATCTGTGTATTTGATCTAATAGCGTTTAGAAAAGGTTCCATAGCAAGAACGAATAGTAAGGGTGAGAGGGGGCATCCCTGTCTCGTACCGTTCGACAGGGTGAGCCGATCAGATAGAGTTCCATTAATCCGTATACGAGCCGTGGGTTTGTGATATAGGGAGGAGATCCAGGCTCTCATGTTAGGGACAAGCCCCAGAGCCTCTAATACTTTGCGTAAATATAGCCAGCTCACCCTGTCGAAGGCTTTTTCGGCATCTATTGATACCAGCAGGGTCGGAATATCATTGTATTTCGCGAAATGGATCAGATTAATCACCTTGGTGGTGTTGTCCCTGGCCTCTCGGCCAGGAACAAAACCGCTCAGGTCTGCGGAAACAAATTCTGGGAGTATATCTCGTAGCCTATTGGCCAACACCTTGGCGAAAAGCTTAATGTCTAAATTGAGAAGGGATATGGGTCTATAACTGGAGCATAGGGAGGGGTCCTTCCCAGGTTTCGGGATGATTGTAATATGGGCTTCTTGCGTTTGTGGTGGTAGGTAAATATTGGAAATAAGGGAATTAAATGCGGATAGGAAATGTGGTAGTAGGGTGTCTGCAAAAGTCTTATAATAGGGGAGTGTAAGTCCATCTGGACCCGGGCTCTTCCCTGTCGGGGATGATTTTAGAACACCCATTACTTCTTCTGAGGATATAGGTCGTTCGAGCAAAGACCTATATTCATCAGTGAGTGATGACTTAAAATTAGATTTAAGGTATGTGTCTATCTCCTGTGAAAATTGTATTTCTTCTTCCGGTGAGCGGTTGTTTAGGTTGTATAGATCTTCATAGAAGGTTTGGAATGCGTCAGCAATATGTTTGGTCTGGTGTACTAGGTTTCCGGACTTTGTCTTAATTTTGGGGATAAAAGACAGTGAGTGTCTGGTTTTAAGGGCTCTAGCTAGATATCTACTAGGTTTATTACCGTACTCATACATTTTACTTCTGAGTATATGAAAATTTCTTTGGGTGTGTTGTGTGCATAGGGTAGCTAGTTGTGATCTAAGGAGTATGAGTTCTTGGTACGAAGTCGGGGAGATAGTTAGTTTGTGTCTAAATTCGATAGTTGCTATTTGGTCTAGAATAGACGTCATAGACTCCTTGGTGGATTTTTTAATAAACGAGATGAGACTGATTATGTGGCCTCTGATGACAGCCTTGTGTGCTTCCCATATCATGGGTGGTTTGACCCCAGGGGTAGCATTTTCTTCAAAGTAATCAAGTAATATTTTGTTTAGGGATGATACATGGGAGGGATCTTTAAGAATAGTTTCATTCAGTTTCCAGGTTGGGGCATATGGTGGTATGGTTGGTATTTTTAGTGTCATCAGTATGGGGGCGTGGTCGCTCCAGGTGATGTTTCCAATATGGGTATGTGTAATCAGGTGTAGGTGTCTGTGTGATATTAGTATATAATCTATACGGGAGTATTTAGTGTGAGGGGCCGAATAAAAAGTGTAGTCTTTAACTGTCGGGTGCATAATTCTCCAAGGGTCAGCTAATTGAGTTTTGTGTAATTTGTGTTTTACCTTTCGGATCATAGAGTATCTGAGGTGGGCTGCTCCAGTGGAAGAGTCCAGAGGAGGATCAAGTGGCATGTTAAAATCTCCTCCAAGAATAGATATACCTTCTGCAAAGGAGGAAAATGTATCAATGAGATTACAGAGAAATAGTGATTGGTTAGTATTAGGAGTATAGATATTGCCAATAGTGACCAAATCTGATCCTAGTGTACCTTTTAAAAATACAGCCCTCCCTTCGCTATCCGACCAAGAGTCTTGAAGTATGAAAGGGATATGTTTGGATAATAATATGGCAACTCCTTTTGATTTTGTAAATGTAGAGTGTGAGAAAAACATGGTGTTGTATTGTTTGTCATAAAGTTTGGGCACTTTATGTCTTTTAAAATGGGTCACTTGGATGAGTGCAACATCTGACTGCAGGTCAGCTTTCACATCTGCTAGCTCATCCCGTATCGTTTGCTTGAGTTGTGTCATTAGGTCATGCTGATTGTCCTTCAGCTGAGTCAGTAGGTGAGCGGAGAGGGAGCTCAAGTCAGCCCTCGTGAGTGGAGCAGGTAAGTCTTCCATGTCACCTTCATTTTGGGAATCCTGATCATCAGAGGAGTCCTCCGCGATGCTTGGCTCACGAGTCGCGGGCGCCATTTTAGGTAGGCCCGTCGTGGAAGTTTGCGGAAGGTATATAAAGTCCTGCAGCGACGGGTATCCTCCGATTTATTTTCCCTTTTATGCAGGAGAGTGTCGAGGAGGGTGTTTTTTGTTTTTTCCCCATGTTTGGGTTTGAGTTGTGGCTCGTTTCTCTGGGTTTTTCGGCCGTCGGGCGGGAGCTCCTGGAAAGCACGTCTGCTCACATTCGCGTCGTGGCTCCGCCCCCCAAAAAGGCAATTTTTATACAGTGCCTTGCAAAAGTATTCGCCCCCTTGGCATTTTTTGTGTTTTGTTCCCTCACAACCTGGAATTAACATGGATTGTTTGAGGATTTGCATCATTTAATTACAGAACATGCCCACAACTTTGAAGATGTTTTTTTTTATTGTGAAGCAAACAACAAATAGGACGAAATAACAGAAAAAGTCAATGTGCATAACTATTCACCCCCCTACAGTCAATACTTTGTGGAGACACCTTTTGTGGAAATCACAGCTCCAATTCACTTTGGATAAGTCTCTATGAGCTTGCCACATATTACCACTGTGTTTTTTGCCCATTCCTCCTTGCAAAACTGCTCCAGCTCCTTCAAGTTGGATGGGTTGCGCTTGTGAACAGCAATCTTTAAGTCTGACCACAGATTTTCGATTGGATTGAGGTCTGGGCTTTGACTAGGCCATTCCAACACATTTACATGTTTCCCCTTAAACCTCTCAAGTGTTACTTTAGCAGTGTGTTTGGGGTCATTGTCCTACTGGAAGGTGAACCTCTGTCCTAGCCTCAAATCACACACAGAGTGATACAGATTTTGCTCAAGAATATCCCTGTATTTAGAACCATCCATCTTTTCCTCAACTCTGACCAGTTTCCCAGTCCTGGCTGCTGAAAAACATCCCCACAGCATGATGCTGCCACCACCATGTTTCACTGTGGGGATGGTGTTCTTTGGGTGATGTGATGTGTTGGGTTTGCGCCAGACATAGCATTTTCTTTGATGGCCGAAAAGTTAAATTTTAGTCTCATCAGACCAGAGCGCTTTCCTCCATACATTTTGGGAGTCTCCCACATGCCTTTTCGCAAACTCAAAACGTGTCATTTTGTTTTTTTGCTGAAAGTAATGGCTTTCTTTGTCTTCCTATGTACAGATACTCCAGTCTCTGCAATGGAATTCTGCAGCTCCTCCAGGGTTACCTTCAGTCTCTGTGCTGCCTCTCTGATTAATGCCCTACTTGCCCGGTCCATCAGTTTTGGTCGGCGGCCGTCTCTTGGCAGGTTTGCTGTTGTGCCATGTTCTTTCCATTTGGTTATGATATATTTGATGGTGCTCTTGGTGATCATCAAGGATTTGGATATTTTTTTATAACCTAACCCTGACTTGTTCTTTTCAACAACATTGACCCTTACTTGTTTGGAGAGTTCCTTGGTCTTCATGGCAGTGTTCGGTTAGTGGTGCCTCTTGCTAAGGTGTTGCAGCCTCTGGGGCCTTTCAAAAAAGGTGTGGATATGTAATGACAGATCATGTGACACTTAGACTGCACACAGGTGGACATCATTTCACTAATTATGTGACTTCTGAAGGTAATTGGTTAACCAGAGCTTTTTATGGGCTTCATAACAAAGAAGGTGAATACATATGCACAAGCCAATTTTCTGTGTTTTATTTCTAAAAAATAGTTTTATGTATACATTTTTCTAGTTTTACTTCACCAACTTAGACTAATCTCTTCTGATCATAACATAAAATTCAGATGAATAAAACATTGAACTTAAGGCTGTAATGTAACAATATTGGTAAAAAAGTCAAGGGGGTGAATACTTTTCCAAGGCACTGTGCATTTGTTTCTGTCTGCTCCTTCTTATATGTCTGAAACTTCACATTCTTTCCTAATAAAAGTTTCATAGGGATGATACTACCTCGATCACTCGTTTCATGAATTCATGAACGGAGAAGGGAGGCAGTCATGTTCTGTAAGATATTCCTTTGTTTCTCAACCATAGAAAGTGAGGGTGAACCTTGACTACGAGCAGAATGCTGAACAAGTATCTCAAAAGCTGCATGTTTCTGAATTTCAAAGGGGGAGAAGTCTAGACTCCCACAAGTGAGAATGCAATTAAAAAATCACACATTTTGTATTCTACCTTATTAATGACTAATCACATCTTTGAAATATGTTGTGTTTAATAAGTTGGACATTCAAAATGATCTTAAATTGTATCTTATGTTATTATGCATTTTGGTATTTATCTACATATGTAAAGTATTTTATTTACGTATGAGAATATTTTCATCACTGATAAAACTCTGATTAGATCATTAACAATTATTTTTGTAGGTATCACGGGTTGTTTAGGGGAGAGAAATGTCAGTTAATTGGAATTATGGTTAGAATGGTGCCTATGAGTCTAGAAAACAAATTCACCAAGTTATTTTTAGTCATGACATTATCAATGACAAATGGATAATAAAGATTGTAATTTATTATGGAAAAATTGTCATTATATGTAATTAACCATCACTGATCTGGACATTAATTTAAAGGATATTTTAGCCATGAATTCCATCTGGTGATAAAAATAGGGAAATTATATAAAATTTTAAGGTCACATGGTTCCAAAACTCATTAAAATATTCTCCACCCATTGTCTATGATTGGAGGAAAAGTTATTTCAGGGATGAAACTGATAATATTCCCTTCATACGGCATGCATTTCTTGATGCATTTCTTGTAACTATGATTGGTGGAAAAGTCAGTCCAGGGATGAAACTGATAATATTCCCTTTCATACAGCATGCATTTCTTGTAACTATCTGCTAATGTATTTAATAACTAATATCCACCATGATATTTAATTTATTATATTCATAATCTGGCTAGAGGTATTTGGGTAGATGCAATGATCCCCGTTAGTAAAAAAAAAAAAAAAAGTGCAGTTAGCAGTAAATTAACGGGCATTTTATATTTAATGCCCACCTCTAACGAGGTTCATGGGTGCGGTAATATCATTACCTCATGTGTAAAAATAGTGACGGGGCCTTTACCAGGTCAGGTAGGAATGTCAGTGCAGGGATAGAGGAGGTGTGTGGTTGCATTTTGTTATTCATTGTGCTGGGTGAGAACAGATATAGAAACAAAGAAAGGGTAACAAATAAGGGTTGGAATAAGGACTGAAGCAGAGACAAAATGAGACTTTAGCAAGGAGTTGTAGAATAGGAAAAGGGTTTGAGTAGGAACTGCAGTACAAACAAAGAGCTTGAGCAGGCACTTTAAAAAAAAGCAGACCTAGTGGTAGAGAGAGTTAAACAAGGGGTGAGGTCTTAGGTAAGGGTGAGGCCTGAGAAGGGTAACTAATTAGGAACACCTTTAGAGAGGGTTACTGAAGCAGGAATACCCTAGAGAGGGTGACTGAAGCAGGAACACTCTAGAAAGGGTAACTGAAGCAGAAACACCCTAGAGAGGGTGACTAAAGCAGGGACTCCCTAGAGAGGGTGACTAAAGCAGGAACACCGTAGAGAGGGTGACTAAAGCATGAGTGGGTCCTTTAAGGGACCAACTTAGCTGAAGTAATATTGCTGTAGCCAAATGGTCTCAGGAGAAGCTGTAACACATCCCCTGGCTGATTGAGACTTCCAGGTTCAGGAGATCAAGGTAGAACCCTGACAAGTAATTTAATGACAGCCGGTAAAAACTAACAGGTGCATTTTTGTTTTCATTTTTCACCATCTGTTTTACACACAAAAAAATAACTCAAAATGCGCTATTTGTGCATTTTTAAAACTTTTACTGCTGTAGGGAACACAAGCAGTGCTCCCTACAGCACTTAATGGCTTAACCTGTAAAATGCATAGATCAGATGTGTCTACTTTATGTTCATAACAGTAGGTCACCCGAAAAGGAGAATTATACCATATTATATTGTGAATTATTTGTCCAAAGACATTGTTGTAGAAGTCAAATTAATTTACCTAAGTAAAATTTAATCTGTTTATATCACCATGATCAGCTGATCATTTCTGATCATGGAATGATAATGTACAAAAAGAGTAGGAGACAACTGTTTTGACCAGTGGTGTGTGAATACACTGTGTTTGTAGCAGTTTTTTCTTTTTTTTTTCTTTTAGAAAACATTTCAAGTGCCCAGTTTACTAGCTATGACCCGTACCATCATAAATTGTCTACGAAATGGAGAACCTGTTTTATACATCTCAAAACGTGCCTTCCTATTGGATTTCTTTCAGCACCAGAATAACCATTTGAGAGGTTCTCAGTAAGGCCACCAAATAGAAAACCAGTGCTGTTAGGATGTATTTAGAGTATGTTCTTTATAAATTGGGGGAACACACTGTTTGCAGTTAGACCTCTGGAAGGTATTAAATAGTGACTGGGAAGAACAGTTCTTCCACATATGAATGTAGGGAAATGCCATGGAAGAAATAGCCACAGGTTAATTTTTAGTCACCAGACAACAATTAGCAATATATTTATTGATTGAGAGAGGTGATAGCCAGATGACAGCACTTTTTTTTTTTACCCCAGCTGTATAATATGTGGGTAAGAATATAGCATGATGAGTGATGACAATTTCACCAGGACACATTTGAAAATGAGCGAAAATCTCATTGCATCCTAGTAAATAATTTTATGATCATGACAGGTTATCATAAATAATAGTAAAAAAAAAAGTATCCTTAGCTCTTTTTCAAATATAGAACCTATATTATTTACACTCCTTCTCCGTTTGATAAGTCACCATATTTCAGAATGGTAATTAAAATTGATTTCCTATATTATTAGAATATTAAAGTAGATGAAACTTTAAACATTTGGATTTCATTCCAGAAACATTTTGTTAGAAATTCGAAATTCTAATATATATATATATATATATATATATATATATATATATATATATATATATATATAATACTTGAAACACACTTATCTCATTATTTCGATTTTTAATTAAAAACCAATTTGTGTAACTCTTGCCTTTTGTCCAGAATGTATGGTGCATTTTCAAACATAATCTCTTGCAGAAATATCCAAATGTACAAAATACAGTAGTGTTTGAACCTTTAGTATTTAGTGTTCACTATGGGAAATTGCACACAAACATGTTACCTCCTTATTCTTGCAAATAAAAAAAAAAAAAAAAAAAAAAAAAATATATATATATATATATATATATATATATATATATATATATATACATGCAATGCAAAAGATAAATCACACAACCAATGTTCAACTTGACATACATTTTTTTCAGCATAAGAGATTATGGCTCATTTTCAAAGTGTTTTTCAATCATCATCTATTACTATAGGGCACTTAAAATCTGAAACAAATTATAAAGATCTCCACTTTGAATTAGACAATCATTAATTGCACTTTCCCTTTACATCCCGCACACATTACACTTTAAACTGGTTTATGAAATAAAATCACACTCATTATACATAATTTTGTTTAACTTAATACTGGAAAATTACACAAATGTATTATCTTCAGTGTAATAGCTACATTAGTAGAAAATAGCCATGGTAATGAACATGGGGTTAGCAGCATTCTGTCAGGGGGCTATACAAAATTCACAATGAAGAAAGTGGGCAGAGGAAATAAGAATTATATAGAAAATGCACATCGCTTTCCAAAAAAAGAAAAATATATAGTGTCAAAAAATGAATACATATAAACCCTTCACCATAAAATGAACTGGAGGAATAAAAATACTAACCAATAGTAAATGAACACAAATACACAATTTAGGGTGGGAGGAGAGGGACACGGACTGTAATGCAGAGATAAATCTCCCAATCCTGGGGAGGGAGGGTCTCCACCAGTCTTAAGCAACTGCAGTGAACTGCACCACTGCAAGAAAGAGACAACATGATTTAAAAAAGAGACAGCCATTACAAATAATAAAAAAAAACTCTAGAGACAATTGTATATAATATATAAAGTAATTTAAATATCACAAAATAGAATAATAACATGCATCTACATATAAAACAAAGAAAGAAGTAGTCAGGTGCCACTATATTGTTTGTAAACGGCTGGTCACATGGACAAAACAAACATAATATAAAAAAATATCACTACACAATCACAAATGCACAAGGTATAAAATATAAATACAAGTATTTCTTACCCACCGGTTTGTTCATCTGGCCAGGTATTGAACAATCGAGTATAAAAAAAGAACCACTACACCCCACAGGACGCTTTTCATAATCATCTTCAGCGGGTGGGCGTCAGTGCATGAACCCAGTGGGGAAGAATATCTCTTTATAAAGAGATGCCCATGAAAAAAACACATTATCAACCCATCAGCTGGCTGTCAGAGATTAACTGAGGAGTTTCGCTAAACCGGAGGTGACGATTGTACAAACTTCCAGGAAATATAGCATCATTGCCATGGAGACTCGTCTATTCCCTGCATAGCCAGTATAGCAGGGAAAGGACTGAGAATACGCACATAGAAAGAGTGTCATCCTGACAAACTACGTAACACACTGTGAAATCGAGCAAGAGCCCATGTCCCTCCACAGTAGCTTATTTAAAAGAGAGGGAAAATGTTATTTGTATTTTAAAAAATGTGCATCAGTATTGGTAATGATATTTTCAAAGTAGAGAAGGGAGTTATTAACCCCTTAACGACAGATGACGTGCCAGGCACGTCACGGCAAATCGAGGACTTGCCGACAGGTGACATGCCTGGCACGTCATGCACTAAATGGAGTAAAGAAAGCGACCAGCGGTCGCTTTCTTTACTCTAACGGTGTTGCTACAATGCCTCTAGGTAGAGGCATTGTGCAACACCCCCCAAATGTGCAGGGGCGCGCTACGATCACTCCACGGAGTGATCGTAGCAGCCATTTAAAAATGGCTGCGCCCGCTGCACACATGTGCTTAGAAAGCGAACGATCGTTCGCTTTCTAAGCATCTCCGGTGTTGTTAAAGTGCCTCGCTAGCGAGGCACTTAACAACACCTTCAGCTGCCCCAGATCCGATGGTGGTCGCTCTCCTGAGCGACCCCATCGGCTCAGTAGAAGGGAACGTTGCCTGTACAGGCAGCGCTTCCCTTCTAATGGCAAGAGCATCGGAAGTGAAAGTATTTCACTTCCGATGCTCTAGGGGGAGCCAATGGATGACGGCACAACAGATCTATGTGATCTGTGTGCAGGCATGTATGGTAAGTGCTCTGATGAGCACTTACCATACTGTCAAAGGCAATATTACTAAATATTGCCTTTGACAAGTATTGATCTGCCTCCCTCACCTTACTACTTTTAGTAAGGGAGAGAGACAGATCAGATCAAGTAAAAAAATAAAATAAAATAATAAAAAAATATTTAATAAAATTTTAAACACCAAGGGCTTTTATAAAAGCCATTTAACCCCTTCCCTGCCATTGATCGCTGTGTACGCAGTGATCATACACAGCAGCACATTTTTTGCTGTCTGTGCATTTTTTAGGGGTTATTTTTTTTTACTGTAATTCATTACAGTATAAAAAAACCTCTTTTAAGAGAGATTAACCCATTTCTTGCCGTAGATCACTGCCTAATCAGCGATCTGATGCAAATGCAGCAATCTTGCTGCAGAAGCATTTTTAATTTTTTTAAAACTTTTTTATTACACCCGTCACGTGTTAATTATACCCGCTAGGGGACTACGTTTAACGTAAAAAATGTTTTTTAGCTGTCTGAGCGCATGTATAGCGATCAGTAACAGCTGATAAGTGACAATGGCGGGTTGGCGTTTGCTCAGATGAGCATCACCATTCGTCTGGTTAGATCAATATGTGTAAATATTTGATCAGACCCGTGTAGATCTGCCTCCCTCTCACTTGAGTTTTAGTGAGGGAGGGAGACAGAGCTGTATAATGTAAGTTTTTAATTATAATATATTTAATAGAATTGAGACCCAAAGGCTTTTATAAAAGCCGTTTCCAGTATTTAACCCCTTCCCTGCAATTGATCGCTGTGTACGCAGTGATCTTACACAGCAGCACATTTTTTGCTGTCTGTGCATTTTTTTAGGGGTTATTTTTTTTTACTTTGATTTATTACAGTATATCAAAGGCTCTTTTAAGAGCTATTAACCCCTTCCTTGCCGTATATCACTTCCTAAGCAGCACATATGGTCACTGCCTAAGCAGTGCATATGGTCACTGCCTAAGCAGCGCATATGGTCACTGCCTAAGCAGCGCATATGGAGCAATCTAGTCGCCGAAGGATTTTTTTTTGCTATCAGCATTTTTTTTGTCAGACTCACTAGGGGTTAATTATACCCACTAGGGGATTACGTGTATTCCTTTTGAAGCTGTCTGAACGCGTGTATAGCGATCAGTAACAGCCGATCAGTGGCAAAGGTGGTTTGGTGATTTCTCAGATGAGCATCACTATTCGTCTGGTTCGTAAATATTGTTCTGACCCATATGGATCTGCCTCCCTCTCCTCACTTGAGTTTTAGTGAGGGAAAGAGACAGATCTGTATAACATAATTTTTAAATTGTAATAAATTAAATAAAATGTTAATAAATTGTGAGTCCCAAGGGCTTTTATAAAAGCCATACCTTTTGTATAGTGTAGTGTATTAACCCCTTCCCTGCCACTGATCACTGCACAGCAGAACATTTTTTCTTGTCTGTGCATTTTTAGGGGTTAATTTTTTTGTACAGTACTACAAAGGCTCTTATAAGAGCTATTAACCCCTTCCTTGATCTACATGTTCAAATTCCAAGTTTGAAAATCAAAAAGCGCACCTCTCAAATGTAGCCTTTCAACCCCTAACAAAGCTGACAAAGCTATGCATGGGTGGTATCCCTGTGCTCGGGAGATGTTGCTGAACATATATTGTGGTATTGTTTGTCAGTGACACATACCGAAATATGTGAATTTGTGTCTAAAGTGCAATGTATGTGGGAAAAAATACACAATAAAAGGACTACCACAAACTTTGACAAAGGCTGGTGGTAGAATTGGTGCATGAAAAGTGTTAAAATAACACCATTTAAAATAGCCTAGGGTGTCTACTTTTACAAAATATTACTTTTTGGGGTAAAATACACTGTCCTACTTAAAAAAAAGTCCCAAATGAAAGATGGGCTCAGGCTGACTACACGTCAATATTCCAAGTTGAAAATGCGCACCTTCACAATGTGGCCCTTTAGCCCCCAAACAACCCAACAAACCTATGCATGGGTGGTATCCCTGTACTCAGGATATGTTGTTGAACACATATTGGGTTATTGTTTGGCAGTGACACATGCCAAAATCTGTGAATTTATGTCTAAAATACAATATTTGTGAAAAAAAACCACACAAAAATTACTACCACAAACTTTGACAAAGGCTGGTGGTAGAATTAGTGCATGGAAAGTGTTAAAATACCACCATTTGAAATAGCGTAGGGTGTCTACTTTTAAAAAATATATGGGTTGATGGGGTAAAATACACTGGCTGGTTTCAAATATGTCCCAAATGGGACATGGGTGCAGGCGGTCTGCATGTCAAAATTTTAATTTGGAAAACCAAAAACTGCACCTACCAAATTTGGCCTTTTACTCCCCAAACAACCCAACAAACCTATGCATGGGTGGTATCCCTGTACTCAAGAGATGTTGCTGAACACTTATTGGGGTGTTATTTGGCAGTGACACATACCAAAATCTGTGAATTCATGTCTGAAGTACAAGGTTTGTGAAAAAAAACCACAAAAAAATTACTACCACAAAGTTTGACAAAGGCTGGTGGTAGAATTAGTGCATGGAAAGTGTAAAAATACCACCATTTGAGATAGCCTAAGGTGTCTTCTTTTAAAAAATATATGGGTTGATGGGGTAAAATACACTGGCTGGTTTCAAATATGTCCCAAATGGGACATGGGTGCAGGCGGTCTGCATGTCAAAATTTTAATTTGGAAAACCAAAAACTGCACCTACCAAATTTGGCCTTTTACCCCCCAAACAACCCAACAAACCTATGCATGGGTGGTATCCTTGTACTCAAGAGATGTTGCTGAACACTTATTAGGGTGTTATTTGGCAGTGACACATACCAAAATCTGTGAATTCATGTCTGAAGTACAAGGTTTGTGAAAAAAAACCACAAAAAAATTACTACCACAAAGTTTGACAAAGGCTGGTGGTAGAATTAGTGCATGGAAAGTGTAAAAATACCACCATTTGAGATAGCCTAAGGTGTCTTCTTTTAAAAAATATATGGGTTGATGGGGTAAAATACACTAGCTGGCTTCAAATATGTCCCAAATGGGACATGGGTGCAGGCTGTCTGCATGTAAAAATTTCAAGTTGGAAAACAAAAAACTGCACCTCACAAATTTGGCATTTTAGCCCCCAAACAACCCAACAAACCTATGCATGGGTGGTATCCCTGTACTCAGGAGAAATAGTAGAATCTATTTAGCATGTTTTTTCGTTCGCTATTGTCAATGAGGAGAAGTTGTTTCAAATAAAAACAAAGAAATTTTTTTACCATATTTTATTATTTTTTTTAATAATATGATAAGATATGATCAAAAAGATGGCATCCATAGAAAGCCCTTCTTGTCCCGATAAAAACAATATATAATATGTGTGGGTACAGCAAATGACAAAGAAGAAAATTACTGCTAAACACAAACAGCACAGAAATGTTAAAATAGCCATTGTCCAGAAAGGACAAAAATGTTTCAAAGGCTCTGTCCCTAAGGGGTTAATGTTTGGCACAGTATATATACATAACAACATGTGCATTGGCACTTGTATATTGATGTCAAAAATATATATTTTACAGCATAATGCAGAGGTATATAGTACAGAAATATATAAACAAATCAAATGAATGACACAAAGAAGAGACAAAGTACGTTTTACAGAAAAAAAAATCAAAAAAACATTCAGTAGTTAAATCATACATACACATATGCAAATGTATACACATACTTTATACAGCTGCAAGACCAATTACATGTTGTTATCAACTTTATTACATGTTATTCTTTGCTATTCTTTGTATCATACACATATATTGTCACAAAGTCTTTTGCATTAAAAAACATTCAGTAATTCAGCCATATGTACACATTTACAAATGTATATATATATGCACACACTTACACAGATACAAAATGAATTATATGTTATCATTAAATTTCTTTTGTTATATGTTGTCCTTTGCATTGCCATATAGGAGATGGTCATCTACAGTATTCTGTAACTGAAAAATATTTATAACTGAATAAAACATAAGAAAAATCAACAAAATAACAAGAAAACAACAAAAAATAATAAAGAAAAAAAAGAATAAAAGAAAAAAAAAGAATCACAGGGAAAGGGGAAAGAAGGATTAAATAAATAAATGTTACTCCAAAAAAGGTATAATGTCAAATTTATAATTTAAGCCTTTTAGTACTAGAGTGTTTCAAGTGAGTATCCAAAAGGTTTCTCTTTTTTCTTAGTGTCCGATGGCGATCTTTCCTTCTGGGCCCCAAAACAATCTGTTTGATTACTCAAGATTTAAGTATAGCATAATTTTTGCTATGAACCTTTTTGAAGTGCCTAGACACTGTATGTTTCAGATAACCTGTCTTAATATTGAATCTGTGTTCATACAGTCATTTTTAAAAGAACATTTTTGACCTACATATTGGAGGCCACAAGGGCACTCCAACATATATATAACATATTTAGACATGCAAGAAATATATCTTTGGATATCTTATTTTAGACCAGTAGTAAAGCAAATAAAGCTGTATTTTTTATGAGGACATATGTCGCAGTGGCAACATCGGCCACATCGATACCATCCTTTATTTGTCCCCAAGAATGTACCACAATTTGGATTCTTAGGGTTCTGAGACATTTGGAATTTTTTAGTTAAAGGAGTGTCTTCCAAATATTAATGTATATTAATTTGCTTTCAAAGTCCTTTAAAATGCATTTCTTACATTTTGCATTGCTTAAAAAATAAAATACTTACAGCTAGAAGGAATTGTGAAATTACAGCAGATTGCAAGGAGCCAGGATTGCCCGCACTATATGTGTAAAATTTCCTTTTTTTTTTTTTTGCTGCAGGAACCAATGAGAATAATGCCATTCAAATAAATAGAATATCCTGTATCTCTAGTGATGTCATCAGACAATGTGTTCAGAGATCCTACTGTGTACAACAGCAAGGTCACTCATAGGCCATTCAATAGACTCAATTTGAGGAGGACAGGAAGTAACTATATGAAACAAAACTTTGTATCCTCAGTGTCTATAGAATCAGTGCTGCCGTACCTGCAGCAAACATGCAGAGTAATCACTGGGAAGGGCTTGTGTCAAATATTAAAAATGTGATTTCTACAGAATGCCTGCATCAAATCACACAGGGATAAAAGCCTATGCATTATACAAGCAGTGATCTTCATCTTGAACCAAAGTGAATTTTGGGACTCGACTGTCCCTCTAAGTCTGATGGGGCCAGTAATGTTTTTAGACTAGCATTTTTGTTCTACAAAAGACTGTACACGTCTGTAGAAGAACTTCAGTTAATATTGGATATGTTTGCATTATATGTCAATGTTTGTCTCATATGTAGAGTTGAGCGGAAACCTGGATGTTTGGGTTAGGCGGGTTCAGCAGAACTTCGAAAAAAAGTCTGGGTTCGGGCCGAACCTGACCCTAATAATGTTAGGGGGACCTAATGTCCCCCAGGTCCCCACCCTTTGCCCGCAGGTGGGGACCCTATAATAATAATGAGGGGGGGACCTAGTGTCCCCCCCCCGGTACCCACCCATGAGCGGCAGGTGGGGACCACAAATAAAGTGACTAGGGATGCCCCAGCCCCTAGTCACACCCCAATAAAAAAATGCCTACCTACCCCCCCTCACCCTAATAATAGTGAGCGGGTGGGCAATTAACTAACCTGTAAAAAAAATAACAATTTCATACTTACCATTTGATGTCTTCTTTTTTCTTTCTTATTTTCTTTCTTCAGCCCCAAAAAAGGCCAAATAAAAAACCATAATACGCACCGCAACTGTTAAAAAAAAAAAATGAGAGCAAAAATATAAATAATCCAATGGTGAAAAAATAATCCATCTTTACCCATGGAGGGCCTTGTGCAGACTGAGCTCTGCAGGGCGGGGGAAGGCTAATTAAGCCAACCAATCAATGTGCTCTGACAGGTAAATGAATAGACTGACAGGTAAGTCTCTCCATTTACCTGTCACAGCACTCTGATTGGTTGGTTTGAAATCCAACCAATCAAAGTGCTCTGTGTCATTTTACACAACGGGACAGTTTGATTGGTTGGTTTGGGTTCGCTCAACTCTACTCATATGTTTTTAATGGTGCTGATTTTATCTGAAAAGGGCATAATAAAACCCATTTCAAATCTATTCTAAATCTCTTGTTTTGATGACTTTGTTCTCTCTCTATTGTGGTTCCATTGATCTTATCTATTTTAAGCTCCTTGATTTTATTTTATTTTAAGGGGAAATAAGATAACAAGAGAGATACAGAGTAGAAAGATTCTGAACAGAGACTGAGAAATTGCATATTAAGAGACAATGCATATTGAGAGAGTGGATAAGGAGAGATAAGCCAAAGTGAGATAGAGTTACATGTCAGAGAGAGACAAGACATAGACATTTAAGGCATAAATAAATTACCTAAAAACAGAGAGGGCACACAGAGCGTGGTTTGGTGAGATAGCTCTGAATTTGGATAGAGCAGTTAAAATCACTTCGGAGGGCCAAGGAGAAAAATTGTGGGGAATTTATTATATTATCATTTATGCATATTGTATCTCCCACAGGGTTAGTCCCTGCGGGATGCTTTTGGAGTTTTTGTTTAATCATCAGAGGGGGTTGTCTGTGGCTCCAGATTGCCTTCGTATACATTCAGTATACCTATGCTGCTGCTCCAGAATGCCTTAAAATTCATTGATTATCCCTATGCTGCTATTCCAGGATGCCTTAATATACCCATATTATGCACATGCTGCTTCTCCAGAAAGCCTTCATATACACAGATTATACCTAAAATGCTGATCCAGGATGCCTTCAAATACAACGATTCTAACTATGATGCTGCTTCAGATTGCATTCATATACAGATATTATAACTTTGCTGCTGCTACAGAATGCAAAATGCCTTCATACACACAGAGATACATTTGCTGCTGCTCCAGAATTCCTCCACAATATACAGCAGATTATACACAGATTATACAGCAGCATAAAAATCGATGTATCTGAAGGCAGTCTAGAACAGCAGCATAGGCATCACCTTTGTATATGAAGGCAATCTGAAGAATGAGCATAGATATAATTTGTGTATACGAAGGCAATCTGGAGCAGCAGCATAGGCATCATCTTTGTATAGGAAGGCAATCTGGCGTATGAGCATAGGTATAATCTTTTTATATGTAAGAATGATGGAGTAGCAGTGTAGGTATAATCTCAGTACAGGCCCTCTGGACAGAGAGATGCAGCCCGGTGTGACAGCTGCACCTCCGCTGGTCTCGCGCAAGGGGGTGAAAGCTCCACCCCCTAGCACTCTGAGCCTCCTAGAGCGCTGGATGTCTGTGACATCCTGGCGCTCAGAAGAAAACGGAGGCTGCATCAACCCCCCTCCCTGCAATGGAAGGTAACCATGCAGGGAGGGGGACAAAGAAAAAAAATGTGTGGGTACGTATGTATGTAGTGTAAGTCTGTGTGTGTGTGTGTGTATGTATGTATGTATGTATGTGTAAGTCTGACTGTATGTATGTATGCGTAGGTCTGACTGTATGTATGTATGTGTAAGTCTGACTGTATGTATGGATGTAAGTCTGACTGTATGTAAGTGTAAGTCTGACTGTATGTATGTATGGATGTAAGTCTGGGCCTATGTAAGTATATAAGTGTAAGTCTGACTGTATGTATGTATGTAATGGTAAGTCTGACTGTGTGTATGTATGTGTGTAAGTCTGACTGTGTGTATGTATGTAACTGTAATATTATAACAAATATGATATATATATATAGCTAGTTTTATAGAATATTATATAAATATAAAACCAGCCATATGTTATACACATATTAAATAAACCTGAGCCATATGTTACATATATATATATATATATATATATATATATATATATATATATATATATATATATATATATATTTATAATTTATTTATTTTTGTTCTATAAATATTATAAAACCAGCCATAAATTATATAAAATATAAACCTGAGCCATATGTATTTTTGCACCATTGAAGGATACATTAAGAGGGAACCCTGGGAAGCATTTAGATTTCATATTAATATATTTATAGAAAAAGGGTAAGGCACAGCGCTAATAGATAATATATGTATATAGTGACCTCCACTCCACCAACAAAGGAATAATAAGTAACAGAATCTATATTGACCACTGAAGACAGGGAAGGTACACAATGGGGATGGGAAAATCCTGGATAGTATATGGAGTAGCAAATGACTTGAATACAAAAAATGAAAACAGGGAAGCAGCTAGTGTTATAATGGAATGCAATGGAAAAAAACACTGCAAAAAAGGAGAGATATTGTAAGAGTGAGACAGGTATACCACAAAAGTTTAATATGATAGACTGCAAAGACAGGAATGTTATAAAAAATATGGAATTTATTACAAGGAAATATAAATATACAAGTGAATGACCATATGAAATATACAGCAATATAATCTAAAATCACAAAATAAGACTGAAATTATATAAACAAAAAAAACAATGATACACTGAATAAAGGGCCCCAAATGGGTGCAAAAAAAAAAGATTTTTTTTTTAAAATACATAAAAAATACAAATAGAGCCAAAGATCCCTTACCCACTGGGTCTGTTCGCCTGGCCAGGTCTATTGAACAGTTAGGATATTGCCCTATACAGAAACACAGCTACACCCCACAGGACGCATTTCGAATTATCTTCATCAGCTGGTAGGTGGTAGTGCATATATATATTTATAATTTATATAGTTTGTGAGCATTTAACCCCCTCTAGTTATTAGCCAGGCAGTTTGAGAGCATCTAACCCTCTCTAATTACCAGACAGAAGGTTTGAGAGTATTTAACCCCCTCTAGTTGCCATACTTTTCAAGAGCATTGTCCCCCCTTTCATTACCATACAGACAGTTTAAGAGCATTTAACTCCCTCTAGTTAGCAGCCAAGAAGTTTGAACACATTTAACCCCCTCTAGTTACCAGACAGACAGTTTGAAAATATTTAACCCCTTATAATTACCAGAAAGACAGTTTGAAAGCATTTAACCCCCTTTAGTTACCAGACAGGTTGAGAGCATGTATCCCCCTCTGGTTACCAGATGGACAGTTGGAGAGCATTTAACCCCCTGTAGTTACCATAAAGGCAATATAAGGGCATTTAACCCCCTTTAGTTACCCGGCAAGCAGTTTTAGGGCATTTAACCCCCTCTAGAAAGAGAGAGAAAACGTTGGAGAAGAGAGGGAGTTTTGTTTCTTACATTTCCAGCTGCAGACTGGGAGCTGCAGCATTGAGCTCTGTGTGAAGGAAGGGCTGAGACAATCAGGAGAGGCTTCTGAATTCTGAGCCAGGGAAGTTGCGAAATCTCACCTGATTGCCTGAGACCTCCTTCTATCAGAGATCTCAATTCAGGACTTTGCATTTTCCAGGATTGAGGATCCAGGACATTATGTTCTACTGCAGGACTGTCCTGGGCATTCTGGGGCATGTAGTCACCCTGGCAATGCCATAGGGGGTGCAACAAATAACCGGGGGTGGAATTGCCCACCTTATCCCCCCCCCACATTATCACCCCCCCCCCCCCCCATTGTGATGACACTGCTGTTGGTGCACAGGATTATTGCAGCTGGTAATTTTATTTATCTATACTCATACTGTAAGCGAACAGGATTAGAACTGAAATTCTGGCATTTTGTTTTAAACCCACCTCATGTCTGACATAGCATCAAATGTTTTTCCAAATCTAAATAGACTACTTTAACAGTATTGCCTTGAGCAATATACTTAACACTTTAGAAAATTGGGTAAAATGATGTTCTTTAGGAACCTCACTGAAAAATAATGCTTTACACATGTTTTGGTTTCTTATTTATTGGCAGTGTCTATAAATGGTATAACAATCTTAATAAAAATTGTATGTTTGGAAAAATTAAACAAATCTGGAGATGTAAATCTCCTTTGTGCCAACGTTTTAACCAGAAACTATATTTTATAATATTTTATTCTTCATTTATTATTATAATATTAAAATTGTGTGTTTTTATCTCTTGCTTGCCAATGTACATACAGATTGAATAAATATATCCAAAGCAAGAACATTTTAAATTATTTCATACTAAATAAATTAATTGCCCCCTTCACCTCATCTTCCCAGTCTTAGTCCCAAGTTCCTCAAGAAACCATCATCCTGTTGCCTTGGATAATAACCAGGAAAAGTAAATTATGAAATGTGTGAAACAAGAGTCTTCATAATGACAGTGGCTGGACACATCCCAGAACTTATGTAATTAAAAAATAAAATTATTCCTGGAAAAAACAGGTCCTGTCTGTTCTCTTTGAGGACAGAAAAAAAACTGGAAAGGTGAGGTCAGGGGAGCAATTCATGTGTTTATTTTTTTCTGCCCTGACTACTCAGATGGGCAGAACCAGGTAATTAGTATGCTCTCAATTTAGCTTTTTATTTGCTATCTGCATTTTGTAAACAGAGAAAAATAAAAAAAATTTGGCATGAGGCACATATTTTGTTTACCTTATAATTCCTATCAGATTGTATTTGTGTATTCAAACAGTAAGATAGAACAGAAAATGTTTGTTCAAGAAAAGTAACCAAGATTAATTACATTAGATAATTTAAATTTTGGAGAGTGAAAATTCTGAGTTGAAAGACTAACAACAATGATAACACAGAAGGGCACTGTGTGGTAAAATGACAAGGGATAGCAAAAATCATGCATTACGAACTTTGCTGTAAATATAGGCATGTTTGGAATCCCTCATATACATGCCTTGTCAGTTCATCACAGTCAACTATTTACTTTATTACAGAGAGTATAAGTTCTTTGACAGTTTGCAAATGTGCTGGAATAAAATGGTGTTAATGGATAAATAGATTAAATAGCCTTTAGACAGCACCTGAAAAGTCCAGTAAAGTGGACATGCTGGTAAAAGGACATTTTGGAAAACATTTCCCACACAGCTATTTATGCCTAATTTGTGCTATTCACTGTAGGGTCCTTCTAGACCTTTTGTTTAAATATGTTTAATGTGTCACATCCCCTACTACTGTATTCTATATCAATAAAATGAATCTTCTTTTGAATAAAAAAAACTGTTAAAGTTCTTTTCAGCCTGCCGTACAGTGTATTGCTCATTGGGAATATTTATACCTTGTAAATGATTTGTACAATGTTACATTTCTAAATATTATCCCAACTTTCCATTCCACTACAATAATGGGATTTTATGTTTTATTGACAGGAAAATAAATACTTGGGTAGAATTCAGCTTCTGGAGTTGTTAAATACAATATTTTTAGCTTTCAGCAGGTGTCTTTAATCTCCATGCATCATAACTTTAAGTTCATGCTTCACTTCTCTAGCATTTTACCGTTGGATTTGATCTTCAATAAACACACAAAATACTGTTTATTTTCTTGTGTTAAAGATGCCCTTTAAATAATATCAGCATATGAAACTAGCAACATATATGATTTATTTGAAGTATGCAGGAACAAGTATGCAGGAACAAGTTAAGCCATTAACACACTTAATGCTTTTACATTATAATGTTAATGTTTTATTTTATAAGACACAATCTAGTGGTAGTCAAATGGGTTTATAAACTAAAGCAAAACTTTTAGGTGCCAATTATGCACTTTGAATTGAGGTCCAGCCAGCTGCATCTCTAGTGCAAACACCTGTAACATCTATTTAAGGTAAAGTAAGACTTTATTTGTGAGTACAGTTTAACCCCCAAAAAAGAGGATATTAAAATGTGTTACTCCTACTTAAACAATAAATTACCATTCTTAAAATTCTAGCAAACATAATTTTATTTCTAATTTAGGAATGTTTTTATTTATCAAGTGAAGTAAAATGCATAGTTCAAATTATATCTCCCAGTTCCCTAAAATATATTAGGGGCTAGGGTTACTTGCCCTGGCCCCATATAATTAAATTAACATCCCCAGAGTTTGGGGGCTGGCTAAAGTCCCCTTGGGTGTCAGTGTGGTATCTTGTCTTGCTTTCAGGGGCTCTCTAAACATAGTAAACAGGCCTCGGTGGGAGGGCTAAGAAGTTTTCTTTCCCACTTTTGTGCTTAAAGGAAGAGATGCATGAATACACTGAAAACCAGGATGTGATGTAAAACACATCATTTTAAAACACAAGGTTTTATAAGCTATAGCCAGACAGAGAATCGTTCAGTTTTTCTTTTCTTCCTTGGTGGTGGTAAGTGTGAACTTGCAGTTGTGATCCATTACTAGATGTGGAGGCCTAACTGTGGGTGAGATCAAACTTGTGGGAAAGGGGTTTACTATATAATAGAGAGAGGTTAAAGGAGTTGTTGCTCTCTGGGGATTGGCTGTGTGTATTTTGTTGTTTCCTTGCAATAAATACCTTCTAATGTAGACAAACCTTTGTGATATGTATATATATGTGAATAAAACAATTACCTTTTCCTGAAGTCTAGTACTGATCCATGACATCCTCGAGTTCTCATACAAAAAATAATAATCAATTCACCTATCTCTGAAAAAACAAAACAAAACATGCAATAAAAAATAGTCACATCTGTTTCATTTTGTTGTGTGGATATGGAGAGGGGGGCTTAGAAGGTAGAGAGGAGAGGATGTAGGTGGGAGAGGAGTTTGGTCATGAGGAAGGTCGGGTTGGGAGAGAGGAGTGTTTGGAGTCAGTAGGAAAGATAAAGAAGTTAGAGGGCTAGAGGGGCAAGAGAGGCAGGGTCCCCCATTTGAGGAAGGTGGAAAGAGTTGTGGATGCACATCAAGAGAGGGGAGTGAGACCCGTGGGTCAGGGATTAATTTATGGGTCCATTAAATTAATGTATAGAGGCAGCTGGAACCCAGGGGGCATATATTTTATATCTGAGGTCTGTGGGGCAGCTGGTTGGCACCAGGGGGTCAAATCATGTTTTGTGGAGCCAGCACGCTGGCCCTAAAGGGCCAAATGTATTTATTTTTTCACCTCCAGTACTCAACTGGAGAATTGAAATGCTTGAAATTCAGATACTGTAGCCGAATTCTGGGACATTTTGGTGCTTACTTTGTAGGGGAAATACTTAAGTCTCCCTGGGATATTTACCCTGAGCCTAAAATTGGTGGAAATGGACTAGGCAAATTTTGGAAAATTCGCCTACAAACCCTAATCTGGCCCCATTTTGTCTGTTTTAGGAGAACCTTAATTTTTTTCCCATTTACCATTTCTATTGCAGTTTAACTTTTGTTAAAAATGTTTAAGATTTTTTATTCTGCTGCATAAATAGCTTGTGTTAAACTTTTGTTTCCTTGTCTTCTACTTCATACAGTCATCTCTGGCATCCCACACCCTCTGCTGAGGACCCACCAATTTAAGCTAGGCCTCCCAACTCAATCTCACTTTATTAACAATTTTCTTTGCCTTTTATGGAGGTCAAGATGAGAGGTAGAGTTGGACTTTGACAAGGAGGTCAAGTTGAGCTTGAGTTTTAAATAAAGGTCTACTCGATAAAGAGAGAATTGCAGAGAATTGAGAAGGAAATTTAAACATTTAGACAAAGTAGCCGAGTTGGATAAATGATCCAATGCAACTGAATGTGAAGATTTTACCAACTCGGTCACTTCTGTATAAAATTTAAATTCCTATCTTAGTTCCCTATGATCCTCTTCAATTCTCTCCTCTCTAGACCCTCTAGTGAAGGTGGTCGAGTTGGGTGGTTGAGTTCAGTACTTGACCACCATAACAAAAATCAAATTTTTATTGAATAGTCTCTGATATGTGCAGCTATGATGTTTAGATCTGCCAGTTTTATTTACAGAACACATATGATATTTACATTTTACCCAACAGATTGTAGATTTCATGTGTGTTCAGGGAGAACCAATTAATTAATCGAGGAGGGCATCCCATAGGAGGTACCTTCATTAACTGATTTACATTTGAACATATGAATTTTTCACTCTGCATGCAGCATGTAAACATTTTACATGTGTACTTCCAAATAATGGGCAAACTTACTTCTGCATGCTTGAAATCAGAAGTAGGTGGTGTGAAGGTAAGATTAATTAAGATTACTAGCAGTGAAATTATAGCTATGTGTTCAATCAGGATTGCTGTTTAAAATACAAGTAACAAAATTCAGGATTTCTTGCTTAGAGTGGTTGTTTTACAGGAGCAACTGAGGATTATGCATATATGGTTTTAAGTATTATTTAAATATTGAAAATATTGAATATGTTTTTATAACTAAATAATTCCCTGTTGAGCACACTGCAGTATGTCCCCAAAGTCGGCATGGCAGAAGCCTTCATATATTTGTGAGCTAACTGACAGGCCCCACCCAATAATACAAAGGACCAACTATTAAGTATAACAAGGCCACAGCTTTAATAACAGCTGTTTATAAACATTGTCATTCTGTTCTATTTTTGTGATCTCGGCCACAATCTCTCAGATTTGAAATGTCAACTTATTGACCATGTCCCTAAAAAAAGACATAAGTAAAAATATATATATTTTTATTTTTTGTTAGTTTTTATTTAATGTTATAAATGTATTAAAAAGCAACACATAAAATTCAATGTAAATACACACATATGACAAAAAATAAAGGAGTATAACAACACAATGCAAGTATATTAAGTAACATAGTAACATAGTCATTTAGGTTGAAAAAAGACACAAGTCCATCAAGTTCAACCCTTCTACCTATCATTTCAGCGTTTTGATCCAAAAGAAGGCAAAAAAAAAAAAACCCTAAGGAAGCTTTTTCGAATGTTGCCTCCTAGGGGGGAAAAAAATTCCTTCTTGACTCCAAAAGGGCAATCAGATTTCTCCTTGGATCAAAAATCTATATTATTAATGCTTATTCTATTATTGATACCCTTGTATGTTCTGCTTTTCTAAAAAAACATACAGACCATTTTTAAATGCATCTATTGGGGTTGATAGCACTACCTCTCTTGGCAGTGAGTTCCATAATTTTATTGTCCTTACCGTAAAGAATCCCTTCCTTTGCTGCCTATGAAATATTTGCTCTTCCAGTCTCAGGGGGTGACCTCTTGTACTTTGTACATTTCTATTAATGAACAGGTCCCTGGAGAGCTCCTTATATTGGCCCTGCACATATTTATATAATGTTATCATATCCCCTCTAAGACGCCTTTTTTCTAAAGTAAATAAATGCAATTTTTTAAGTCTCTCTTCATAACTAAGATCCTCCAATCCCCTTATTAATTTTGTAGCTCTCCTTTGCACTTTTTCTAGTTCCTTAATATCCTTTTTAAGGGCTGGTGCCCAGAATTGTACTGCAAGGTGAGGTCTTACCATTGATTTGTAAAGAGGCAAGATGATGTCCTCCTCCCGTGAATCTATACCTTGTTTTATACATGCCAATATCTTATTGGCCCTTGCAGCTGCTGACTGGCATTGGGCACTGTTGCCAAGTTTGTTATCTATAATGATTCCAAAATCCTTTTCGTTAGCAGTTTTTCCCAGGGAAATACCATTTAACGTATATGTTGCTTTGTTATTATTTTTCCCATAATGCATAACTTTACATTTGTCTATATTGAACCTCATTTGCCACTTTCTTGCCCAGTTCCCCACTCTGTCCACATCTTCTTGTAAAGAAAAAAACATCAAGATTAGTCTTTATTACCTTACCTAATTTTGTGTCATCAGCAAACACTGAGACATGGCACTCAGCACAACGTGGGAGATCATTAATAAACATATTAAAAAGAAGAGGTCCCAAAACAGACCCCTGAGGTACTCCACTCACTACCCCGGTCCAATTTGAAGCTTTACCATTTACAACAACCCTCTGTGTTCTATCTTTTAGCCAATTTTCAATCCAAATACATACATTTGCCCCCAATCCTAATTATCTCAATTTGTAGAGTAACCTTTTGTGTGGAACTGTATCAAATGCTTTAGCAAAATCCAAATAGATCACATCAACTGCCACACCTAGATCTATATTTTTACTGACCTCTTCATAGAATGTTATTAAGTTTGTTTGACAAGACCTGTCTTTCACAAAACCATGTTGACTTTTACTAATTATATTCTGATTCAAGATGTATTCTTGAGTGTACACCTTTAGCAATCCTTCAAATAATTTCCCCACTACAGATGTCAAGCTCACTGGCCTATAATTACCAGGCAGAGATTTTGATCCCTTTTTAAATATTGGAATGACATCCGCCTTTCGCCAGTCTGTTGGCACTATACCTGAACTGAACGAATCCCTAAAGATCATAAGTATTGGTCTGGCCAGAATTATGCTTAACTCTATAAGGACCCTTGGGTTTATACCATCTGGCCCTGGGGCCTTGTCTATCTTAACAGAGTTTAATTGCATAAACACTTTTTCCTGTGTCAGCCAATCCCATGTTTGTGGTGACTGTTCCGTAACTTTCGGTAGCAGGGGCTCATCCATCTGTTCTTCCTTAGTATAAACAGAAGAAAAAAAAGTATTTAAAATGTCTGCTTTTTCTCTGTCCTCACTTACCAAATTTCCCATTTGGGATAACAAGGGCCCTACATTTTCCCTCTTTAGCTTTTTTCCATTTATATACTTATAAAAAATGTTGGGGTTAATTTTTCTCTCCTTAGCAATCCTTTTCTCGTTTTCCAATTTAGCCATTTTAATTGCCTTTTTGCAGGCTTTGTTGGCATCTTTGTATTTTATAAATGATAATGTTGATCCCTTGCTTTTATAATGTTTGAATGCCATTTTCTTGTTTTGCATTTCCTGTTTCACGGTACCGGTAAGCCACATTGGTTTTGATTTGTGTCTTTTGTATTTGTTTCCCAAAGGTATGTATTCTGATGTGTACTTTTGTAATGTGTGCTTAAAGGCATTCCACTTGTCTTCTGTGTTTAGTCCAGAAAACAATCGTTCCCAGTCTAAATGTTCCATTGATGCCCTTAGTCCATCAAAGTTGGCCCTTCTAAAATTAAGTGTTTTGGTGGCGTAGTTACCAATTTGCTTTTTTGCATTAATCTCAAACGAAACCATGTTATGGTCAATATTGCCCAAGTGTTCTATTACTTTGATGTTTGAGATAAGCTGCTCATTGTTTGTTATTACTAAATCCAGACAGGCATCCATTCTAGTTGGGGTGTCTACTAATTGTGCCATAAATTTGTTATTAAGCAGGTTCAGAAACTTGCTGCCCTTAGCGGAACTAGTTGTGCCACATATCCAATCTATATCTGGGTAATTAAAATCTCCCATGATTAGAACTTCATTCAGATTTGCAGCCTTTTCAATTTGTAATAAAAGCTGATCTTCTCCATCAATGCTAATATTTGGTGGTTTGTAGCATACACCTACAAGTAATGTGCGATTCTTTTTAGCGTCTAAGCTAATCTCCACCCACAGTGTCTCCACATCAGTTCCAGTTACGTCATGCACACCTTCCTTAATACTGGGCTTTAGTTTAGGATTTACATATAGACATATCCCTCCCCCTTTTTTATTTACTCTGTCCTTTCTAAAAAGTGAGTAGCCTTGTAAATGAACTGACCAGTCGCGGGTCTCATCCCAACACGTTTCTGTGATTCCGATTAAATCATACTGTTCAGCACTTACCAGTATCTCCAGCTCACCCATTTTGTTTGTCAAGTTTCTTGTATTTGCTAAAAGACATTTGAGATTACTACCCATTTTCTGTTTAGTTGACAAACACGTAATGCCCGCAGGTTTAATTGTATGTACCTCCCTATGATCTATGTTAACCCCACCAGCGCTTTCCTCCTCCTTTGCCATAGCTATACCCACCTTCCAATCTACTCTAGCTGCCATTGCTTCATTTTGATCTTGACCCTCCCCCCCAGAGCTTAGTGAGAAAGATCTTCAACTAATCAATTGTCTAACAGCGGGGGAGAGCACTCCATCGTAAGCCACAACTCCCCAAACATCAACTGATAACAGAGGAGAACACACAAAATACAAAGGGCAGATTTATACAATGGCAATAAATCTGGCAATCACCACATAAATTGCATACAGAAAATGATTGCATAAAATACAGAAGAATACAATACCAATTTTTACGCCCACGGTGCATAATCTTGCACTTGTCCACATTAAATGTCAGTTTCCACTGCTCTGACCATTTTTCTAGTTTAGCTAAATCATTTGCCATTTGGCTTATCCCTCCATAAATATCAACTCTACTGCAAATCTTTGTATCATCAGCAAAAAGACATACCTTGCCAACAAAACCTTCTGCAATATCGCTAATAAAAATATTAAAGAGAATGGGTCCAAGTACAGATCTCTGAGGTACCCCACTAGTAACAAGACCTTGCATCGAATATACCTCATTGACTACAGCCCTCTGTTGCCTGTCACTCAGCCATTGTCTAATCCATTCAACAATATTGAAATCCAAACTCAAAGATTTCAGTTTATTGATAAGCCTTCTATGTGTGACAGTGTCAAAAGCCTTACTGAAATCTAGGTAAGCAATGTCTACTGCACCACCCTGATCTATTATTTTAGTCAACCAATCAAAAAAATCAATAAGATTAGTTTGGCATGATCTTCCTGAAGTAAACCCATGCTGTCTCTGATCTTGAAATCCAAGCAACTTTAGATGTTCAACAATCCTATTCTTTAAAAAAGCTTCCTTTATTTTCCCCACTACTGAAGTAAGACTTATTGGTCTATAGTTGCCCGCCTCCTCCCTACTACCTTTCTTGTGAATGGGCACAACATTAGCTAATTTCCAATCACTTGACAATGATTGGTTAAATAAATCTGTTAACGTTTTGCTAGTACACCACTAAGTTATTTTAATAACTTTGGATGTATCCCATCAGGTCCCATCGACTTATTTGTCTTTACTTTAGACAGCTGAAGTAAAACCTCTTGTGAAGGAGAGGCATGTTTTAATGACGGCTCTCTCTTCCATGTCCCAATCAGCTGTCCACTATGCCAGCTATGTGGTCAGCTGTTCTTTGGGGAGACCCTGAATGCTGCCTCCTCATCTATGAAATTAAACATTATCAGGGCTTTTATCATCCGCTTTTTACTTATATTTTTGCTTTGTTTTTTTTGTACCCCAAAATTTTTTTCTCCCATTATATTCACTTAAAGGATACAGCATATTTTTCTTTGGGGGCTAATCTTTCAGAATATTATTTCAGTGTTATTATTCATGGTTTTTGAGCCGTGTGCACTTACCTCAAAGTGTTTGTATTATTTTTTCATTATTATTTTACTTGGTGTTCCAATTATAATTTCAGTACTGTATTCTTTGGTTTACCAAAATTAAGATGTGGTGGCAACAGAGAAAAAGTTTTGAAAAAGAGAAAAGCATGGTGGATGTTTGATCTTGAAAATCTATTTACTGGGGTCTAAACAAAGATTTCAATTTGATATTGCATCTATAAAGATTAGATTGTTCCATATTAGGTGTTATAAATTAATTATTCAGTATCAGGGGTTATTAGTATTACATGGATCACTTTACCTGTTACTTATCATGTTCCCTTTATCATTATATATATTCTCTATTTTCTCCATATAAATATACAATACTTTCCTCCATATGTGTGCATATGTATATATATATATATATATATATATATATATATATATATATATATATATATATATATATATATATATATATATATATATACACATGCACACATATGGAGAAAAGTATTGTATATATATATATATGGAGAAAAGTTTTGTATATATATATATGGATAAAACATAGTGTTTTCTGTAGCCAAAATGTGGAAATTATATATTTTCAAGCACATGGAAATGTCCATACACAGCACATATTATAGACATTAATGAACAATATCAAATAATAATGCATATTGGGGGCGGCACTGGTGCCCATCACTGTTCCCTGAAGTTGTAAATAAAGATTCTTGGTACCATAAATAATTATGTAAGTATTCAACTTATACTGTCCAAAATAAAAGCACTCTGTAATATTGATAGTGTTTCTTCTTTTTCTAGGACATATTTAACGGCCTCTATACCTTTTTTATGTTGTATACAAGTGACCAGGATTTGATCATTTTTCCACTATGGTGTACTGAGTAACTTTAATACGTCTATAGTATATTTCAAAAAAGCTTTATCCCTGAGACTATTGAATGACTGGATGGTTTTGTGTAATTCCTGTGTAATTAAAATGTATGGGGTTTTTGGAAATTTAATATTAATATACATATATTCCTGCACTGTTTGTATACCTCTACCCTTTGTTTGTTGCAATAAATTATAAAGACTATTTTAAAAATCCCTTGTGGGATTGCTCTTTAATTTTTTATAAAGCTGTAAGTCACCAATTTGTTTCTCATATTCTCTAATATCATTCTTCACATCCATAATCCTCCTTTTTTATCGGCTGGTTTCAGGATAATAGACTTTTTGTAAATCTGAGATGGCCAGCCTTTCTTCCCTATTTAAATTATTACTTTGGTAATTCTTTTTGTATTTAAACTTGTTGAGATCACCTAGAATGGAAGATTCAAAAATATCTATAGTAGTTGATTTATAATTCTGAGGATTTAAATTTCATTCTCTGGTGCATTTACATTCTTCTTGAAAACAGTTGACTCTGAATAGGATAGTCTCTTGATTTGTCATGTTATTATTAAAATTTAGTTACTGCCTATTATGTTTGTGATTTGTTTGTGATTTGTTTTTTTATTGTATCTCTAATCTATGCCCCAACAGTCACTACAAGAATTTATTTTCATTTATTGTTTCGAATCACATCTATGCATTTTATATTATAAAACAGAATGGCAAATCATGCGCTTGAAGCAAACTGTGGAACATATAAAATTAAGTGAATGATCAGTGAGGAGATGTTTCCAAATATTGCAGGAAAAAATCTTTATACACTCACAACACCTTTTAGGGCAGGAGATATTTCTGATATATATAAAACATCCGTCAGCTCCAGCTGATGTTCTTCTATGGTACAAGCTTGAAAGAACATAACCACAAAGTATCCAGTTAGTAGAGTACAAAAATTACATTTAATAGAAAAACATATCTGCTTACATGTAAATTTACTGACGAAGTGGGCACCACACGGCCGTCAGCAGATTCCTTCCAGCATATGATAATGTTTTTCAAGGTGTAAAACAGGATACAGGGTACAGAAAATATGGAATAAAATAGCAGGGTGAGTCCATAACGCTACGCATCTCGCCTATTCAATGGCTTCAACTTGGCGTCTGGACTCCCTGCATAAAACTCGCGCTTTTATTTTGAAAATACAGCCTATTACAAACAACTTCCCGCCTCTCGCGGGACTTTAACTTAGAGCGGAAATCGTTCAGTGTTTATCCGAATGCAGTTGTTCATACGGGATTCGTATTACAGAAGCCTGTTCGGTTTAACTTCTTTCATACGTCATGATTCTTAATACGAATGTCGGCTTATAGGCCAGGTCGGTTCTCAGTTCGGTTTAACTTCATTTATGCGACATAGTTCATAATACGAAGGTCGGTTTATGCACCAACTCGGTTCTCAGTCCGAAGGTTTTAATGCGAACATTTCTTTCAGGCTCGCCTCTGTTGTGCTTTCGTATTACAGTAACCCGACAATGTTTTGGAGGCAAATTTAAAAAGTCCTTTGTCTGCATCTCAAGTTCCTATATATTACATAAGGCTTTACATATGAATGGAATTTAAAAGTAAAACATGAAAGCAATAAAATTTAAAGGTGAAGCAGAGAAATACATTGATAACAATATCTTTAATTGCATACCACCTTTTGAGTGTACTGATATCTGTTTTATTATAGATAAATAGAAAATATTAAAAATATTAAAAAATGTTATAAAATTAAAATAAAATATATATACTAAAAAATGATAATAATGTATATTCAATCAATGATATGCAAAAACAAATCACATAAAATTATACAAGTCAAAATCCGCATTTAACCCTTGTGGTTTTAAAGTGGCCATATTAAAAACCCATTTCATTTCTTTTTGTCCTATATTTAGAATCACATCTATGCATTTTATATTATGTCAAAAAAGAGAGACTATTCAATGCATGGCCAACTGTTGTACAGTCTAGGTTACTTAGGTCTACATGACTGGAAATGCATGGTAGTTCAGTTGTCACAGCTGTGGTGGAGTTTTTTTGTTTTTTTTGTAACAATTTAAGTTGCCTGATTTAACAATTGTTATGGAGGTTTTGAGCTGGTCTATGGCTAAGGACATATGATGGTGATGCCTATTCAGGCTATATCTTGTGAGGTTTTACATTAATTTGTTGTTTAATTTACTCAGGGATTGTCATACTTTATATCATAGTTGCCAACATTCCTGAATTTTCTGTGTCATATTTTTTGAGGTCCTGTACCACCAAATCGGGGTCTGTCCTGATATTGATATTGCCCCTGCACAGTGCAGTGCACTGTGCACAGGCACCATTGTGTTTAAACTGTGCATGTATTATAGACACCCATAGCCTAAATGAGGAAAAATGAGCTCCAAACAACTGCTAAATGTATACCAGGGAAACTGGAGTTCAATCTCCTAGGGCCACGCAATGTCATATAATTCCATCCCTTTAAGCTAAAACCCTTTATGTTTCAGGACCAAGAAGACAAACGTTGGCAAGTATGGTATACTCTTTCTGTTTTTCTGGTTTATGACAATGACAATTTTTAGAATAAAGACAGATACTCAGAATTACTGCAATATGATTTTCTGTAATATTGCTCACTAACACATACAAGTACAAGTATTTTAGCTGCTCAGTTAAAAGTGCACCACCAGAAAATGCACAATAAAATTAGTGAAAAGAAAAAGGAGTTTTTTAATCTATCACCACTTGTAAAAAAATATAAACAATACTTATATTTGTGTAGCTTGAAGTCAAGGTATACAGCATGTAATGTAAATGGAGAACATAAAAAAAATACAGCCAAAATGTGGAATGATACTTCTAATGAATAGCATATAACACACTCGTGGGTCTAGGAGATCCGAGATATAAAGTTCTAATGTGTCTTTAGGGGAATGGCCCACTGGTCAAAAAATTTTCAATATATATGAAAAGGAAGGAGATAATATCTCATAGTGTGAAACCAGATAATACTTTTAATGACACACAATATGTAGAAAACTGCTTACAAAAGGTGATAAAAAAAATACCATATATCAAGATTTAATCTGGAACACAGATGGTTGAGCAATAAAGCACTCTTTTATCACCGCAGTCCTCCTGGGATCAGATGTCCATATGCCAGAGTCCATATGCAGCTGGTCTGTGAGGAAGTTGATCCAAAAATGTAGACTTCCTGGTCTGTGAAACATCAAGAAGGAGTCGAAAAGGCATCAACAATCATAATGTAAACTATGTTCCGGGTATATATCTAACATTTATACCTATAGGAGCAAGTACATACAAATTGTCTTTATACATAATCCCATAACTGATGTTAGCCCAACTACAAATGATGGTTGAAATTTGATCTAATTTAAATCCTCAGAATTATAGATCTATCTTTTTATGTAGCCCACCAAATTGATTGTTTATAGGCTTCTCCCTATAATCTGTACTTACCATACTCCCACATCCACCCACCTGGGTACTTACTAACTAGCATTCTTTTCCTATACTGTCCATTGTTTAGTGGACCTTCCCACCGATTCCTTGTTTAAATACTCCTCCAACCATCTAGTCATCCTCTCCCAAAGCACATATGTCCTTCTTACATTCAGATGCAATCCATCCTAACTGTAGAAATTGTACACCAAAATCAAAAAGATTCCAGTGCGCTAGAAACCAAAGCTCTTCTTCTTACACCATGTAGCACATGACACAGGTAGTATATCTGAGAACACTTCCCTGGAGGTCCATTTCCTAATCTTATTTCCTAAATCCCTAAAATTACTTTTTAGGAATCTCCATTTTACTCTTACTTTGTCATTGGTGCCAATATGGACCAAGACATATGGATCCTCTCCAGCCCCTCAAAATAATCTGTCCACTATGTCTGCAACATACCGAAAAAGGCACTTGTGAGACAACAAACCATTTGGTTACTGTGATCAGAGCCACAGATTAACCTATATACCTTCTTAATAATAGTCCCCACCACAACCTGCTTAGGCTTTACTTCCTTATTGATCCCCTCTATGCTAGAGAAGCTGTCATCCCGGCTGTTAGGAAGAACAGACTTCCCCAGCAAATCCACTTTAGAGTCTGCCTACCCACCATCTTCACTTAAAGGACAACTACCACAAAAACAAAGATCTGTTTAACTGAAATATGGCATCAAATGTTGGAATTTCATATAGAAATGCTTTAATGAAATAATACAAATAAAGTACCTTATTGAGCCCTGATAAACAGCCCCATTCCATTATCCCTCCTCCATTAAACTTCACAGTTGGCACAATGTATTCATGCAGGTAACGTTCTCTCGGTATCCGCCAAACACAAACTTGTCCATCACACTGCCAAACAGTGAAGACTTCCAATGCTATAGAGTAATTTGGCAGCATGCTTTACTGCTTTACCCCACTCGATCATATGCTTTACTCCACTGAATTGTACTTTATGATATGAGGCTTGCACGCAGCTGCTCGGCCATGGAAACCCCTTCCATAAACTTCCCACCACACACTGTTTATTGTGATGTTAATGCCAGTGGCAGTTTGGAACTCCTCAACTCTGCAGAGCATTGGTGACTTACCATGCGGCCTAGCACTCAGTGACCCCTCTCTGTGGTCTTTTGCTTCATGGCTGAATTACTCCTGTTTCTAAATTCAAGATTAATACCACTTACAGTTGACCATGGAATATAAAAAAGGGATGACTCTTCATGAATTAGTTTATTACACTAAGCTCTTCAGAATGACCCATGTTTTCACAAATGTAAATGCATACTACATGGCTAGGTGCTTGATTTTATTCACTAGAGAAACATAAAATAGTGGGGATAGTTGGTTAGGAATGCAAACCTATTAAATAAATTCAATTACATAAACATGGTTACTTTAAATGTGTATTATATATCAAAAATTATCTATGAACTGTACGAAAATAAATAAGACCAAGATGTGTTTTAAATGCCTCTATGGTGTCTCCATTTTCTTACATCACCTTTGACTCAATATGCAAATGTACCGCTTTCCATGTGAAATGTGTAATTTGTGTATCAAGTCACAAGATGATGTTAGAAACAAGACACCAGACATATTTAGTTATATGGTAATAATAATTAATTTTATGGCAAGACAGGAGGCTTCGTATTTGCATACCTTCTTTACTGTTTAACCTCCACCAGCAAAACAGTTAACAGTTCTATGGGAAAAAAAAACATTCAGAACACAGTAAAATAGCATATAAGGCAGTAACCATCCTCTTCACTTCCTCTTTCTTTGCTGCTTAACCTCCAGGTGAGCTCAATCCATATTTATTGCTCTATTTTGTCTAAGATTATTCGTTTTATACATAGTTTATTCGTGTTTTCTCACATTATTCTGTAAACATCTTCTATCTTGAACTTAATGGTAATTCCTTTGCACCTTTACATGTGTTGTGATTAACTGGCCTGCTACATGTGTCATTCTTTGTTTTAAGTGTCCCCTACGTTATTCTCAACTGTTTTTCTACTCTAATTATTTTCGTCAACATATCTTTTAATCTTTTATTATCTATCACCGAGGGGCGGGTCGCGATAGCACTAACTTATATTAGTCTAACCGTTTCCCGCTCACACCCTCTATGTGTGCTCACGCTCCCGCATGAGCTCCCCACAGCCTCATCTCTGTCAGGCAGTTTTTCGGGCCTACGATCGCGGCTTCCAGCCGCGGCAGTTCTTTGGGCCCATATCGGAGCTCTGCTGCTGCACGCGCGACCGCGTGTCATCTCCTTCACTTACCGCACCCTCCTCACGTGCATAAGGCCTCCGTCTGTGAAGGAGGTTCTTTCTCCTCCCCCTGCATGTCTCTCATGACGTGTTAGGCTTTCAGTCTCCTGTTATTATTTCTACCATATCCCCTCTGCGTCGGGCCTTTCGTCTACCATATATATTTTTGTGGTTTTTTTCTCTCCTACTAGCTTTCCTTTGCAGGTCTCTCAATTTTTACTTTCAGTTTTTCCTTTAGCATTAATAAAGGCCTATGGTGGCTGCTGCTTTAAATGCAATGATGCAAAGCCACCAGGTCCGTGGTTCAAATCCCAAAGCAAATTTTTTTTAATATAACAACAAAGGGTTTATACCAGTAATTTTACTGTGATCACACGCAACCCACACACTATTAAGGGGTGACCCCCTGTCTATCCACAATATTGTTTTTTCTGCCACTGGGTGACCCCCACTAGGCTCCATGTAATCTGGCTGCACGCCATTTGATTAACCCATATATGGGTTTAATGTTAATGGGCATGTGAGGGTGACCCCCTCCAAGGAGTTCTGTTCACCACTTTCAGGGGTGAACCCCCCCTTTTTTCCTCTGCCCCAAGGATGGGCCTCATGGTCCCTCGTCCAGAGCTGAATAGGGTGACCCCCTACAGCCATTATGGGTGACCCCCGCTAATATATGCCTATAACCATAATGAGTGACCCCCGCTAAAGCATGCCTACAGCAATAACGGGTGACCCCCACTAATGCATGCCTCCACATATAGAGCTGCTTGATATGTTATAATATACATACAACAACGAGTCTGTTTACTTGTTTCAGATCAAGTATATCAATTATGAGTGACCAACACCCCGAAAATGCCATGCCAGCGGGCTTCCAAGAATGGCTTTGTTCTGCCCTTGCGGACTCCCTCCCATCGGCACTTGCTGCCTTACAGGGCGTTCAACGGTCCTCCCGCCCTAGAGTAAGGGAGGCAACCTCGGATTCAGAGGGTTCCCATCACTCCGCACTCGTGATGGTATCCGAAAAAGACATTATAGAAATCTAACAGCACCTCGCTGCAATTATTGCCTAGTATGTCTCCAATGGTGGAACAACACGACACCAGATATACCAGATTCTGGACGAGTACCGCACTGATCACTCGAAACCAGGCACCTCTATGTCCCGCTCCCCTGATTACTTGCCCATGGAGTTGCTCAGGAAATCGGAAGTCGATCCAGATCTACCGGTAGAGATACTAGACTCATCAGGTTTTCCGTTCTTCGATCCGGGCACCCTGCGCCATCCTCGATCTGCAGAATGGTCACCACCGCAACATATCGCAGAATTCCTCCGATACTGGCTGAGACGCCATCTTGAAAAGGAGGTACACCAGAAACTACGGGCAGAATGCCCTCACCCAACCCTTCCTGACAAAGTCTCCTCAACTCCAGAATTTGATCCCACCTTTGTCACCTTTATGATGAGAAATGGGAAGGACCCTTGGAAAAGGCTTGGAACAAGGGCTTCGATCCACTCAAGATAATTTACTGGACGTTTCGGGACCACTGACACAACTCTTCCTCATGGCGGACGAGGCCCTCACTGAAGGCTCACAGATAGATCCCCATCTGGCCCGTGAATGGGCTCAAAGGGCACTGTGTTTGTTGGGGAATGCCAATACGACTTTATCCACCGAACGACAAAAGGCGGCCCTCCTTAAACTAGATAACAATATGGCGGAACTGGCACCCAAGGAACTAGGACCAGAAGCCAAGGGTTTGCTCTTCGGAGAAAAAATTCCTCAAAAGCCTCAGCCAACACAGAAACATCTTTACGTCTCTAAACAAAGCGCAGTTCTCTCTGAGGCGGGTCTTCCAACACAGGGACCGTTTTTCACACAGAGCTGGTCGGCAGAGGGGGTGTGCCACCAGCAGGGCGGCCTTCATTGGCTCGAGGCCCCGTCTTACGCAGACATCCTCCTATCGTTTCCCTACCAGGACCAACTACCGCACCCCCAACTACCGTGGGCACACGCGTAGCAGAGGATCGTCTTCCTACAGGACAAAGTTTCCACCAGGTAAGAACTTGAAACCCGTAATGGAACACTTACGCGCCAGGGGCATCCGGTCCATTGTCTATTTAGACGACATCCTCATCATGGCACGAGACAGTTATTCCCTCTTCGAAGCCACATCTCTTATGGTACACCTGCTACAAGATCTTGGGTTTGTCATCAACATGGATAAATCGGTACTTCACCCCACGCAATCGATCCAATTTTTAGGATTTACGGTGGATTCGGTGGCGGCGGTTCTCAAACTTCAACAGTCAAAAATCGCATCCATACGGAGAGTTATCCGACGCTTTTTACGACTTCCCGGGTTTCCCTTCGAGATCTCGCTAGCGTCATCGGGCTCCTGTCTGCTTCCATTCAGGCGATCTTCCCGGGTCCTTTGCACTACCGGGCCATGCAAAGGTTAAAAACCCACCATCTTCTTGCCACAGGCTCCTCCGACCATTTTTTCCCTCTTACGGATGAGGTTCGTCTCGAATTACAATGGTGGCTGACCCACATGTCTGCTTGGAACGGCCGGGCCATCTTCGGCTGCCTCCCGGATTTCATCCTAGTATCGGACGCCAGCCTCCTTGGTTGGGGAGCGACTTCCGGGAACGAAACTACAGGTGGCGTCTGGACCCCGGAGGAAAGGGGGCTCCACATAAATTATCTAGAGTTGATAGCGGGTTCCTTTGAAATACGCAGCTTTATACAAAATACCACACACTGCGCCCTGGTCCTTCGAATGGACAATGTATCAGCCGTACGATACATCAACCGCTTGGGAGGGTCCCGCTCCAAGACGTTGACGGAAATAACGAAGGACCTATAGCAGTATTGTCTGGAACATCACCTATCCATACGGGCAGAATATCTCCCCGGGAAAGACAATATGGTAGCGGACTGGTTCTCCAGACATTGGAGGGACACCAGCGACTGGCAACTTCAACCTCAGGTATTTCACGCTCTGAATCATCTCAGGGGTCCCCTTCATCTGGACCTATTCTCATCCAGGACGAATCGCCAAACGCCAGCTTTCTTCAGCTGGATGCCGGATCCCCTATCTCTGGCGGTGGACGCCTTCCTCCAAACATGGCCTCCTACGGGGGCCTACGCCTTCCCTCCCTTTGCCATATTCTCTGCTCTCTGCATCTCCTGAGGCGCCAACGCGTTATGATTCTTCTCGTCTCCCGTCTATGGAGGACACAACCTTGGTTTCCCCTTCTCTTGGAACACTCGCGCGCGTACCCTCTCCTCCTCCCTGTGTCTCAGAATCTCTTATCCGAACCCCAAGGGAACCCCCATCCATTGCTCCTCCAGGACCGCCTCCAACTGGTGGCCTGGATGGTTTCAGGGATACCTGGGACATGTCTGGACTATCGGCAACGACTCGAGACCTTCTTTGGGATTCCTGGGCTCCAGGTACTAGGAAATCCTACCTTCAGGCATGGGGATCTTGGAATAGCTGGTGTTTGGGACAACACCTTAATCCCTTTACTGCCCCTGTAGTGGCCATCTTGAATTTTCTGGCATCTCTTTTCGATAAAATCTTTTCAGGGTAAATCTTACCGTACCATCAACATCGTCCGTTCAGCTATCTCAGCGGCTCACATTCCCATCCAAGGCACCAATGTCGGGAAGGACCCCACGATTTGTCGCCTTTTGTGCGGAATTAGGTCAGCCAGACCCCCAACCTCGAAATATTCAGGTTACTGGGATGTGTCAAGGGTTTTATTGTTCTTGGAAGGATGGCCGGACAACGACACTCTCTCCCTCAGCCAACTGTCGGCTGAGGGTGGCCTTGCTACTATGCTTGGTATCCTTCAGGCGGGTAGCGGACGTTAGGGCTTTTGATTCAAATTATTTTTCCTTTTCTCCAGAAGGCGTAGTGGTCACACTTTCTCATAGAACCAAGCCATCTTCACAGCTATCTGTCTTCTACGATGACTTTTCGTTATTCTCCCAGTGATCAATTGTTACTTTCCTACGTACGTTTTGGCCCGTCTTGGCTCCTACTATATCATGTTGGATCAAATGGGTCTTACGTCTCGCTGGCATCGACGGATCTTTCGGGGCACACTCCGTGCGCGGGGCAGCGGCATCAGCAGCCTTAGAGTTCGGGGGATCCTTGTCCGACGTCCTGGAGGCAGCGGACTAGTCTATGGAATAGACTTTCCGTACCTTTTATTTTCGACCACGGTCTCATGCGGGCTCCTCGTTTGTTTATTCAGTGTTAAAATAGCAAATATGAAGCCTCCTGTCTTGCCATAAAATTAGGGATTATTCAAGCCTTGGTGTAGAATTAATCTAAATTTTATTAAAGACAGGAGGCGAGTATTTCCCACCCTTTGTCTTTGCTTCCGCACTACTAACCCCCCCTTCAGTACTCTATCTATCTTTCTACATTCTGTCTATACCCGTCTACTTATGCGTATGTGGTTCCCGGAACTGGGGGTATAATTCAGAGTTTGTCTCAGGCGATCCTAGAACGTTGTTATATTATAAAACTGTAATAAAGAACAAATTACTTTCACAATGTTTCTTTTTTCTCTAGCTTGATCGGTTTTGGCATCTGTCACAGATGATCACAGTCGGCCTGGTTTTCGTTTGAACTGGTTTTGTTTGGATTGTTTTTTGGTTCTTCCATTCGGTTATGATTCGTCATCCTGATCGGCGCATCAAAGAAAGAGGAAGTGAAGAGGATGGTTACTGCCTTATATGCTATTTTACTGTGTTCTGATTGGTTGTTTTATTCATTGAACTGTTAACTGTTTTGCTACTGGAGGTTAAACAGTAAAGAAGGTTATGCAAATACTCGCCTCCTGTCTTTAATAAAATTTAGATTAATTCTACACCAAGGCTAGAATAATCCCTAATTTAGATAGACACAAGGGAATAAGGATCATGACCCCATACCCGCATAACTAATACTGTGTGCTGCTGAAGTGAATTTGTTTTTATACCCAACAGACATATTAGACATATTATATTATTAAAAATTGGTAAGTTTTCTTAAATCTATTTTAAAAACACTTATTGTGCTTGTAACAGTTGGAGAGTTAGTCACAACATATAGCCATATCATGCTTTACCCACTACTGCGTACCCCACCCACAGGTGCTCAATAGATTGAGTAAAGTGAAACTGTATACATTTTAGTCAAATAATAATATGAACTTTTATATCTCCACCAGTGCAAAAGCAAAGTACACAGTCTAACATTCTGCCATCGCACAAACAATGTTTTTTATATTGTGCTATGTAGTGTTGAGCTAAACTGTTGTTGTTTTTTTGTCATATTGTATAGTAATTCATTATGTATTCTTAATAGGTGATTTTGCACATGTAACATTTTTACTTATAACGCACCCATCCCTCACAACAATGATAATTTTCCATAAATCGTTTACAGTTGACATAGGATGAGCATGTACCTCAACGCCATTGTTCTAAATTGAATTAACAGCAGATGTAAGGATATAAATTGTGATCAATAGTTGCTTCTTCTAAATGTCAATAAATCTTAAGGTGGCAAATAATTATGTCACATATAGTATCAATCACTTTGACTTTTATTAATTGCACATCTGCTGTGCCAAATGAATGCAAATTTTCCATGTAATTTCTGCAGAAAAAAAATAATGTATTTATCTAATAATATGGTGCATATTTTATATCAGTGTATGTCATGCACAGTATAAAACTGAACCAAGAATAAAAAAAATGAAAGCCAATGTAAGAATGATTAAAATTCACTAATGCACCCTGCAAATTGCACAGTTGGAAATGTTTCCAATCCATGGTTTCCCTGATGAATTCCTATAATTAGTATTGGATAGAAAACATTGCATTTTAGCATTGGTTTCATAGAAACATTGAGAAAGTATTCTCAAGCCATATGTCACCACAAGAACACAAATTAGATCTCACTTATTCTTTTCATAAGCGTGAATCTTGAAGGTGAGAAAGTATGTCCATTTATATGATAAAAAGCCTATATATAGGAAATATTTTATCATTCTGAATTAATTGTTTTTGCCAATTACAGTAAAAACTAAACGCAGTATTTAATAGCAAACTGGAACAAAATAAAATGTAACACCTTCGTGACCGATGACGTTCCTGGACCGTCATAGGGAAATCTCCCTTCGTGACCGATGATGGTCCAGGACCGCCATGCAGGTCCGATCGCGGTATGCACGCTGGCATACCGCGATCGCGCAAACAAAGACATGGCTGAGTGTCTTGATACCGAGACACTTCAGCCATGTCGGTTGAGGACCCCCCGGAAACATCCGGGCACTGTGCCAATCACAGCGCCCGGATGTTAATAGCTGTTAAAGCAGCTGTTAATGCCTGCTTTGACAGCTATAGTCTCTCCCTGCTCCACGGTGATCGTGGGGCAGGGAGAGACTAAATATAGTGTGTCAAGTCTCCTCCTGGTCCCCCCCAGTAACAACCAGCCCCCCCCCCCCCACAATTTTTTTTTCTATTGTGCTAATCCTAAGTCTTTGATTAGGGTTAGAGTTCATCAAAACCTGAATTCTAGAGTTAGAATTAGGGTTTGTACTAACCCTAACCATAGGGTTAATGTTAGAGTTAAATAAAAAAATTTTTTTACAAAAATTAAAATTAAATAAAATAAAATAAAAAAATTGTATAAAAATAAGAAGTTATTGCATAGAAGACCAATGACATGGTATGTCTGTCTGTGGTCCTCTAGGGATATTTTATTTTAAAAAAAAAGACTGCTAGTGGTCAGCAGTAGATAGGGGCCCGCAGCAGCTGGATATATGATCCATGCAGCCGAAGGATAGCAAGGATAGCAAAAATTGGTGCTTCCTACTATAGACTACATTTCTTATTCTGCTACGATAGCTTTTGGCTGGCTGAGCATGATAGGAAATGTAGTCACACGCATTACATAATAAATACACGTTTTAAAGCTGCAATAACCATATCCTAAATTTTGCCCTGTACCTGCCACATAAACCTAGCAAACCTATACTTGTGGGGTACCGCTATACTCAGGGGAAGTTGCTGAACGTATATTGGGGTTTTGTGTGGCAATAAAATAGAACAGCCCCTTTAAATTTATACCTAAGTTTCAAAGTGTGTGGAAATAAAACACACACAAAATTATTACGCCAAAAATTGTCAAAGATTGGTGGTAAAATGACAGAGTGAAAAGTGTCAAATTACCCCAGGTTGAATGCCCTGGGATGTCTACGTTACAAAAAATGTGTACATGTGGGGGATTATTCAGCGATTCATGTCCGATATCGGTGTTACAGTGTCACTAATGCTAATTTTTAAAAAAATGGTTTTGAAACAGCTATATGCTACTTGTATTTATTAACCTAAAACATGCAAAAAAGAGCAAAAAAACATATAAACATTTGGGTATTTCTGAACTCAGGACCTATAGTTGAATCTATTTAGCAGGTTTTTTCATTAGCTTTTGGAGCTTAGTAAAAGAATTTACAAAGAAAAGTCAGGACAAGTGTTTATTTTTTTTAATTTTAACCATATTTTACTATTTTTTTCACAATACAATAAATGATATGAACAAAATTATGTCATGAAAAGAAAGCCCTTCTTGTCCTGAAAAAAATCAATATATAATATGTGTGGGTACAGCAACCGACAAAGAACAAAATTCAAGCTAAACACAAACACCTCAGAAGTGTTAAAACAGCCTCGGTCACTAACGCACAACATTCCAAAAACAATCTGGTCATGAAGGGGTTAAATAATGGTACAATTGCCAAGCAATATTTCACATTGTAGATAATTGATATATAAATGAAATATGTGAATCTCTCTATAAAAAAAAAAATTCACTGAATATAAAACCAAGAAATATATTAAAAAATAATTACCATACATACCATTTTGCTGTTCCACAGAAGTATTGGCAAAGGAGAATATACATTCTATCTTATTATATTTTTATCTCTTTCTGACATGCATCTTTTCCTAACATTCCCCAATGCCCTTAACCTATTGATGATTCAAGTTTGAGCATCTAATATTTATCAGGCACTATTCCCTAACATTCTAAGGGAAAGCACTCCTCTACTTAAAGTTTCTGTTGTTGGACCAGACCTTATTTTGCACATAAGTCTCTCTGGAACATTGTACTGTGTCAATACCTTTAACTTTTTCTAGAAAGTACATAGATTAATTAGCTTCCCACCATGATATCAAATGTATCAGTCTATTCACTAAAATTTGCAAATAGCTTGAGGAGGTCAACTTTCATTTTGAGATTAAGTAAAATTTGACACCAAGTTTGACTTAGGAAAAAAAAACAGGTTTGAATCTTCCCCATTGAAATTAATGGGAGGAAAAATGATCAAAGCTTTTTTTTAGAGTCAAAATCCAGCACCCACGTTTGAGTTAGTCTCAAAAATAGCATCAACCTTATTAGCTAAGATTTACTGTTCACCCGCTTGTATTCCTCTTATTCAGCTGTTTCTGTTTTAGTTAACAATTGTGTTTAAATCTACATTTCAAATTGATGATCATTATGACCTGTTTGGCATGATTGTTTAATAATACTCCTTACTATCTCTGACTTTGTACAAGTGTATCTAGAAACACTGATGCTGTTTTGAAGACAAACTGTGGTTATGCCAAATATTGATTTAGAGTTCTCTTCTGTTCTCTCATTTTGCATTTCATTAATTAATAAAAATAAACTACTAACATTTCGATTTTTGAAATAATTTTTCACACTATAAGTTTTGCACAGTACAATATATATATATATACACACCTTGACTTTTTAGAATAGTTACATGAATAATAATATTTATTATTTATTAATTTATAAATCTCATTTAAATGCAGAAGGACATATTTTTCCATTTATCTTTAAAATAAATAATCTGGAGTTATTTTAAAATTTTCACATGTTCTTTTTTTATTTGATTTGTTGTTAAAGAGTAGATTCATTCTTAATGAAAATTTATTTTGACATTTAGATGTGAAGGTAATTTCATAACTAAAACATGCTGAACGCTTCTCATGTAAACTTAACAATTGATTAAACTGGTGAAAAGAGCAGTAGAGGAACAGGAGATGTGCATATTATTCAATTTTTTGTTTTGGAGAACTGTCCATAACTGATTGCTGTGGGAAGAAGGTACTTCTCATGGAGGGATGTTCCTATTGTTCATGAACAATAAGAAATTATTAGAAATGATAGATACTTTTATGATAGATAAGTACACTATGTAGGTTTAAATAATTGTCTTGAATTCTTTCATGTTGATCACTGAATTCAATGAAAATAAGGTGACATGGATCCCACTTCATCCTCAGACCTGTCTGCTTATTGTGGGGGTATGCCATCTGAGTTTCAACCAATGAAATACTATAGAGTATAAACAGAAATAGGCAATCCCACATGCTTCCTTAGAAAAAGTTCCCATAAATTTGTGCTACTATTTATTTTTGAATATAGTTCTAAAACTCCACAAGTTGCAACACACAGACATTTATTCAACTTTCTCACTTAACATGGTTAGCAATGTTTGGCATCTGGTCGCCTATATCATGTAGATTTAATTTTCAATTCACTACTTTACTTATAGAGTTCTCCACAATTGCACTTCATGCTCTTTTCCCTTTCCTAGACTTTAACTATTAGTTTTTACTCTTGTTTAGAGAAAAAAATAATAATGCATAACGTGAACCTGAATATAAGACAACCACCCAAACTTTGGATATTCATTCAGGAAAAAATGAAAAGGCCTACATATAAAAAAACTCTATAGGAAAAACGTTTTTACATTTAATCAGGGCCGGTCCAAGACATTGTGCTGCCTGGGGCGAAGAATGAAATGCTGCCCCCCCCCCCCCCCCCCCAAAAAAAAAAGAATAAATAAATAAAAATAATATTGTTAATAGTTTTATTCAATATGCCAGAATTGGTCACTCAATATTCCAGCATTTAACCCCTAAATATGCCAGAATGTTGCTATTCAATATTCCAGCATTTAACTCATCAATATGCCAGAATGTTGCCATTCATTATTCCAGCATTTAACCACTCAATATGCCAGAAATGTTGTCACTCAATATTCCAGCATTTAACCCCTAAATATGCCAGAAGGTTGCTATTCAATATTTCAGCATTTAACCCCTAAATATGCCAGAAGGTTGCTATTCAATATTCCAGCATTTAACCCCTCAATAGGCCAGTAATATTTTGCCATTCAAAATGCCAGTATTTAACCTTATTTTAAGTAATTACTTTTGAATTATATAGGGCTTTATTAAAATGTCAATTGAATGTACAATATTTGAACCAGTCATAAGTCACTGGTCACAAGTTATGTTTTAGGGAATTGCACAGGGTATTATTATAATAATGTTTTACCAGTACTTTATTTTCAACATGTGGGTGAGCTCTTAGAAAAATATATTTTTAATAATGCATGTGCTTTAGGGGGCATATAATAAAATATTTTTATAGAGCTCACCCACATGTTGAAAATAAAGTAATAGTAAAGTAATTATAAAGTAATTGTAAAACATTATTATAATAATACCCTGTGCAATTCCCCAAAACATAATATGTGACCAGTGACTTATGACTGGTTCAAATATTGTACACTAAACACTGGAATGCTCATTAATACACTCATATTTATTTAATAAACATATAAATAGTTATTTATATTCAATAAACTTACCAACACCGCACCAAGTCTGCTCCGGATTCTTCCTATATGCGCACTGAAGACTGAAGGCGCTCTGCAGTGACATGGCCCGCCGCAGTGACGGCACTGGCTGCGCGCTACAGAGGGCCGCCCATGCTGCAACGCATGGGGAAAGGAAAATCGCGTTATTTTGGCCGCTTGGCGGCCAAATCACTAAAACGCCACCTCCAGTTCTTGGAGTAGAGGGGGCTCCAAGTACTGGAGGCGGCATTTCAGTGATTCGGCCTCCAAGCGGCCAAAATAATGTTTATTGAAGCGGCAACGTGGCGCCTCTTTAAAAAGGGCCACCTGGGGCAGTTGCCCCACTCTGCCCCATTGTAGGGCCGGCCCTGCATTTAATAAACATATCAGCCCAGACTTCTGACATGGAATGTTTGAGGTCACATGATACCCGCCTTCTATCTCAGGAGTCACAGCAGAAGTGATGGGCAACATCGGTGTATGTCTGTGCACAGCGCATAGAGATCCACCTGATGCTTGTGAGGAGGATTCAGGTCCCTTGCAGCTATGCAAGTCTTTTAGTCAGATATAATTTTTAGATCTGATTATAAGACAACGTTTTAAAAGAAGATGAGGGACTTTTTTAAAGAGCATTTTCTCTGAAAAAAACATATGTTATATTCAAGCAAATACCGTATATAATGCTGCTCACATCATATAAACTATTCTACCTCGCCTTAACAGACAGTCCCACACCTGCCTAATGTTTATAAAATCCCCAAAAATCCAACTTTTTAATGAAATTTATTAAGTTTAATCTCTATAATATGTCATTGGAAAAGTACTTCTTTGCTGTCCTGTTTAAGTCTACTACTTATGTGAACATACACATATATTAAAAGGATAAAGACTAAAGCAATAAGAGTTAATTTGCCATTTTTTGTGTAATTGTACTTGAAACTTCTTGTAGTAATTTAAAGCTTGTACTGCAGCTTTTTTGTCTTTTGCCTTATTATCAAACATATCTTAGTGTAAAGATATTCTTGACTAAAGCACAAAAAATGGGAACAAATAATTCAAGACAGCTACACTCACGCTGAATTCTCCCCAACAACATTGTACAAAAACGAAATATACAAAAGTAGGTATGTTGTGTCCATATCCAGATGCAAACGAAGTGGTATATGCAAAAGAAAACTCACATATACAATAAAATACAGTGTAGTATATTTGATTTTAAGTGGAAAATGTGATGGTAGGTCAATCAATCCCATTGACTTTTCAGAGAGCTTAAATCTACTCTAGTGCATACAAGTCTGCCACTTAAAATTCTGAAGCTCTTAAGGAGTTACAGGTAAGATCTCATTCCGCACAGCTTTGTAGTAGAAAACAGGAAACAAACCTGAATTTTGAACAGCAGCACCCAATAAAAAACTTTTCATCACAAATTGGGTACATACACATATAAAGGGTCTATGCCATAAAACAGAACAGCAGGGAATTGAGATGGGGATTTCTAAATGTAGGCCTATTTTACTGAGTTGGAAATATTCTCCAATGCAGTTTAATTGGAGAACTTTTCCAAATCAGCTACTTTGGCTTTAAGTTTAAAATTAGTAGATCCTTTAGTGTTTGTAACCAGATATGGTAAAAGGACAGTGATGACAAACCTATGAACGAGGTGCAAGAAGTGGCACTCAAAGACCTCTAAGGTGGCACTACATGTGCCTACATAATCACTGTCAGTTATGGAGGACCGAGTAAATGTAATTAGACTGACGTTTGAAGATACTGGACAATTTAGTGCATAGGTTTTACCTGAACTCATTGGTTCAAGAGAAATTATAGAAAGAAAAGGAGAACTAGAATAAACAGAGTGGCTGATATATATATTTTTTTTCATGGTGGCTGATGTTAATGAGCAGACAAAATGCCTGAAATGAGGCACGTTGGGATCTTCATCTTGACTTCTTGCAAAGACTGGTCACTCAAGTTAAAAAATATTTTTCATCACTGATATAGGATATAACAGTATGAGAACAATAAGGATGAATTTCTACTATACACAAAACTAAACAGTAATCCTTTATTTAAGTAATCATCTTCTTCAGACTTTACCACTTTTGGGGCAGCTATTATATTGTGGTTCACAACTATTTTTGTTGTTGTTTAAAATACAATTTATCATTGTTAATGTAATGGATCCTGTTGCTTAGTGAGCACATAATGTTTTCATGCTGTGTAACTCATTTGCAAATTAGCATGGATATTATCTTACTAGAGGAGCTACGAGCAACATTGCATTCATGGAACACTGAACCCATTGCTGGGAAGGTTTAAAAAGGAAGCAAAAATGACTACTTTTTACAAATTGCAATTGCTATTGTAATTTGTCTCCTGTGTGGACAAATCACAATTTCATGAGTTCAGTCTAACATTATTTCTTCATCTACTTCCTTTGGACCTTGTGCAAATCTGTTTTCAATAGTTAAATATAATTATCTATAAAACCTATCCACTTTTTTCCATTTAATATTGGATGAAAACTGCACCCTTGATACAAGGATTGTCTTCTTTATTACCTTGTGTTGCAATCATTCCAGCTTAAACACTCTGCTCCCCGGATGAGTTGAAGCCCTGTGAGGAATAATGCAATAAATTACATAGGTTTTAACCTATAGTCAGTGACAGATGCTAGAGATTGTCACTGCAGTGCCATCACGCTTCAAGACAATCGAACCCCCGTTCCTATACTCACCCGCCCAGGGCTCCATCCTCCAGCATCGATCGTGGCTCCAGCCACGAAACACGTTCTTCCATCGCTCGTTTTCGTCAGATGTCAATCAGCCAGACAGAACGCGCGTCCATGACTCTTGTCCTCTTGTGAATTAAAAGGCTAGTAATTACAACATTTGTTACTCATTCCCAACTGTTTATTGGCTATGTCTAGTAGGTAGCACTATTTAAACCCTCAGTTATGTTAACACCTTGCCTGTGATAGAGCCTTGAGCCTTTTAGTAGCATTTCTGTTATATCCTTATTGATCTCCTGTTGCTGAATCCTGCTAGTCCTGACCTCCCCTGTTTGCTGCCCATCCTGACCCATTTTCTGCCTCTGACTTTGTTTCTTCACTGCTGGTCTTGACATCTGCTTGCCTGGCTATTCTATTCGCCCGTTCCTGTTTGTACCATTGCCTTCAATTATATGTTCTCGTTCCTGTGATCCTGTTCTTCCTGGGGTTTCGCTTCGGTGTGTTGGTAATTACAGAGTGCAAAAGACCTGGGAGAAATAAGCCTGAGGCTCAACCATAAGGTGGATTTCCTTCAGGCAGAAGAATTCTGTTATCTTCCTAACACCTGAGGCAATACCCTGCACCTACTCTGCACAGAGGTTCCACCTCCTCTGAATTGTTACAGAGGTGCAGTACTGGGAAGGAGAATATGCTTAATATTTGATGGAGCTGACTTAGATTGACGTCATAACTGGTGCTTTTATGCCATACCTGAGCTTTAGTTACAAAATTTAGAAACAGTGCAATCCTAAGATTAATTAATGTTGTGAAATCAGTGGTAACTCTATATTGAAAAAGAAGTGAACCTCCCTCCATGGTTAGCTGGGTAAAACAAGTTAACAACATTACGAAATTAGACAGAGTTGAAACCCTTGTTGGAGGGTCTTTCAATTGCCGAGGGGTGGTATCAATTCTATCATCGATATGTTGGTAATTTCATCATTTTGAGCTGACTTCTACAATAGGTTTTGGTGTTCCCTGGTCTAACTGGGTGTGTGAGGTGTTATAAGTAGATGCAGATGGTCTTTGATAGGACTGTTAGTAATAAGTAGAATTATTGGGTAGTCAATTATTAGTTTGAGAGAGTTTTCATAAGCAAACTACCTAATGTACTATACACTTTATTTTGCATGAATATGTGTACTATTGTGATTTGTAATATATAAATGTTGTTTAATAAAAGTTTAAATATTTGTTAAAAAGAGTATGCAAGGTTGAGGTGTAGGAGACTTCCTTCTTTTTCTTGACAGAATTTAAAGTATAATCTCCCTTCTTGATGAGGTTTTTTGGACTATACTAAGCAAACTAGGGATATCATCAGAGTGAGATCCCATCTAAATGTTGAAATATCATGTCTGGCCCTGAGGCAATATGGCTGATACTCTTGAGTTCTGTGCCGACGGCCCGAAATCCCCGATCTACAGACACACAAATGGGAGATAGGTTGCAACAAAAAGACCCTGACAGAACACCAAACTCACAGGACCAGCAAAAACCTCCCCCAAAAAAACTCAGTGAGACATTTCTTTACTTTACAGCAGCTGCCAACTCAGATCCTGGAGGACTCCAATATTGCTGACACTCCCGTGTTTTCTCCTGCCTCTGGAGGCTCGCTGTCTCCATCACCCCAACCGAGTCCCCAGCAGCAGCCAATGCCACAGCACATAGTTACCCTGCTCCACTACATCCCATTGAAAGAAGATTTTTCCAAACTCGCTTCTGACATTAACCAAGCAGTGAACGAGGCCTCAGAGCAGATGTTGCTGAAGTGGACTCCAGAGTCACAATAGTGGAACAGATGGCAGCTAGAGCTGAGGAACAAACTGCAGACTGTCACACTGCAATTTTGCAACAGGCAAAACAACTCACAGACCTCAGATAACCGAGGTAGGAGAAACAATATACGGGTGAGAGACCTACAAGAAGGCAGATCATTGGAAGACTTGCTCATGGTCATCACAGCCTTGTTTACTACCATCCTAAACAGGCCCGCAGACACTCACATTGATTTCAAGAGCACTCATGGGGGCCTCAGACCATGGTTCCCATCGGATAGCCCACCCCAAGATGTGGTATGTTGTCTGACAAGCTTCCGCACTTAAGACAGCATAATGAAAGGAGCCCGCTCCAGATGCCTTTGGTGTTTCGAAGGCCAAGATATAGCTCTGTTCCCTCCAACACAGAAAGCGCCACATCCCCTCACTAGCGCTCTAATGGAAAGGAATATTACCAACCACTGGGGCTTTCCTTTCAGCCTCTCTGCCACCCTGCAAAATGTGTTACACATGATCTGATACCTGGCTGACAACCCAGGTTTTTTAAGAGTATTGGCCATCACTGAGGTTATCATACCGTACTGTCTGGACCCTACTTAGCTAGGGCTGACTAGACCACAGTGGCAACGCCATGAGCACCCAACAAGAAAAAAATGCCAGGAGTTTGCCTCTGTGCCCCAGATCTCATAGAATGGAATCCCAGGATAGATAACTAATATGTTGTGCCCTGATACCTGAACATCCTTTTTTGCACCCAATGCAAAACAAGCTGCCAACCCTATTGCTGGATCTCCACCCAATCCCCCGGTGCGGATCGAGGCCTGGCCAAACTTTTTCAGGCACCCAACCATTCACCAGCCACTGGGCAGCCTGAAGGTCCCTTTCCTCTATACCACATCACAGAGACTTCGGTGGACCCTCATCTTATGCACTGAACTGTTTAAAGTCTCCAGGATCCTACAATGCCACTGAGGGCCCACAATCATGAATATTCACTTCCTTGATCTGGCATGCCCCCCATCCCCCCGCAGACAATATATATCGTGGCATGATGAATATTCTTTAATTTTTTTTTATCAAACTTAAAAACATTATACTTTTGTTTCAAGGTATATAGTAGTTAATATTGTGTTATATTGTTCTATATTTAAATTACATCTGTTTATATCTTGCACTGTACCGGATCAACTTTTTCTTGATCTGTATTGCCTCTTGGTCTCCCTATGACCCCCTAGGGAGTTCTAGTGTGTTCATTTGACTCAAGCACAGTTGTTGTGTCTTGTTTCGGACACAAATATTGATTGTTACTAAATCCCGACCTATATACCCTATTGTTCCTCCCCTTACAGACTACAACCTCCCCACGACATACCCCCCCCCCCACCCCATCTACACACCACCTTCTACACCCACTTTGACTTCGGCCACTTTGGAAATGGCAGTCATACCAACTCACCATCCACACAGGGTCTTAACACTCCCGAAAAAAGGGCTAACCTCTTTCATCACCTCCAACCACTTAAGATATCGAAAGCTTTCATCCATGAAACCCACTTCCTTGAGGTCAAACATCCATCCCTGATGAATAAACACTACCCCCTGACATTCTACACCAACAATACTACCACTAAGACTAAAGAAGTTGCGATTCTCCTCTCCAAACATTTGTCCTTAACTGAAGTTGAGATTGACAGAGACCTGGAGGGTCATTACTAATTATTGAAAGGTAACCTCCTGGGCAAGAAATCCACAATAACCAATGCCAATTTTCCAGACAAAAAAAAACAATTTCTCTTCCTTAGAGTGTTACTCAGATGTTTGAGTTTATTCTAAGAAGGCCAACTGATTATGGGAGGTGACTTATACTCGTCATTATACCCACGTCTTGACATATCCTTCCCGATCTCCAGGACACCACTTAAAAATGAGACAAATGAAGGCACTGCTAGCCACACACCAACTAGTAGACTGCTGGAGAACACTGAATCATGACACCCACGACTACACTTTTTATTCGACCCCCCACAAAACCTACTCTAGACTTGATTACATTCATAACCCATAGGGACCTCGATTCATTAGTTGAGGCATCCATCCAATCTATCACATGGGTGGACCACACCCCTGTGGAGATCCAACTAACTTCTCCACTCACCAGACCTAAACAAACTACATGGCAGTTATATGAGTCCCTCATGACCGACCCAATACTGTCATCAGACACAACTGCCCACTTACAACACTACATCTCGTAAAATGCCACCCCTGACATATCGGCACCAGTGTTGTGGGAGGATCACAAAAGAGTAGTGAGAGGCCACTTCATCGCAAAAGGTTTAAAACGGAAGAGGGAGCATACACTCTGACTCAAGACACTCTCAAAGGAGATTGCACAAAGAGAAACTGCACATAAAGCCTCATTACATGCCGATACTTATCAAACATTTCTATCCAGGAGAATTAGCAGTGCCAAAAACCTCTACACTCTCCAAATTACAAAACATTTTTTCTTTGAATATAGCCAAAAATGTGGCAGATATCTAGCCAGGTTACTAGGCAAAACAGACTTACTGACACATGTCCCCAAAATCAGATAAAAGGCTAAGCAAATGGTTTTCCGCCCTGCCAAAATAGCATAAGTTTTAAAGACTCTTATGAGACTCTATATAACCTCCACCCACACCATGAGCACACACCCCAAATGTCTATGGTGAACACCTCACGAGACTATTTGTCGAGACACATCCACAAAACACTCACATCAATATATTGGAACATCAAGACAAAAGTACACACAGCTCACTCTACCAAAACAATTAGGAGGCCTGGTACTTCCTGACATAAAACTCTATTACAAAGCTTGCCATCTACTCTGGATTGTCGACTGGTCTATTTCCTCTTCCCACAAACAATGGGTACAGATAGATCAAGCTAAGACGAACACGTAAAATCATTAATTTGGCTCCCATCTGACAAAAGGGCACATCCCCAGCTATAATGCCCCATGATCCAAGCCACCCTTTGTGTTTGGAACGCTGTCAACATTAGTAATGCCCTGATTACATTCCCATCTCCAATGACCCTCCACCGTAACCCTGACTTCACTCCTGGGATTGTGGGTAGCAGGCTATTCCCCACCTCGGACACACCTGGCAAGCATTTATATGAAGTCCTCCAAGGTGACTGTCTGGTTCCCATCACCCAGTTCACGGATTCCCCATACCCAACCTTCCTAGATGCTTTCCGCTACCATCAGTTAACCCACTATGTCGCATCACTCACTCCTAAACATAGATTCACTAGAGAATTAACAGCATTTGAATCAGAATACACACAAACCGGTCCCCAATGAAAAGGCATCTCTAGACTTTATAACCAACTAACCCTGAGCTCAAACAACATGACCCCGGCCTTCATGGGGGAGACACTACTCAACAAAAACTTCTCCCCTTGACAATGGGAAAAATCTTATATCTAGCTCACCACTCCACAATATCAACCAAACACCAAGAAAACACTTAAAAGATTCTCACTATGTAGTATTCAACCCCTGTTACAATACAGTTGTTCTGCCCCACACACCATGCCTTTGGGACTCTTCTTCACATCTGGTTGTACTGTGCTTTAATCAAACTATTTTGGCAAAAAGTGAATGACATCATGACCCAACTTATGGACAAACCTCCTCCATTCTGACATTAATTCCTCCTGTTCCATAACACAACACTAAAACCCTCCTAATATAAGAAAATGCCACAGCCCAATTTGTTGATAGTGGCTATTAGTCTGATCCCTCTGTACTGGAGAACACCCCCCCCTCCCCTTCTCTTAAAAATTTGATAGATAGGGTCAAAGAGCTCCTTTCGATTATGGAAATCATTCTCCAGTCCACCACAGATAGAGCCAAATAAAGCCGGCATATGGTTCCACTGGCTAAAATTCCTTGATTCCCATGCCTTACTGACCATGCTCCAGTGAGACCCATGGACTCAACCCAGCCCAGTCCGATGACATACACACTGGCCTTTCCCAATCTCTTATCTGATCCTCCACCTCCCCACCTACCTCATCCCTCAGACTCTTCCACATTCAACCAGACCCCCCTAAATCACACAACGCACAACCCCACCATGGATTATAACCCCCGACTACCCTCCCAACTTACGCAACGCATACTCTTCCTCCTTCCACACCCTCTCATACCTACAGACCAACCATCCAATTTCCTCCCGCTTAGCTCCTGGTCTATGCTAGAGACTTCCAACACCAGACATACGCATACAATCTGTTTACATCATGGCTGGAGGGAGGCAGGACAATGATGCATGTGAACTCAAGTATGCTGAACCCTTGCAGGAATGTTACACCCCCATCTGACTTTGTATCCCTATATGGGTTCTTATTCTGTCAAAGCTACTATGCCCTCAGTCTCTACCTCATACAGTAGAGGTATTCTGCCACTTCTACATGTATGTAATGGTACTTGTATATATTATTTGCACAGTGTATGATGAAGCTCCACCACCTCTTCCCCCCTTTTTTTCTGTACCCCCCAAACCCACTCTTCCCTCAAACCTAATAGTATACCTTCCCTTGAGAATCTTGTTTTTACTCACTACTATTTATGTAAATCATTTTAAATCTATATTTAATTGTGCAAAAAAAAAAAAAAACATATATTACCCATATCCACAGATGGCTATAGTGTGGGTCTTCTCTTCACTTCCAAGTCATATTTAGCTGCATTTATAGGAGATCGATTGTTTTGGCTTCATTGTATGTTGTATTCTTTTTCTTATGGAAATTGCTCATCTCAGTTGTTCATTTTTTTGTCAGGGACTTGATCATAAGACAATTTAAAGATTATTCACATGGTATAGTCAAATGCCTTGAAATTATTATTTTTAAAATGAAATGTGAAACATGTTTTAGTGTGAAATCTATTTTAAAAGAATATTTTTCATAGATTTTGCATACATTGTATGTGGTTTAATTTTATGGAATAAATGTAATATGCCCATTATATTATTCTCACTTTATTTCCTAAAGCACAAAATAATGTTTACATTAGAGAATTTACCATGTATTTTCGGCTGGAAAGGTTGGGGCAATTGGCGTGTTCCATGGACTTATTTGGCCTGTCAGTCCAGGGGACTGTCCTTTTAAACCAGGGACATCTGGTTACTCTCTGCAGAGAACATGTAAAATTCCTGCCAGCATAATCAAATTAATAAAATATAGTATGTCTTGGAGGGAAGAAAAATAGACAATACTCATAGTTTTGCAAATTGTTTTGATGTTCTATCATATTCAAAATGTATTTATATCACTGCCCATTTAATATACATATTTATACCATGTTAAAGCTTGTATGTTTTTAAAACATATTTTACTCTAACACTAGTTCTTACAATTGCCAATAAGATTTTGGCAACTGCAAATCAATGTAAAGCTTACCATCTACTCTTGCTAGGGAACCTACAGAAACTAGGTTTCAGTATTTTCATTTATGTGTCAATTGCATAATAAACTACTTCTTATCTTGATATAGAAAAACATTTGAAATAATTTGTTAAGGTAGAAATTGGATTATCCACTGAAATTAGGAGATATAGGTTAATAAGAATAATAGTAATATTCTGTAATTGCAAACAAAAAAAATGACAGGTCACAAAGAAGACTGTTTTATGTATAATCAATAGGTGTTAGATTGCTAATTGGTGAATGAGATTGGAGAATGCATGTTTCTTGGATTTATGGCTGCTAAGAATTGTTCAGTAAATGAGATCTTCTGAAATAACAATAACACAAATTTAGACAAGATTAAGACTCCTATGTTAAACCACAAATTATTGTACATGCCTAATAGTGTATTACAGAGAGTTATAAAGACTAAACACACTGAAAATGAAAAAAAAATAAAATTCTTGGAGATAATTTTAAAATCAATTATACCTAATCAATTTATCTCATGTGACATGCTTAATGGAATACATTGATCTGTTTTGTGCTGTGAAAGTAGCTACTATTAAGATTTGATGTTGTTCTGTTACCGGCAGTATCAATACTAGGAAAAGAATTATACTAAATATATGAGAGAGAGAACAATGGAGGCAGAAACTTGTTTAAAGAATAAGGACACTTATTTCTGGCATAGAAGATGTAAAGACTACTTAAAAGAGTACAGAAGTGATGGAATATTTAAAAAGAAATGATTTTCAGTGCTAACAAACTGGATGATAGATGGAGCACACACTTAAAAAGGCAATTTACAATGTTATGTGGATACAAAAATATGTTGCTGTCTGGAAAAAATAAACCTAGCTATTTTCCTGTTTGTATAATAACCTGCAAATATCTCACTCTGACAAGATTCATATGGAAGTGCTTTATGTTTTGTCTTACAGATCTTACAGATTAGGAAATCGGTCTGTCATGGAAGTACAATACAATAAGAATTCAGCTGCATTGTACAGTTATGGAATATAGCTTAACTCTTTAACCCCTTAGTGACATGACTTTTTTGGCTTGTCCGACGCTTGGTGACATGGGCTGTTTTAACATTTCTGAGCAGTTTGTGTTTTGCTGTAATTTATTTCTGTCTCATTTAGTGTACCCGCACAAACTATATATCGTTTTTATCGTCATAAGAAGGGCTTTCTTTTGATACCATTATTTTGATAATAGCATATAATTTGATGTAAAAAAAATAATAAAATATGGCAAAAAAATTGAAAAAATTATTTTTTTATGACTTTTATTTGAAAAATCGTATACTCATGTACAAGAGACAACAAAAAAACACTGCTAAAAAGTTTCTAATATATGTCCTGAGTTCAGAAATAGCCCATGTTTTTATGTTTTTGTGCTTTTTTATTCATGTTACAGGGCCAGAACTATAAGTGGTGCAAAGCTATTTTAAAATCCCTTCTTTCAAAATTAGCGATAGTGACATTGTAACACTGATTTCTGTACTAAATCCATGAATGACCCCCAACATGTACATATTTTTGAAAACTAGACAACTCAGGGCATTTAACTTGGGGTATTTTGACACATTTCATGTAGCCATTTTACCACCAATCTATGCCAAAGTTTGCAGCAAAAAATCTTTTTTTTTAATTTTTCACATATATTGCAATTTAGGTAAACATTACCTTAAAATGTGAAGGGGTATTTCCAAATAACACCTCAATATGTGTTCAGCAACATCTCCTGAGTACAGGGATACCACCCATGCATAGGTTTGTTGGTTTGTTTTGGGGCTAAAAGGCCACATTTAGGGGGTGCGCATTTTGGTTTTCCAACTTGGAATTCTGACATGCAGAAAACTTGTGCCCATGTCCCATTTGGGACATTTTTGAAGCCAGAAAGTGTATTCTACCCCACAAAACCATATATTTTTTTAAACTAGACACCCTAGGGTATTTCAAATGGTAGTATTTTAACACTTTCCATGCACTAATTATACCAGCCTATGTCAATGTTATGGATAGTAATTTTTTTTCACATACATAGTACTTTGGGCATGAATTCACAGATCCTGTTATATGTCAGTGCCAAACAACACCTCAATATTTGTTCAGCAACATCTCCTGAGTACAGGGATACCACCCATGTATAGGTTGGTTAGGTTATTTGGGGGTTAAAAGGCCACATTTGAGAGGTGCGCTTTTTGGTTTTCCAACTTGGAATTCTGACGTGCAGAAAACCTGCGCCCATGTCCCATTTGGGACATTTTTGAAGCCAAAAAGTGTATTCTACCCCACAAAACCATATATTTTTGAACACTAGACACCCTAGGGTATTTCAAATGGTAGTATTTTAACACTTTTCATGCATTAATTCTACCACCAGCCTATGTCAATGTTATGGATAGTAATTTGTTTTTCACATTCATTGTACATCGGGCATGAATTCACAGATCCTATTATGTGTCAGTGCCAAACAACACCTTAATATGTGTTTAGCAACATCTCCTGAGTACAGGGATACCACCCATGTGTAGGTTAGTTAGATTATTTGGGGGCTAAAAGGCCACGTTTAGGGGGGGTGCATTTCCAACTTGGAATTTTGACATGTAGTCAGCCTGCGCCCATGTTCCATTTGGGACACTTTTGAAGCCTGTCAAAGTATTTTACCCCATAAAACCATATATTTTGGAAAACTAGACATCCTAGGGTATTTAAAATTGTGGTATTTTAACACTTTCCAAGTGCTAATTCTACCACCAACCTATGTCAAAGGGATGGGATGGCATTTTTTCCCCACACACATTGTAGTTCAGGCAGGAATTTTCAGATTCTGGTATTTGCCACTGCCAACCAACACCTCAATATGTGTTCAGCAACATCTCCTGAGTACAGGGATACCCCCCATGCATAGGTTTGTTGGTTTGTATTGGGTCTAAAATTCCACATTTAGGGGGTGCGCAATTCCAACCTGGAATTTTGACATGTAGTCAGCCTGCGCCCATGTTCCATTTGGAACATTTTTGAAGCTGTCCAATGAATTTTACCCCATCAAACCATATATTTTTGGAAAATAGACATCCTAAGGTATTTCAAATGGTGGTATTTTAATACTGTATAGGTACTAATTCTACCACCAGCCTTTGTAAAAGTTTGTGGTAGTACTTTTTTGGGAGTTTTTTTTCCCACATGCATTGTACTTCAGGCATGAATTCACAGATTCTGGTATATGTCACTGCCAAACAACAACCCAATATGTGTTCAGCAACATCTCCCGAGTACAGGGATAGCACCCATGCATAGGTTTGTTGGTTTGTTTTTGGCTAGAAGGCAACATTTGTGAGATGCGCATCTCAAAATTCCAACTTGGAATTTTGACATGTAGTCAACCTGCGTCCGTGTCCTTTATGGGATATATCTTTGAAGCCAGCCAATGTAATTTACCCCCACCAAACCATATATTTTTTTATCGGTAGACCCCCATCACTACTTGTGGCAAGGGCTCAGCAGCCACCGATACATCGCTAGATGATGTATCAGAAAGCTGAATAGGGTCAAAATCGAACCCTGAGTCCGCGGCCTCAGAATCAGTGCGTAAGCAGTGATCTCGAGCAAAGAAGGGGTTAATAGCTCTTAGAAGAGCCTATCTAGTACTGTAATACATTACAGTACAAATAAATTAATCCATAAAACAGTGCAGACAGCAAAACATACTGTTGCTGTGCAGGATTACTGCTTACACAGTGATGAATGGCAGGGAAGGGGTTAATACACAGTGAAAGACTTTCATAAAACCTGCTAATTTTATAAAATGTTATTTTATATCACTAATACTGATCTGTCTCTTTCCGTCACAAAAATGTAAGTGAGGAGAGGGAGGCAGATCAATATTTGTGAATATTGATCCGATTAATTTTGATCTGACCAGGGCGAATGGTGAGCTTAATTGAGAAATCACCAAACCGCCTTTGCCACTAATTCGCTGTTACTGATCGCTATGCGCTCAGGCAGCTTAAAAAAAAAAACTCAAATATTTTTACTTTACATGTAATCCCCTAGCGGGTATGTGTAAAAAAAAAAAAAATATGCAGACAGATAAAAATTGCTTTGGCGTCAATATCATTGCGTAAGTAGTGATCGACGGCAAATAAGGGGTTAATAACTCTTAGAATAGCCTTTTTAGTACTGTAATAAATTACAGTACAAAAAAATTAACCCCTAAAAAATGCACAAACAGCAAAAATAAATGCGCTGATGTGCACGATCACTGCTTATGCAAGATCAGCGGCAGGGAAGGGGTTAAACGCAGGGAATTGCTTTAATAAATTTTTTTTTATTGTTTTATTATTAGTGTGTTGTGTATTTATTGTTTTTTTTAACTTTTACTTACTTTTAGAACTTTGATCTGTCTCTCTCCCTCACTAAAAAAAATGTGAGGAGAGGGAGACAGATCATAACTGGTCAGATCAATATAGGGTTAATATTGATCTGACCAGTCAGTGGGGATGTTCAGGAGAGCATCCCCACTGCCTGTCAGTGTGCCTGGCAGTCACTGATTACCTCTGTGAAGAGGCAATCGTGTGACAGCCAGAGAGCACAGGAAGCAGGTACTTCCTGCCTCCTGTGCTCTTGCCCTTAGAAGGGCAGCGCCATCTTGGTCACTTAGTGACCAAGATCGTGCATTTTTTTTTTGTGTTTCTGATTGCCTCGACTTGCGAGGCAATCAGAAACACTTTCTGAGCATAGGAAGCGAAAAATTCGCTTCCTATGCTCATTTTTTAAATGCCCGCGTTTTAAAGGCACTGTGCCTTTAAAACCGGCATTTCGATCGCTCTCCGGAGCGATCGAAATGCCGACGGGCATTTTTTTTAGCATTGTACGATGCTTCCACACGGAAGCATCGTTACAATACCATCAGAGCACTGAAAGCGGAAAAACTCCGCTTTCAGTGCTCGTTTTGACACAGGACGGACTAGGTCCGTCCTGTGTCACTAACGCCTCGGCACACAGGACGGACCTAGTCCGTCCTGTGTCGCCAAGGGGTTAAAGCCTCAGGCTGATGAATCATTTAGCTAGAGACACTATTGTTTCAGAAGTAGTGTTTGCAAGGTGTGACACTGTAAATACTAACATTTGAAGGGAACAGCAATGGAAACAGAACATGTAGATTATTTTATACGTTGTAACATATAAAATGTAGCCCAGTTAAAACGAGGTGCTTGGAGTCCACAGTATCACATCACGATCTAAGCAGGATAGTAATGTGATCTGCATTAAATCCCAAGAGAAATTGGAAATATCGCTGCACTATGCTAGATCTGGAACATGGTTCTACCTGTACATACATACTACATGATGCTCTTACCAACATTATTAATGTAAATATATAATTATGGTAGATCCAGTGTTACCCATATTCAAAAGCTAACATGAAACTTTGCTTATACAGTGATTCACCCCTTATAGCATAAACAGTACAAACACTAAAACATTAAACAAATACATTCTCGGTTTAAATTATACATATAAAGATTAAATTATAGTTAACAGGCACTATATATTGCATTTGTAAGTGATTCCCCTTCTATCAAGTAAGATGTGATCAGTGGGTCCCTCAGGCCAATGCTAACTCATACTCTCAACTAAGAAAGCAGGTACTTTTCTAGCAATATTTGCTAAATTTTGTAGAACTTAGTCAGATTCTTCTTTTTTATATATTAACACAATTTTATTGTTAAGTTGTTTTGTTGTTTTTGCGTTCAACACAAAACATAAAAAGCTGTCAATGAGATAGACACATAGATATCATCAATTATTTTTCAACGGGAACTCCATATATTAATAAATCATATAATATATAACATATAACACATACCATATAACACGCTACGATTATGCCAAGCCAAGGTTTATATCTTTTTACTAATTTGAAGCTCATGATAGGGACCAGAGGGATCAGCAAGATCTGTATTATCTTAATCTGGGGGGTTGCTGTCCAACCCAGGGTGCCAAATTTTATTGTACATGATTAAGTTGTTCATTGCTTTTAAATATCCTCTTTCCAAATCGGCCAAGATTCTGACTAATCTGGTTCCTAACTTCACTAAAAGTAAAGGATCTTAACTTACGCCAATCTTGCACAAAAAAAATTGAACCACCAGCTTGCTGTCACAGACTGAAAGATCATCTATATAAGTGTGAAGCAAAGCCTTTTTTAACCTTAAAAGACACACTATAGTGGAGTAGGTTCGAAAGGATCGAAAAAAAATCCCACCATGTATCCATAACGCCAGAACATTCCCACCGTGTGTGAATATAATTGCCTACCGATCCCCAACATCTCCAACATTCAGAGCTCTGAGAGACGTCCATTTTATTCATAATCACTGATACCAAGTACCATCTAAAAGTACGTTTAAACTGTAACTTTTGCATGTTGAGGCCATGAGTGGATTTCTTAGTCAATAACCATCACTTCTCCCAACATTCAGAATTCCTGTCTAGATTAAGATCTGCATTCCATTTTCCCATGCAGATGGGAATTAGTATGGACTATACTATCCAAAAGAACTTACCATTTTTTTAGACAACCTGATGTACACCTAATTTCAAACAGTTTTTCTAATTTGGTTGCAAGGTTTTTATTAGTGGTTTTGAAAATATATATATATTTTTTAAATCTACTTAAATCAGTCCCTCCTATTTAAACCAAATTCTTCTATTACCTGTTGCAGTGATTTGATCTTGTCTCCTTGCATTAACTGAGAAAATCTAAGGTTCAAGTCGTTCCCCAAGACTTAAAGCTACTATTAATTGTTTCAAGCTTTGCAAAACCATTGTCTGCCTATTCTAGGCCTCTTATTTCCCAAACATAACTACCAACTATATTCTGAAACTGTTTACAGTAAGAAGTTGGAATGGAGATAAGAACCATTCTTAGAAAGTACAAACACTTAGGCATGATAGAAGATTTAATAGCGTTCATTCTTCCCATCCAAGATAAGTTCAATTTTTTCCATATTCCTATTATTTTTTTTACAGTTCCACATATAATGAGGAGTAGTTAATCCTCAAAATATATTTTATCTCTATAGGTATCATCATCCCAAGGTATATAATAGGTTCATTAGACAAGTTAAATGGAAATCTCAAACATTTAGGTTATGTTATTGACTCTATAGTATCCATTTCTCCATACTGACTCATGTTATTGATCTTTGGTTTTTACCAATTGCAAGAAATGCTTATTTTATTTGCCAGTAAAAAAGATAGCCAGTAATTTCTTGCATCCAGAGAGACCATTTATATATCCATGGAAGAGCACTCCATCTGCACTGGGAGGAATAGTGTGACGAAATACGTTTAAAAATGGAGCAAAAATGTAATTCCATGTGGCCCTAACCCCCAAGAAATCCCATAATATGTGAGGATACTTTCCAACTGCTCCGTGAAAATACCAACATTCTTTACTATCTCATTTAATTGGCTCACAAGAGCCACATTAGGTCTCTTAAAACATGGTACCTCATGTGTAAACCAAATTCCCCCATTACCCTAGCCAATGTTTTATACATACTGGCTGTAGCACGATGGCTCATGTTCTGGAACTCTAAGTTCACCCTGTCACTAGATCTGTAGAGCCACTGTTTAGGAATCCATGTTTTTTCATCTTTCCAAATATATTTTCCAACTATTATCTGAAACTGTTTACAATAGAGAAAAGGAAAGAATAAAAATTGTCACCATTCTAAAGAAATAAATCCACTTGGGAATGATATAGGATTTAATACTAAACTTCCTCGGTAAATTTACTTCCTTGGTAAATGTTCTAATTGTACTGTAATTGACCCTGACAATATCTTTTATTTCGTTCTGAACAATTACCCCAAGATATGTTATCATTTTGTTAGATCAACTGAATTGAAACCTGTTCATCATTCTAGAAAGAGAGTCTGGGGACAATTTAATAGTCATAGCTTGTGTTTTCCCTATGTTTAATTTGTAGTTTAAAAATTGGACAAAGTTGTTGATTTCCTCCATCACCCCTTTTATCGATTCTTCTGGTGCAGCCAATGTTAACAAAAAAAATTCTGTCATTTTACGGACCCTTTTTCTAGAAATAATCCCTCTAATCTTTATGGACCAGCAGATTCTTATAGCTATATGTTCAAGAGAAAGAATGTAGTGCTGTAATTTGATCAACATGCAAAAGTCAACATATCTCAGAAAGGAAAATAAAAACTAAATTGGCAAATAACTTCTCTGCACATCCAGCCTAAAAATACTACATTTGTAAGAAGATGTTTTTTCTTAGAAGAAATGCTCTAAAAATGACCCCATTCTCTTATATATGAGGTCATTTTATAATTCAACCTTAAATAGAGGATAATATAATATTATAACAAGATAAAGATTCAAGTCCCCAGTCGAGATGCATGGAACTGCACTAGACACATTGAGACACACAGGTTAAAATGTCAATTAACGGTTAATTTCCCCCACCTGTGGCTTTTTAAAGTGCAATTAGTGTCTGTGTATAAATTGTCAGTGTGTTTGTTAGCTTTCACGTGGATGCACTAAGTAAGCTAGATACTGAGCCATGGGAAGCAGAAAATAACTGCATAACAAGGTAATGGAACTTTATAAAGATGGAAAAGGATATAAAAAGATATCCAAACCCTTGAAAATGCCAGTCAGTACTGTTAATAGTCTTAAATTAAAGAGGCAAAGAATAAAAGTAATATCAGGAAGTATTACTTTACTGAGAGGGTGTGGATGTATGGAAGGTGAAGGTGGTAGAGGTAGACGCAGTGAAGGAGTTTAAGCATATGTTGGATAGGCACAAGGCTATCCTAGATATAAGATAGGGAACTGGGCACTAATAAAAGTATTTCGAAAATTGGGCTGACTAAATGGACCGAATGGTTATTTTTTTAAAATGTATTATTTCTTCATACAAAATTTAAAATATACATTTGACATACAATAACTACCATATATGGCAGAAGATATATACTGTTAATATTTGTGTGTGATACAGTTAAATATGATTGTACAGACAATAAAAAAACATATTGGAAAAAGAAGTTGAGGGGAAAGAAAAAAGAAAAGAGGAAAGGACATAAAAAAAGGCCATGAGAGGAACGTGAAAAAAAAGAGAATGCAATACAGTCTCCTTTGTAAACTAAGGTCAAACAGGGGGGGAGCTGGTCCATTAATTGTACTTCTGACATAACGCCCAGGGAGTTCTATCATAGCAGTAGGGGTGAGAAAAAAAACGACATAACCCCACTATTTTAGCTAGTAGGGGATTTTAATCAATGATATGTTACTAAAGGCTTGTTTAGTTTTGGTCCATATTAGGAAAATATATATTATAATCTCGTTTCAATGGACCGAATGATTCTTATCTGCATACATATTCTATCTTTCTATGTTCAATCACTAATTATAAAGTAGAACATTCAGAGAAGACCAAGAAAATATTTAAGCCACAACTGCCAGAAGAATTGTTCAGGATACAAAGAAAAACACACAAGTATCCTCAATAGAGAGATAGCAAATATGCGGTTCATGCAAGACGACCAAAGACTTTGCATGACCTGGAGCCATTTTGCAAAGACAAATGGGCAGCTATACCACCTGCAAGAATTTTGAGCATCATAGCCAACTGTTACAAAAGACTGCACACTGTCATTGATGCTAAAGAGGGTGATACACAATATTAAGAATTAAGGGTATGCAGACTTTTGTGCAAGGGTCATTTATTATTTATCTTTATCATATTTAGTTTTATGACTGTACCATTTTGTTATAACCTACAGTTAAATATTAATCCCATAACAAATAAAAATAAATGTGTTTTGCCTGCTCACTCTTTTTTTTTTTTTAAATGGTACATATATTACCAATTCTTCAAGTGTAAGCAAACTTTTGAGCACAACTGTATTCTAACAAATACAGTACTTATAATGAGATGGGATCAGGCATTCATCCAATTAAATCCTTAAAGATAACCAGAGGAACAGTGATTATTACCCTCTAAGTAAAATATATATATGAAAGATGTTTGTTCTAATATCAGAAGGTTAAAGATAATATTATACTGTAAATTAAATCTACAATAGTACGTACCTAATTTAATGATGCATTTATTTTTCATTGCTGCACAACCTATGAAATATATGTATGTGGATATCTGGGAGATGTTTATGGACTTCACTAGATAACATTTATATTGGTTAAATTAACTGAATGGGGAAAAAAGTGCTAAGGTATAATTACTAAGAGACTGAAGAAACTCAGATATCTAAACATTATTGAATTTTTTCTTCAAGATTTATTTTTGCTTTAAGATACATTTTTCAGCAGATAAGACAATGATGTGGGGTCAAGTACCACTCAGTGATATGAAAAAATATGTGGAATGTTTGTAATTATTATGATATATTATTATTAGTTTATTCTATATTGAATCACTTAAAAAAAAAAAGAAGAAGAAGAAGAAAAGAAAATAAACATTTATAGGGTGCTTGAGCTGTGGAAGTGCCTGTAACATCCACAAAAGAAAAAATATAAAAAAAGAAATAGATCACTCAGCACTCTTAATCAATAAGTTCCATTAGTAAACATTAAAGTACACCAACATTGCGACCCTATAAACACGATCTTCATCATTTACCTATTTTTGTTTTTGATGTGTATGTTAACTGACGAAGACCTTGTTTATAGGGTTGCAAAATTGGTATACTTTAACATGTACTAATAAACCGTATTGATTTGGAGTGCATGTTTGTACGAAAGAGCAAACATCAAGTTAGAGGTATAGAGGTACAACTACATCATAAATTCCCTTTGATGACAATTACATAGAAAGATAGAATGTGCCATCAGATAAGAACCATTTGGCCATCTAGTCTTGTATTAGTCCCTTTTATCTAGGACAGCCTTTTGCCCCACGTATGCTTAAACTCCTCCTTTACCGTTTTGATTCCCTTTATGTATTTAAATGTTCAGGGCCAATCCTGGGAGGGTGCACAGGGTACACCATGCCCAGGTGCTGAGGAGCAGAGGCACCACGCTGCAACAAGAAGCTCTCTCCTTAGCAGTTCCTCCTCTAGGTGTGGCCTGCAGATGAGCGACTGCAGTAACTGCACCTCCAGATAACATTAATGTTATGAAACTATGTAACTATACAAAGGGGAGGAGTTAGTAATATAGCCACTCCCACTTGGGGCACCCCCAAAAAAACCTGCACCCAGGCATCCGTAACTCTAGGATTGGCCCTGTAAATATTTCTATAAATGTTAAGATAGTTTAACCTGGTAAGTTTTATCCTTCAACCCATGGACAAATTTAGAAACATAGAAACATAGAATGTGTCGGCAGATAAGAACCATTCTGTCCATCTAGTCTGCCCAATTATTTTTTTATTTGAGTACTTTTATTAGTCCCCCGTGAAGAAGCCCTTCTCTGAACTCTGTTTCCTCGGATGTTGAGGTTAGGACTGTATCAAATATTATATATTCTTCATTGGGTTTCTATGCCCAAGATGCATTATCTTGCACTTTTCACATTAAATGTCAGTTGCCACAGCTCTGACCATTTTTCTAGTTTAGCTAAATAATTTTTCTAGTTTAGCTATTGGTTAGAATTTATTTCCACACTAAACAACAAGTATGACTTGTTTGTATTTATAATTACAAATTTATATCCCTTCCTCTTAAGGTATATATGCTCTCCTTATCACATTTTTTTGAAAAATAATATTTTCTATTAAAATGTGCATATTAATACAGCTTTCTATTTGATATTAAAATATGTTGGTTGAGGTACATTTAATATTTTTTATATTATATGTATTACTCTTCAATCTCTTGTGTTTGAAATATTTTTATTTTAGTCCATATAAGTATGAATAAAGCTTCTTTATTTTTTTCTTATTAATTTTATTTATTATTAACTTGTTAATGTAATTCATGGAGCATTTTTCCAGCTATGAAGACTTATTATGGAGTACTCTTATCATCCCCTTCTCCTCCTTGTTTGGAATGCATTTATACTCAGAAATGGAATGCATGGTGGAATGCTAATGTCACTTGGCGTTTACAAAGACTGGATGCTCGGAAAAGTGCTCATCATCTTTGTTACATAAATTATCATGTTCATAGGCTCCTGTATATGGACTTGTATTGATTATCTTATATAGCCTATCCCACCTCCTGAGGAGGCTGGGACTACCCCATACCTGGCAAAGCACGTAGAGATGGCTAAGAATATTCGTGCAGCACCACTGGATTATTGAAGGTTTTTTTCCTTCTCATGCACCATTGTTTGGCCTTTTCATGTGCGGGTACCAGGTGGTATGGGACAATGAGCGTCCAAGTACAGGATCTATGATGAAGATATAAAGACACAGGGCCTGGTGCTAGGTAACTGTCACTAACCTGACAAAACCTCCTGGTCCGCTACCATCGAGGATTTTCTGATTTCTGACCAGGTTCATTCCTGACTACCCGTATATCTCTAATCCATTTGTTCCTGTGTTCTTGATTTATTCCATGTAGGACCCTGATCTTCCTGCTAATTCTTTCTCCACTGCCTGCCTCGATTCTGCTTGTGACCGGGTTATCAGTATATCTCCATTCCGTGACCCAGCCTGTTTTGTGACTGTTTTTCTGCCTGTTGTCCTGTGATTTCCTAATCAGGCTCCTCTTTCTGGGTACCTAGAAGTAAGTGTTTCACCAAAGTCCTTGGTGACATACTAAAGGCGGCTCAACTAAGGTTGTGTTGTCATTAGGGTACTTAGTGAGTGTTCCCGTAGACTTTTCTGCACTGGTGTTCCATCGCTCTAGCAAGAAAGTTACAGTAACTGCATTTCCATGGTAGCTTGAGGCTCCAGGATAGGCAGCCATATACCAAGGCCTTGTGTAAGCAGCTGCTGTATGCAGTATACTATGGCTAGGACTGGAGAAACCCTGCAAAAATCCTGGAGCAGGCATGGAACATAACATTGACAGGAAAGCAGGATGTTGCAGGCTAGGACAAGAAGATGGAGCAAGCAGAGCAATAGCAGAAAAGAAAATGAGGCATAACAGAACTGAATAGATAGTACAGGGCTACTGTTATGGTTATTCTGGGTTTGTGGCTTTTTCGTCTTCAGCCACTAGTGGCCACTATTCTAGGGTGCCCATTCTCCTCCTGTTGTCAGCTGCCTCATTATCCTCAGTCCTTCCTTATTTAAACCTACAGCTTATGGCAATCAGTGCCTTTGCATTGCTTTGGTTTCTGGCTGTGAAAGTGCCTTGAGCCTTTTACTAGCGTTATTCTGTTTATCCATTTTGATCTCCTGTTGCTGAATCCTGCCAGTCTTGACCTCTCCTGTTTGCACCCGTCCTGACCCATTTTCTGCCTCTGACTTGTTTCTTGCTGCCGGCCTTGACTACTGCTTGACTGACTATTCTATTTGACCATTCCTTTTGTACCGTTGCCTTTGATTGTATATTCTCATTGCTGTGATCCTGCTTTTACTGGGGTTTCGCTTCGGTGTGTTGGTAATGGCAGAGTGCAAAAGACCTGGGGAAATTAAGCCTGAGGCTCAAACATAAGGTGGATTTCCTTTAGGTGGAAGAATTATGTTCTCTTGCTAATACCCGAGCCAGTACCCGGTACCTACTCTATCTACACAGAGGTTCCACCTCTACATAATTGTGACATTATCACAGGCCTGTGTCCTGCTCTGAGAGCTGCCAGTCCAGTCTCTGCATCCTGTTATCAGTTGCCTGTCCTGTCTCAGCTGCCAGTCTCCACTACCAGTCCTGTCTGAGAATTCCATCCAGTCCATAATTATGCATTGTGGGGTGCAGACAGACCCCACATCCTGCCCCGCAATGAGGCTCCTCCCTCATCTGTTATACCAGATTATGACATGCTACAGGACAGAAGAAACACAAGCAAGATAAAGCAGAAACCACACTAAGAATCAACAACAAAGGGTGTAGGGTTATAGATAATAACATAGTTAAAAACAGGGCATAAACGTAAGACATTGTTACATAACGTTTTTTAATTTTTTTGATTAAAGGACAAAAACACATTCAATACACTTATATTACTTTCTCAACAACAAATTATACATATATTAGGAGGTATCAGGGGTATTAAGAAATGGAGAGAATACCTTCTCATGAGTGGCCCTATTTTTCAACATCCACCCATTTTCTGTATCTCTTGTTGTTTACCGTTGCGTAACAGGTTATGATTATTCTTTACTGTTTGAGCATATTCATATTTTCTCTCTCTCTTCTTCTCTCCCCCTCCCTCACTCCCCTCTCACCTTTCCAAGCCCCTCCCACATTTTTGAGAAGGACTACAGAAAACGTAACCAAGACATAACAACAGTGACAACAAGAAGTGCCGGGATTCTTCCCCATCCGCCTAATCCCTCCATGGTCAGGGCCTAAGACCTCGTAACAATTATTCTTTATCAGATTTGAACAGCTCTACCACTGGTTTATTCTTGAATTTGTATAATTGTCTTGTCTTGGTATTCCCGCCTCCATCCTACATTGTATTGATATATGATTGTTTATCATTGACCATGCAGGGATAGTTGATAATTTCCAGTGTTTAGCTATTGCCAGTTTGGTTGCCACCATTATATGTATTATTAGGTCTTTTTTGTCCTTAGACATGCTTGGCCATCCCATGTATAACACATAGGAGAGACAGGGGAATTTTATCGTCACCCCTATTACCTTATTACAGAATACCGCTACTTTTCCCCATAATTCTCCTAAGTTTGGGCACAACCACCAAATGTGCACATAGTCTGCTCTGTTGGCTCCACATCTCCAACATGTAGAGGAAGTAGAAGGATACATATTTGATAGCTTAGAGGGAACATAATGCCACCTATTTATAACTGTATAGTGGCTTTCGACTAGATTTAAACAATGTATTGCAGCTGTCACTGCATTATTAGAGCTAATCCATTCTTTCCTTGTGATATTTAAGTGTAAGTCCTTTTCCCATGCTGTTAAGGCTGGGATGGGGGGACTTAATTGATATAGTTCATATAGTTTAGTACACTGAGAGCTCAGGTTTTTATTATTTGGATTATTTGTTATCTTGATAAGCATTTTCAAACCCTCTGTCTGCTCAACAACAATTTTTTTTGTTAGAAAACGTTTTATTCTCAAGAATGTAAATAGCTCCCTAGGGGGCAGGTTAAATTCCTGTCTAATTTCCTCAAACAGTTTAAGTTTATTATCTTGTAATAAATGGTTTATTCTATTTATCTCCTTCAGATTGAGATCCACCATGTTGTTCTCTATTATTGTTAAGGGGAGATATTCCAGGAGTCTATCTTCAATCCCCAGATGTTTTTTCCACCTAGTCCATACCAGTAGAAGGTTCTTAAGAACCAAGCCTGTATCTAATCTCTCTTTTTTTGTCCACTCCAAAAGAAGGCCAACAGGTCTGTAGATTCTACCATGTATGCCTCAATGTTAGCCCAGGGCTGCTCTGATCGACTCAGCCTATATCTCTCGTATGTTTCTAATATGTCAGGCATACCCAGCCATCCCTTTTTGCTTTTTAAGTTTAATATTTTTTTGTTTATTTTTGTTTTTTTTCTTCTGCCACAAGAATTTATCGAAGGTTGATTGCATTAATAACAGCCATGGTTTGGGGATGTTTAACCCCTTGACGACAAAGGACGTGCCAGGCACGTCCTGGGAGAAACTCCCTTAACGACAAAGGACGTGCCTGGCACGTCCTGCATTGAATGAAGCGGTTTTCGCGATCAATGATCGCGAAAACCGCTTTAACAGTGCTGGTCTATTGCCTCGACATCGAGGCAATAGCCAGCACCGAAATTTGTATTTCGGGACCCCCACGATCGCCCCACGGAGCTATAGGGTTAAAATTAAATATTTTTTAGCATAAGGGATAGGGTTAAAATTAAATTAAAGTTAAAAAATATTAAGGGATATAATAAGGATTAGAGTTGGGGTTAAATTTAGTGTTAGGGTTAAATTTTGGGTTCGGGTTTGGGTCAAAAGATCAATATAGGAAAAAAACAAAAAACACTATTTTTGGTTTTTGCCGCATAACTCACAAAAAAATACCGAAAAATATGGAAACATGCATATTTTTGAACTCGGGAGAACATTTAGAAACTATTTAGACGGGGGCTTTTTTAATGATTTTATTTGTGTAAATTATATTTTAGGTCAAAGTTAGAAAAAGTGTGTTTTTTTAAATTTTTCATCATATTTTATGATTTTTTTTTGTAGTAAATTATAAGATATGATGAACATAATGGTATCTAATGAAAGCCCTTCTTATGACGATAAAAACAACATATAATTTGTGTGGGTACTGTATGTGAGAAAGAAAAAAATTGCAGCTAAACACAAACACCCTAGAAATGTCAAAACAGCCATTGTCACCAAGGGAAAGTCAA